>JAVIWB010001324.1:0-208481 GCA_031893035.1 Dermolepida albohirtum | reverse complement strand
GAGACGAAAAATGGATTACGTACGATAATCGGAAGCGTAAAAGATCGTGGATAAAGGATGGTGAGCCGTCACAAGCGTTCGCTAAGCCAACATTGACGCCAAACTAGAGAGATTGCGCCAGGCGATTGAAAGAAAACGGCCCGAATTGATTAATAGGAAAGGTGTTGTCTTCCATCATGACAACGCCCGACCACACACTTCTTTGATGACCCGTCAAAAATTGAGAGAGTTTGGTTGGGAAGTTTTGATGCACCCACCTTACAGTCCGGATATAGCACCCTCTGACTATCATCTGTTTCGATCTCTGCAGAACTCTCTCAATGGAATTAAGTTGGTTTCAAAAGAAGCCTGTGAAAACTACTTGATTCAGTTTTTCGACCAGAAACCACAGAAGTTTTTCACCGATGGGATCATGGATCTACCAAAAAAATGGCGAAACATTGTCGATAATAATGGAGCATATTCGGTTTAAATGAATTCGTCCACGCGCCATGCGGGGACCAGTTGAATTTTACTGAAAAAACGCCACGAACTTTTTCCCAGACCCAATATATTACATTTATTCATCGACACTTCCAAAAACTGTAAAGTACGTTATCTTTTAAATATTTTTAAACTTTTTTAATAGGTTTTCATTATTAGCGTCTTTGATAATATTCTGCAGTTAATTATACCAGGTATTAAAAGAATCCATGAAAAATTTTAAGGGGTAATGGTACGACCCAAAATCCATAAAAGTTTTAACGAACGTGGGTCCGTAAATGGACGGTTTTGGAGAAATGAAACATTTTGTGTTTCCGACACTTTTTTATTATGCTCAAATAACAAAAGCAGTAAGTCAAACGAAATGTTCAAGGTGCCTTCTTTCCATTTCACAGCAGCCACTATATATCTACCGTACTCGATTTGTTGTGTTCATTATGTCTGCAAATGATCCCAAGAAGACGCAGTAGTCAAGGATTCCACCGTATCCGAGCCCATGGCGGTTTTTTGAAAGGGTTTGGGAGAAAAATTCTTGCCTCAGACATGTTGCGACTGCTGTGAAATCAAGGGGCGCTTTAAACATTTCATTTGAGTTTTCGCCTTCGCTGTTTGTTCATAAATTACGTTGTGTGTTTGTATATAATAAAAAGTGGTGTAAACACTAAATGCTTCTTTATTCAAGACCATCCATTTGCTGACCCAGGTTCATTAAAATTTTTAGGCATATATTGAATCACACTATTCTCCCGCAAAGTTTATGACACATTTGTAGAACATTCTGTATAGTATACAGCACTTAAAAACAGGTTTTCTTTGGTAACGGACAGACTGAAGAACATATGGGATTAATACACTTACATGTCTTATACTATACTTGTAGGACGAAAGAAACTATAAATCTATTTTTTTTTCTATACTATTTAAAAATGTTAATATAAACTGCATTATTTGACTGTATGAAAATAAATTCCGGGGAATTGGATGCTAGCAATTTTCTTATTGTTATTTATATCAACTTTCGGGCAGAAAAATTGTACCATTGATTTTAGAGACACCTTTGTATAATGTCTACTCAACATACAACATACATTAACAGTCCAAAACAATCTAGTTTTAATGTAATTGTGATTTTGATGGAGTCTGTGGTTGATTAACTTAATCACTAAGGTTGATATACAACCCCTTTCCACATTAATTTTCGTAATTCTATATACGTATTTCGACAACTAAATTGTCATCACCAGCAGATAAATTCAGCAATGTTGCACCTGGAGAACTACGGCAATAAATACCCGTACGAAACAATTAATTCCGCACACGATCCGTACCGCTGAAAGAGTGTGCGGTCTTGGCTTTCAGCGGTACGGGTCGTGCGCGAAATTATTATAATTGTTTCGTACGGGTATTTATTGCCGTAGTTCTCCAGGTGCAACACTGCTGAATTTATCTGCTGATGATGACAACTTAGTTGTCTGATGACAACTTAGTTGTCGAAATAGGTATACAGAATTACGAAAATTAATGTGGAAAGGGGTTATATATCAACCTAAGTGATTAAATTTAATGTAAATCTTGAATCGGGCCAGGGATCTTTCTGATTCCGTTATCCATTTTTTTGTTTTTCTTTTCTTTAGATTTAATTATCTTAAATTTCTTTATTATCTCTAAAAATTTTGTAAATAGTACAATAATTTCAGTAAAAGTAATTGGAAATACGTTTTAAAAAAGGATATAAATTAAATAAACTAGTTTTCGATAAAAATGTTAGTTTTCTTGCTTTCACAAAAGAAAACTTTATTAGAACATATTTCGCGGTACAAGATTTACAAAATCTTCAACCGCGTACATATTCCATATAAAAATTACAACTTATCGTGGAAAGAACATTAGATAATTTCATCTACATTAAAAGTTGATTATCATCTTGTGAAAATATTTATTACACAAAAATATTTAATTTACCAAATTTTCAGAATTTGTTTCAGAGATAACTTTCCTATGTACCGCGATACTTGTCGAAGAGAATAAAAATATATTTTATAAAGGTAAAATGTAAATAATTGTCAAATTACATATACGTATACAAAATTATTTATAATTATTTATTACGTTCATTCAAAATCTCAAGAAATTCATCATTAGAAATAAGTAATTACTTTACGATTTTGTTTAAAAAAATGTATATAATTAATTTTAGATTTTGCAAATTTTGTTAGAGATTGGTTAATTGAATCACAAAAAAAGGGTAAAACATCCCTTACCACATCCATGTTTGTATTTTGTATAAGATTACAATAACAAAGTTGTCATCATTTTCAGAAATTAATCACAGTGTCACAGTGTCGCACCTGGGTCATCGGTAAAGCTCACACAAAAAAAATTCACGAACTACTTTACGTAAAGACCAACCACAATGTGTGTTTAATCGAAATACGTATTCAGAATATGAACATTTATCATTTCTGGAGTCTTCACATTTTTTTGATTAATTTTAGATTTCTTTTAAGGTTGTAGCTTCGGTAAAGTGCAGTATAGTTAATATTTAAAATAGTTCCAACTTTTGTGATGCGTTTTATTAGGTTGCCAAACAATATTTAATTCAAGTTATTAAGAATTGCTGAAACATAACTCATTAAATTGTTGAGAAAAAGCAATTTATATTTAACGATTTGCTACAGTATATAATAATCGTTAGATAACATTTTTGCCACCGTATATCAGCAATGAAAATAATTTTTCTGGGTATATATTTTTCTTTACCAATAATACCCCGCTAATGCACTTTAACTCATCCTGAATGAAATTAGCAGTGAATTCTACTGCTAAGTTACTGAATTGAGTTAGTGGTGTAAGTTAACTTTAACCGAGAAATTTCATTAGCAATTAGTCAATTATAGCTACTTAGATGTAACCATATTCTATTTAAAAAAAACAATTAATTGATCTGAATGTCATATACTGAATAGAATTTTGAAAAGTGCGACAATAGTGAAAACGTTAAAATAAACTAGGACAGCGTTTAGATATTGAAAATTTCAAATTCAATAAAATTGTTTTAACTTACTTTAGGTTTTGAAAATATAATTGTTAAACAACATTAGTTAAATAGAATTCTCAAATATCTCAAATTGATACGGTTTCAAGTCAGATCAGATTAACTTTTTCATGGTGCATTCAGGGCAAAGTGAGTTTTGGGGGTTAAATAGTCTACATATTTCGGAAGTTGATCTTTCAAGGATTTTTCAATTGAGAAGAATCAGCTTAAGCATGAACGTTGAAATTACAAACTTTCTTTCTTTTGGGAGCTCCAGACGGATGATAGCTCAGTAGTGAATCATTGATTTATAGTTCAGTAGTAAATCATTGATTTATAGTTCAGTAGTATCATTGATTTATCACGCTTGAAGTTTCGGGATCGAATCCAACGGCTCACTGCCCGACAGCCAAATATTTAAAATCGTCCTCCCGATGTCATCTATAAGTAGCATTAAGCTATTAAAGAATATTAAAGCAAAACATATTATTATTGTGGCGTAGATTTTTCTCCACTTCATCCTACTGCTGGATATTTTATGAATCCATATACCACTAAATTTAAACTCGAACATATTTATTGTCTTTCTCTATATTATTTTTCTGGAAGATGTATAGTCCGTCAGAACGTTTCTGCTCAAGTATAATTTAGCCTCCAAATTTTTCAAAACTGTTTCTGGTTTGTATTATATACTATGGGTCAATTGTGTCTAATAATTTGGGGTTTTTTTGTGTTATTCCACAGATATTCTCATATCGAGTTATGTATTCGGTATGTTACAAATTTGTCCATATGTTATCACTGAATAAAGTAATCGCTATTATGAAGTCCCAGAGATCAATATATTTCTTAAATACCTAAAAGATTAAAAACCGAATATCACGGAAGACTTAAAAATCAGAGAATCTGATACAATCAATGAATAAGTATTATTAAAATTAATATTATTTTTAATAACAATTAATGTTCATATATGTCCATGTAATCCATGAAATGATAGACAATCTCTGATGCAAAATATTGTCCCCTGCACAACAGTCTCAATTCCTTGCCCTCCAACTATAATTTCCTTTATGGATCCTAGAGCAGATATAAAAGAGCAAAGAAGTTCAAATTAGGTGAGCAAATGACGAAAATTTTATTATAAACGTAATTTGGAAAAGGCCCAAAAGCTTTTCTTTTTTTCTCAAGTTGTTTGCTTGCTACATTCTTAACTTTAAATATCATTTACTTTCTATTTTTATTGTTATTTTTGTATTCTGTTTACAGTAATAGTAAAATTTGTTACAATGTAATAATATTTTAGTATTAAATATCATAAAATCGACAATTTTAAGTATTTTTCGTATTATTTTGTTTTATTCAAATATAAGTGTTATTATGCTACTAATGTTATTTCTAAGACCAATAGATAATAATAATAAAATAAATACAATATCATATTTTGTACATGTAAAACGCTTAAATATGTATATGCAATTATATTCAGACATTGGAATACATGTTTGAAAGAAATGTCATTAAACTTTTTGTTATGAATTAAAAAAGGAAATAAACGTTATTCAATTTAAATTCAAAACATAATGTGAATCAAATTAAGTTATCTTTTTGAATAATGATACAATGATAATGCGAAAAAGAAACTTTTCCTTAATTTACCTCATAATATAACACATAACCCCTACACGTCCAGACGGCAAGACATAAAATTAACATAAAATTTGCATATCTCCGCATTAGCATACGATAATTTCCTATTTTGCCGTATTTCTCGCCTTCATACGACATGCAATTAGAAGCATTTAAATGTTTGCATTCAAATGACGGTACCGTGGTCGGAACATTTTTGGAGTCACAGGAACGGTATTATAACCTAACATTATTAAACAACACAAACTCGGTTGAAACTTTCTAACGACAGAAAAAAATTACACTGAAAGAATGTTAAACGATACCTGTCGATTAAAATTGAAACGTATCGGGATCGATACTGACGAAAAATAATTAAAATTACCTTTACATCAAGCTTGAAGTCCAGTAATATATATCCAAAAACTATTTTCGTACGATAAACATAAACACTGACCATTTTACCACTAAAACATCGTGTGAAATTATTTGAATGTGTCGATTAACGAATATAAGGCGTTTTCGAAGGGCACACACAACAATAAATTAACAGTAGTATTTAACGAACAACTTAAAAAATTATAAAATAGGCACTCAGATAATATTATGCTAGTGTCGCCATGAGAGACTTTACTACTGAGGCGCTACCTATCGACAAGCTGGTGAACAACCGAATACAAGTTAGCCAATCACGAACTTAACCAAAAACGTTTTCCAGTCTTTTGACTTGTTTTTTTCACTGTGCGCCTTTTTGCACGAGAACGAGATGGGATGTTTTGCGTTTGGTGTGGGACTTTGCCCTGCGTATATACGAAGGGCTAATTTTCTTACCCTTCGTGTGCATGAAAAACAATAGAAAACATTTACGGGAGTAAATGGAAAGGAAAAAGGGATGAAATTTATGGAATTATTGTCTTAAACGTTAATTAAGTTGAATTGCTTTTAAATGTTTCAAAAGTTTTATAGTAATTATGAGGTTAATATAGCATATTCTAAAAAAATATGAAATATGTATTATATATGTTTTAACTAATAATACTTCATTGTTTGCTAATACTATACATTAGACAAACTACCTTGTTGGGTTATTTACGGGATTTCAATGATTTCGAGGTTTACCTAAAATATTTTTTTAAGTATAAGAATTAAAGTTTCGATAATTCATTATCAAACAAACTAAAATTAAATTAGTTTTAACTACTTGTTTCTATGCATATCGTTTATTGTAAATTACAATTCAACTGAAAATTAGACAACACATTAAACCTTATATGTAATATTAAAAAATAAGAAACTGCCACACATGATTATTAAAGGGGAACCATTGAAACACAGTGACGACATACTTTAAAACAAAATTGGTATCTATTAGTATACTAATTATTTTGAATATAGGACATAAATCATCAATGATACCTAAGTCCGTGGCTTAGTTTTAAACTGTTACAAAGTATCTCTGTCAAATTATAATCTTTCCATACATGTAATAAAATTGATTTTAAACCAAATAGTCTGTAGAAGATTATTCTTTTGAAAGATTTAATTTAATAGCATAACTAACAATACGTAAGGGAAAGAGTATATACCTAATTTTCTTCAAGAAATTGCATTCAGCATCAAGTAACTTTGAGATTTTAGGAATACTAATTTATCATGTCATCTCACGATCAAACAGATTTCTTCGTGGCCAATTTTAAAAGTAAGCATATTTGGAACATATTATTTACTCAATAATCTGTAAAATTATAAAAAGCATTTAGAATTCTTAAATAGCTATAATAAACTTAGAAACAGTTTAATGATGTTCTGCATGTTTGCAACTGTTCAGGTGTTATTAATTGAACTACTGCATTTATTCTTTTGTTTGAGCTATTTAAGTGCTGGTAGTATGAAGTAAATATAGTTTTTAATGAAAACCTATAGATCTAGTTGAGATCAGGCAATTTCCAATGTATTATGTATGACTATTGTATACAGTCTTGGTCATACATATGAGTGTAGTAAACCTTTTTCAACCAATTTTTATGGTGTAGTTTTCCTTCCCAATGTGAAAATCAGCTTTCCTTTAAAAAAATTTATTAAGCGCCATATATAATTTTTGACATATATAAGGAGCGAGAAACTGAAAGTGATAAAGTTCGCATATTACTAACATTAGAAAAACGCTGCGCTATTAGAGAAGTTGAAAAAGCGGAATGATGCAGAACAACTTGCTTGTTTAAAGTCATAGATGAATAGCGAAAAACAACATTAAACGTGCAGTCATTTTTCACTATGATAGTGCTAAACCTCGTACCGCTCATTAACAATCAATTATTTGTCAAGTAAGTGGATCATCCAACCAACTAGTCCTGATTTAACCTCAAAAAATTTTTTTTATGAATCGCTCAATTAAAAATAAAATGCGTGGTCATCGTTTTTCCTGCCTTAAAGAAACTGTTAATGTAATCGAGTTACATATTTTTACTATGCCTTCTTCAGAATGAAATAAATGTTCAAGTCATTAATTTAGTACGTAGACTTCCGCGGTCGTGGTCCATGCTATCTGCTTCTGGGTTTCCGGGCTGGAACCGCGTCACTAGTATATCTGCCGACGTTTCGTACCCATTTGTATGGGACATCTTCAGGGCTGAACTACTGCACTGAAACTAAACAGTTTCAGTTGAAATCCCCTAAATAGCTCAACAAGGTGTTTGTCTAATGTATAGTATCAGCAAACAATGAAGTATTATTAGTTAAAACATATACCGTGAATATATTTTATAATGCAACATGCACATACATACACTAGTTGCTAGAGTAACGTAATAATGAAATGACAGCAATGTATTTTAGCGTGTATTTTATTTTGCAACATAGGATGTCAAAATAAGTTACTCTATTTTTGAGGTATGTATAGTGTAGAAGAAAAACTGTTATTAGTGAACTGGTATAACTCGAATATGAGTTTGAGGAGAGTAGCAGATTTGTTTCAAATTACATATCCTGACCGTCCAAGACCGAGTCCAACTACAATAAGTAGGTTAGTACAGAAGTATAAAAATAATGGATGCATCGTTCCTAATCATAAAAAAAAGAATAGGCCAAGATATGTTATTACTGACGCCAAAAGAGATGAAATTCTACAAACAATCGAAAATAATAATATGCTCTCCACAAGAGCTTTAGCACAAACTACAAATGTAAGCAAATCTTCCGTGCATAAACTACTAAAACGAGAACATTTTAAGTCGTATCATTTTCAAAACCATCAGGAACTAATTGCGAATGATGCAGAAAGAAGAAGTAACTTTTGTAAAATCATGTTGGATAAGCTTCATAATGATGATACTTTACTACGCAGAATTTGCTTTACAGATGAAGCAACATTTTATGTAAATGGTGAAGTAAATTCACAGAACTGCCGCTACTGGAGTAGACAAAATTTGCATAGATATCATATCACAAGGACTCAGCGGCCACAGAAAGTCAATGTTTGGACTGGGTTGATTGGACACCATATTGTAGGACCGTTTTCTATTGAGGGTACTCTTACAGGAGAAAAATATTTAGAATTGCTTGAGTACAGAGTTATGCCAGTCCTCCACGCTTTAAATATTGATGGTGAGATTTGGTACCAGCATGATGGCGCGCCGGCACATAATTCTCATATGGTTAGAACATTTTTCAACCAAAGATTTCCAAACCGTTGGATGGGCCGTGGAGGAGAAGTAGAATGGCCCGCAAGGTCACCAGACCTGTCTCCAAACGATTTCTTTCTTTGGTCATGTATCAGAAATAAAGTTTTTCATGGAGAACCTCTAAACAATATTGACCAATTAAAAAATAGAATACGAGTTGCTGCAAGAGAAATAACTCCAGAGCAGATACAAAATACAATAAATGAATTCTACAATCGCTTAGGATACTGTCTGGCCGTCAATGGTGACATTTTTGAAAATTTGTTAAATTAGTTTTTAAATTTTGTTCAACTACTGTATTTCACATCCTATGTTGCAAAATAAAATACACGCTAAAATACATTGCTGTCATTTCATTATTACGTTATGTATGTATGTCCATGTTGCATTATAAAATATATTCACGGTATAATACAAATTTCATTTCTTTTTAGAATATGCTATATTAACCTTACAATTACTATAAAACTTTTGAAACATTTAAAAGTGATTCAACTTAATTAACGTTTAAGACAATAATTCCATAAATTTCATTCCTTTTTCCTTTCCATTTACTCCCGTAAATGTTTTCTATTGTTTTTCATGCACACGAAGGGTAAGAAAATTAGCCCTTCGTATATACGCAGGGCAAAGTCCCACACCAAACGCAAAACATCCCATCTCGTTCTCGTGTAAAATGGCGCACAGCGAAAAAAAGAAGTCAAAAGGCTGGAAAACGTTTTTGGTTAAGTTCGTGATTGGCTAACTTGTATTCGGTTGTTCACCAGCTTGTCGATAGGTAGTGCCTCAGTAGTAAAGTCTCTCGTGGCGACACTAGCATAATATTATCTGAGTGCCTATTTTATAATTTTTTAAGTTGTTCGCTAAATACTACTGTTAATTTATTGTTGTGTGTGCTCTTCGAAAACGCCTTATATTCGTTAATCGACACAATTCGCTCAATTAAAAATAAAATGCGTGGTCACTGTTTTTCCTGCCTTAAAGAAACTGTTAATGTAATCGAGTTACATATTTTTACTATGCCTTCTTCAGAATGAAATAAATGTTCAAGTCATTAATTTGGTACGTAGACTTTCGCGGTCGTGGTCCATGCTATCTGCTTCTGGGTTTCCGGGCTGGAACCGCGTCACTAGTATATCTGCCAACGTTTCGTACCCATTTGTATGGGACATCTTCAGGGTTGAACTACTGCACTGAAACTGTTTAGTGCAGTAGTTCAGCCCTGAAGATGTCCTATACAAATGGGTACGAAACGTCGGCAGATATAGCCCGGAAACCCAGAAGCAGATAGTTCAAGTCATTAGTTTGAAAGCATGAAAAGGTATATAGAATATAATGGTGAATATTTCGAAAAACGTAATCAATTATATGTGTATAGCTATTCTCAAAATTTTCCGACTAGTCCCTGTATGTATATCTAGAACAAAATTAATCGTCCTAGGTTTTGAGTCGAAGGCGTATTTACAGTCTGAGGATTAAAATATTAGTTTATAGTTATACCCTTAGAATATAAATAATTCTATTACATACGAATTTAAAGAAAAGTAGATAAAAATAAAATATCTGAAAATAAAAGTTAAATATATATTTGAGACAGCGTTAAATAAATAGAATAAATCTCAAAACATACTTATACGCATAATTTTGAAAACAAGCTATCATATCAGCTACAGTTCTGAAAATCTTTACGAATAGAGACTTCTTTCTGGAAATAACGCGTTTTTCACCTTCTTCTTTCTGTACCACAGGAAGATCGTTCATAACAAAACCCAGTCTATATACAGATTTCTTCGATATGCTTAAAGGAACTTCTACCAGTGGATTTATCCTTTTTCGTAGATATTGTCTCTCTTCTTCAGCCTGCTTTACCCTAAACATATTTTCCAAAAACGTTTCGGTACTGTCGGTTCCATTGACTAAGACTTTCTCCTTCGTAGCAGCATTGTTATTGTTATTATTTATGTCTATATCTGGCAGTGAAATATCATAACTTACTAGTTGTTCATGTGGCACATTTTCAGGTTTTAGCTTTTTGATAGAATCCAAAAATTCTCTATATTCCCCGCTATTGATTGTTATATCTGTGCTGTCACTGATATCTGGAATAGTCACATTAGATTTTAAATCTTGCCCGCAAGATATCTTGGATGTATTCGTTGTTGACGAGTCTTGTTTAATTGATTTATTCTTCCA
This sequence comes from Dermolepida albohirtum, assembly GCA_031893035.1. NCBI lineage: Eukaryota > Metazoa > Arthropoda > Insecta > Coleoptera > Scarabaeidae > Dermolepida > Dermolepida albohirtum. Next base: position 197,462 of record JAVIWB010001324.1, on the reverse strand, counting down.
AGTCAGCATCTCAGGTACGCAATCATTTATAGAAGCAGACATAATTTGTGCGTTACTTGTAGTAGAAAAAATTCGACTGTTCACATCATCATCGGGAATTTTATCGGTGTCTCTCACAGCTTGATCAGATTGAGTATTCTCGTTGACGTCTTTGGCTGAGTCGTCATTTTTCACATTAAATCTGACAGACGGATTTGACTTTTCACATACATTCACCCAAGATTTTGAATTTTTCACGGGTAATTCATCCACGTCATTTTCTTCGAGTTTTTTCTGAATTTCTGTTTTATTCGCTGAAACTGAACCACTAACTAAAGTCGTCCATGAATTCGAAGTTTCAGGTTTTTCTGAAACAAATGTATTTTACCTCATTTATTTAGTGTAATAATAAACCCATATTTTACGTTGTACACCATTTATTTATCATTAATGATTAATATGTAACCTTACAATCTGAAGAAAGAATATTGAAGTCTATATCATGAATTAATAGAATTAGGATATTTATCGTCTATTGTACATGAAAAACATTGGGTCAGTTTAATGTAAATGAGATCAAAAAAACATCTTGTCAACTGTCAGACTTATTTATTAAATATAATTGATATTCAATGATTTCGCCCACATTTGGCACATTAAAGTCAAGAATATGCATAGTTAGGAAATTCTATAATACTTGATAATACATAATAATATTAGGTGCGCAAGTAAGTTCTCGCTGCTTTTATGATGAAAATGCAACTTTATTGTGAAAAAATGTTTACAAATGAATCATTCAAAATATTGTCCATCGCTAGCAACAACTTTTTCCTATCTTTCTGGTGGAGCTCGAATACCGTTATGGTAGAAGTGTTCGTCTTTTGAGGCTATCCATGAATCAAGCCATTTTGAGATGTCTTCGTATGAGCGGAACTGCTGATTAGCCAGACCATATGCCATCGAACGGAACAAGTAATAATCGAACGGTGCGATATCTGGGGAATATGGTGGGTGGGGTATGACCTCCCATTTGAGCGTTTCTAAGTAGGTTTTAACGGGTTTGGCAACGTGAGGCCGAGCGTTGTCATGCTGTAGAATCACTTTTTCGTGCCTCTGCTCGTATTGTGGCCACTTTTCGCGCAGTGCTCGGCTCAATCGCATTATTTAGTTCGATACCGTTATCCAGTGATGGTTTCGTTCAGTTTCAACAGCTCATAATAAATAACACCGCCCTGATCCCACCAAATACACAGCAAAACCTTCGCAGCGTGAATATTCGGTCGAACCGACGACGTAGAAGCATGACCGGGCAGTCCCCATGATTTTGTTCTCTCCTTTTTTGCCGCTGGAGCAGTTGTTCACAGGCGAAAAAACGACGCTCAACGTCTCTTGGCTTCAAATCATAAGGAACCCAACTTCCTTATTTTTGAATCATTCCCAACGCATGCAATCGCTGGGAAATGGCTTGGCGGGTAACTCCTAATGCTGAAGCAAACTCTTTTTGCGTTTGGCACGGATCCACATCGAGCAATGCCTCCAATCCAGCGTCGTCGAAGGTTTTTGGTCTTCCTTCACGCGAACGGATGTCAACATCGAAATCACCGTCTTTGAAGCGACGGAACCAATCACGGCACTTTGTTTCACTTAGAGCAACATCTCCGTAAGCATTTTGGAGTTATCGATGCGCTTCAGCCGCCGTTTTCTTCGAATGAAAGAAGAAAAACAACACTTCCCGCAAATGACGATTATTTGGCACAAAGTCAGACATTTTCACACAACCAAAAGTATATGACGCAAAAACAAAATCACTAATGTGTCAAAGCGGTTTGTTTACCATATGTCTAAGCTTGGTTCGTGACGTTTTGGTTATGTCACAATCGACCAGCACTTACTACTGAAGTCATCTCTTGAAAAACAGCGAAAACTTGCGCACCTAATAGTAACAATTAAAACTCAATTTCGAACAAAATTTATTTAAATGCCGGAAATGTATACATTGACGAAATATTTATCAAAATTTAAAAAATTTGTACACCCTGATTTCACTTAATTTTTTCTTTCTGAAAGATATTATGATGCACAATTATTTCTGAACGATATTTTAGATCGTCTTTAGTCCTTTGTAGAAATAGTTTTTCTGACATTCTCGTCTTTTTATTAATACGCTTTTAAACATATCCCTTAGATACATTGATTGATTACCATCCTCAATGCCTTTTAAGATTTGAATGTTTACTTTTCCAACAAGGAATGTGGCAGAAGTTTGCTTCAATTAATACCACTGAAAGCATCTTGGAATTTTAATTATTCTATATTTTCTTGCAAATCTGTCAATTAGTTATATTATACACTTCCTGCGATGGTAGTAGAGATAACATGTATTGTTTTATTGCTTTGGGTCTTCATTGTGATTATTTTCGGAAAAATTCATACCCATTATTCTGTATTCCTACGTTAAATACACGTTTCTTTTTTGTTTTCGTATTATATAAATTTTCCTGGTGTCTTTTACATATTCTACTGTTATATTGTATGTATTATTTAACCCAATATTAGTACTATTACTACATTAACAAAAACACATCGTCTGAGGCTCATTTCAAGAATACAACACTGTTTTCCATACTCAGAAATTTTAATTTCTTTGTTCATAGATGGGTGTCATTTTGATGTATTAGAAAGGCGACTAGTTTTATGTATTGATAACTTATTATATTTACTTTTAATAGTAGAATTTAAGAGAAACAAATTTTACATGCATTTGCGATCCAATTTTTAGAAGACTAAACACATTTGAAACGTTGACTGATATGCAATAAAGTTTTGAAGACAATGTTACTTCGAAAGCCACAGCTTCTTATTGAGCAATTAAAACCTAATGATATGAATATTAAAGATAATGTGCGATTTTACAAAACTGCTACAATTTCAGAAATTATTAAAAACTTGATAATATTGCTTTGAAATATCGAAGAATTGACATTTTACACGTAGGGTTGGAGCTTAGGAACTGTCAACAAGGTAACAAGGTAAGTGCTTGTGGCTTGTGGTAATTGTGATCAGAAACATGAAATGTGGACTTTATCCAATAATTTGAAACTGTTTAACAAGAACCAAGCTCATGTTTATGGAAATTTGTTATGATTGATGAAACAGTAGACGTGGCAGCCCTTCCCCAAAGAAAATCAGACCATTTTATCAGCGGATCAGCTAATAGCTAAAGCTTTTGGTATTTCAAGAAGATAATTTTCATAATTTATCTTACGAAGAGCCAAACTTATAATGGACCATATTATGCCACTCTGTATGACAAATCGAAGAAAGGAATTTCTGGAAGACGACCTAGAATGGTCCACAGAAAAGCTCTTCTTAATGATGACAATGCTTCTTCTCGCATGAATCAAGTTGCTTCCGAAGAATTGAACTATTTGAATTAAAAAATTCTTAAAATCAAATTAAACTTTTAAATATAACATATACAGTACCGAAATAAACAAGAATTGAAAAAAGTATGATTATACTGTAACTGCAAAAATATCCTGAACCGTTTGCAGTTGATGTTAATATCCATTTATTAAGCAAAACACTTGAACATAAATGGTGAAGAATATACATATAATCTTACCTAATTCTAATGTTTCAATGCGCTTCTTAACCTTTTTACTGTTTCCGGCAACATTGTAAGAACATTTACCCTTTTTCTTGACCCTATGTAATTTCGTATTCTTTTCTTGGTATCTTTCTGGCACATCCACCTCTTCCTTCTTGTTTTTAAGCATAGCAGGCTTTTCACGTGAAACATCTTCCACATCATGTCTCACGCAGTAGGTTTCAAGACAACTTGTCGTGGATTCACTTTCTTCTTGGATCGTACTCGCATAATAGTACGGTTGAGCATACTTTCGAAACAGTCTCGCTTCTTTTTCTATATTTTTCCTGTCACTATAATATACATCGATATTTTCAGATAATCGATCGCATTCCAATAATTTATTCGAATTGGTCACTCTTGTCGGTGCATAAACCACAGGTACCAAATACCTTGATGATAAATTTTCATCTGACAGTGTTCCGTCGAGAGTCTTGGCTAAAATTGTGCGTTTTCTACTTTTGCTTTTCCTATTGTCTAAATAGTAATCATATGAAGGTTCCTCAATGAATACATCTTCTAAATCTGGATAACTATCGTAGTAGTAGAAATCATAATTTGGATCATAATCATAATAAGACATCTCGTATTAACTAGTCAAAAGAAGAAAAATTTAAAATTTACCCCTTACCCTTTTGACATATGTAAATGATAAAAGAATGAAACTGTCAAAAATTGTCAATACTATTGGGTTGGCAACTAAGTACTTTTGGTTTTGTAGTATAAAATAAAACACTTTTTTTTAAAACAAAGAATAGTTTTTAATCAATTATATATTTTCCATTTCGCTCAATGACCTTTTGCCATCTTTCTTTCAGCTGCATGATTCCGCGCTAATAAAATTTCTGGTCCTTAGCAAAAAAGTGAACCAGGTACGAGTGAAAGTCATCGTCATTTGTGAAAGTTTTACCATTCAAAGAATTCTGCAAACTTTGAAATAAATGATAATCAGGTGCTAGATCAGGGCTGTATGGGGGATGTAGCATCACTTCCTAGCCAAGCTCCAATAGTTTCCCACAAGTTGCCAAAGATGTGTGAGGCCTTGCATTATCTTGGTGGAAAACTACACCTTTCCGATTTGGCAATTCTGGCCGTTTTTCTTTGATTGCTTCATCCAGTTTTATTAATTGTTGACAGTAAACATCAGAATTGATCGTTTGGTTCCTTAGAAGCAGCTCAAAAAACACAACTCCTTTGTAATCCCACCAAACTGACAGCATGATCTTTTTTGGATGCAATTCAGCTTTCGATGTGGTTTGAGCTGGTTTATCGTGTTTGCTCCATGATCGTTTTCGAACTATGTTACTGTACAGGACCCATTTTTCATCACCAGTGATGATTCTTTTTAAGAAAGGGTCGGTTTCATTTCGTCTAAGGTGCATATCGCAAAAGTTGATGCTTTGTGTTAAATGAATTTCTTTCAATTCGTGAGGTACCCAAATATCAAGCTTCTTAATTAGCCCAAGACATTTTAAATGTTTTTCAATTGTTGTGTGCGATACATGTAGCCTCTCCGCAACCTCTCGAACAGTTATATGACGATCATCTTCAATTATGACTTTGATTTGGTCATCATCAACTTCAGTAGGCCGACCAGAACGTTGCTCATCTTTGAGGGAAAAATCTCCAGGACGGAATTTTTATACCAATTCTGACACGTGCGCTCTGTTAAGCAATTAGCACCATAAACTTCACATATCTTTTTGTGAGGCGCAAATAGTAAAATATGTCGAAAATGTTCGTTTCTGCACTCCATTTAAAATTAACCCACAACTAATAGCTTTAATAAAAATCACGCACTACTTGCTTCTGGATTACGTCAATGTGACTAGTATCACGCGACAAACGGTAAAGTACAGCACTAACATACGTTATACAAAAAATAAAGCAACGCTCTCTATCAGTAAAAACCGAAACTACTTAGTTGCCAACCCAATATTTTTATGTTAAGTTAGGTAATATTTTGCTATTATTAAATTATAATGACAACAGTTTACGTATTAATAATTATTATATATTAGTACAAAAATAATAAAAGCTTCAGTCAAGTGAGTGATTTATTTTCAATTAATTATCTTGATCGACTGATATCACAGATCAGAACAATTCATAATATTATTAGAAATTTGATGTCGAATGCAAGTATTCATAAAAAAAGATAAAAGATTCCATGTCTTGTTTGAGGAAATGGAATTAAATATTGTTTATTACACTGAAAAAACATCACATCGCTATATTTATTAGTAGGAATTTAATAATGGGTGCTTTTTAAGCTGCATGAGAACTATCGATATCGATAACTATTGTTTGACAGCTGATAATGTCAAACTGTGTTGACATTTCTGTTCAGTAAGGTTTATCAAGTCATCATGAATCGTTTAACGCCTGAACAACGCTTCCAAATTGTGGAAATTTACTTTGAAAAAAATAAATTTGTTCGCGAAGTTCATAGAGCAGTTCGTCCATTTTATGGTCAACATAATCGGCCTAGTGAGCAAGCAATTCGTGCAGTTATTGATCGTTTTCGCACTAATTCTACTCTTCTCGATTCAAAACCATCAACAAGACAAAGAAATGTGCGTACCGAAGAGAATATTGCTGTTGTAGCGCGAAGTATTGAAGAGACGCCGAAATGTCGATTCGTCGTCATTCTCAATTTGTTGGCCTTTGTCCTTCGACTACGTGGAAAATTTTACGTAAGGATCTCGGCTTACGTGCCTATAAAATACAACTCGTGCAAGAATTGAAGCCAAACGACCATCGTTTGCGTCGCATTTTTGCTGATTGGGCTCATTTGAAACTAACCGAAGATGAGCATTTTTATTAAAGAATCGTCTTTAGTGATGAAGCTCATTTCTGGTTAAATGGCAACGTCAATAAACAGAATTGCCGTATTTGGAGCGAAGACAATCCTCAAGCCTTTAACGAATCACCATTACATCCATTAAACTTGACTGTTTGGTACAGTTTACACGCTGGCAGCATCATCGGTCCTTTTTCTTTCGAAATGAAGAAGGAGCTGCCGTTACGGTGAATGGCGAGCGCTATCGAGCCATGCTGATAGAATTTTTTTTCCAAAAATTAATCAGCTAAACATCGACGACATTTGGTTCCAACAAGATGGCGCAGCTTGCCATACAATCGATTTATTGCAAAATCAATTTGGTGAGAACTTTATTTCCAGAAGTGGTCCTGTTCATTGGCCCCCTCGTTCGTGCGATTTAACGCCTCTGGATTACTTTTTATGGGTCTATGTTAAGTTATTGGTTTATGCCGACAAGTAACTCTTGAAGCAATGAAAGCCAATATTCAAGCCACAATTCACGTCATATGGCCAGATTTATTGAAAAAAGGAGTCAAAAATTATACTGCTCGAATGGACCATGTAACTCGTAGCCGCGGCCGACATATGCCTGAAATCATATTTGAAAAATAAATGCCATGAAATTATTTACCAGATTATAATAAATAAATTTCATTCCAACAATATTTCTGTCTTGTATTATCATTTAAAGTTCTCAAGCTCTTAAAAAAACATTCGTTACATTCAAGACTTCTGTATTTCAAACTTACTACACAAAAAGCAAAGAAAACCTTATAAATTTGTTAGCCAAACGAAGATGATACAGTAAAGATAACGAATTTTAATAAATAAAAAAATAGTGATTATCGAGGTTAGTTAGATTCGATTTAATGTTAAATTTCCTTTTCATATTTCTTTGCTATTCTAACAGGCATTAGTTACGTACCAACAATGGTATATAAAATTTAAGCGATAGTTCATGTAACAACATTAAGGAGAGAATAAATTTATTTGACTATTATATAATTCAATACATGTATAATACATCCATATTTTTCAACGGGTTTGTAGCATTGGAAGTATAAAGTATCTAGTGACAGTACTTATTCCAATTTATTCAAGTTAGCACCGATTTCATTACTTACACAATTTCCTAAAGTAAAGCAATTCTCTTTTGACTTCTAACGAGTAATATCACATTTCTTTTATTCACATTTATTTAAATAGAGTACACTAATTTAAAAAAATCAATACTTTACCTAAATATGTAAATGGAGATATAGTGACGTTAGAGGAATCGAGAAGACAAAATGACGTTTTTGACAGTTTCGCGGCATTTGACATACCAAAATTTTAATTATGAATCATCCGAATTTACTTAATTCTGTAAATTAAGGAAAAATTTCAAAATTTTTTTCATTTACTTCATCTAAATAAAATTTACTGCTAAAAACTACCAAACACAAAAGAAAAAAATGCTATAGAATGAGGAACCGACCTTCAGAACAAAGCAGAGATGGTAGAAGCCCTCGGCAAAATGGTCAATCAACCGAAATCAGATACATAACCAGACAATTAAGCGAAGAACGAAGAAGCAATGATAGTAGAACGACCAGGAGGACTGAAAATAAAATGGATTCTTATTTCGAATATGTTCCGTCAACGCAAAGCAATCAAACAAATTATTTATCAAATGGAGGGAGTAACTATAAGAAGCCGTCTTTGCCGTATTATGTAGTTCCTGTTTTATATGTTCCACAAAAAGTACTTTCATCAGAAGAAATTAGACCAGCTTCTGCACCGCTTCAAAATAAACGTACCGTAAGTTTCCTTGTGAAAAATAGTAAACAACCAAGCGAAGAAAATACAGAACTTATAGATGTCGATAATATACCTTGCATACCTTGTGAGACGATGAAAATGCTTAACTCGAACAAAGATAATTGTGAATGCGACGAATTATTTGTGAGTAATGTAAATTTAGATCAACCCTATAGTGGATATATTAACGCAAGTTACACCCAAAGTAGTACAAGCGAAATTGAAGATTTAGATTTTCACGATACCTCGCCAAATTTATCCCAAAGAAAGTTTAGTAATTTAAAATCTTGCTATAAGAGATTAACCAAGGAATATAATCCTCAAACTTATCATCATTTTATTGAACAACAAAAAGAACACTCTAGCTCTCATAACAAAATGGAATTCAATGAATGCATAAAAGCCGACGTGCGTTTACGATGGAATCCAGAAAATAATTGTTACGAAAAAGTCGAAAATGAGCCGAATGTATACAAGCAAAATTCAACATTTAATAAAGAAAGCAGCCATAGAATACCCGCAAAATGTAGGAGAGATTTTTCCAATTTAGATTGCAAGAATATTTCCAAACGTTCAGGCCAGTATGGCAGCAATGAAACGTGTCGACGAAGTAATATACATTCTCTCAGCCCAAAACTAGGTGGCGTTGAAGAATTGGATCAAGATAAAGAAGATTATCAATCTCAAATTGACAATTGTGGTTATAAAACTTGTAGAGAAAGTATTGCAGATCATGAAAATTATTCTCTATACTTTCCCTGTGACGATCACGATGACTTCGACGATGACGCCGAAGAACAACTAAAATCGCGGAGCAGTCGGAGCAGTCAAGTCTCGACACTAAGTTGCGAGAAACATAGTAGGTTAGTAGGACATGTGGCATCCTTAATTGGAACATCTTTAATCGGAACGCCATTTGCTCATCAATCCAGATCTAAAAAGAAGCGCAGTCCACCTGAAGTATTTACAACGGAACCCCTTTATAATCCCCTAGACGACGCATCAATTCTAACGGTAGCTCGTAAACAAAGAAAACCTAAGGAATCCCAGACCACCTTCGACGATGTTGTTATATATAGTACGTATGTTGCAACCGATGAAACTATACGAGATTCAAAGTCTACCCAGACCGTAGATGCGACAACGATGAACTCGACTACAGGAACGCAGACTGACAGAATTGTAAGATCTTTCGCGACATGTCCTCCACCATACATGAGCCAAGTTAGAGAGGATGTCGCTGTTAATGTAAAACCTAAGAACCGAGAAGTATCACCATCACCCACGGTAAGCTTTTGTTTAATTGTAAGGACGAAGGTAACTGAAAAAGTTTTCTACCTAATATAATAAAAAAGACCTACGATTTTTTATTTTTTAACATATTCCCTATTAACTTTTTACTTTAACATACTTGCCCCCCTGTCCTGCAACGATTTTGTTTCATCAAAAAAAAAATATTTCTGTTGGTCTTCAAAATAGTCAACGATATCCTCTTTTAATTGATTATTGTCTGCAAAACTAAGTCTCCTGAGATGATTCTCAAATTTCTAAATAAAAGAAAGTTAGATGGTACCAAATCCGGATTCTATACTAGATGGTCAAGCTCAAAGAAGTTATACTCGAAGAATTTTTGGATTTTAATTGTCCTATGAACTCGCGTATTGTTATGAAGGAGAAAAACTTATTTGTGATGTCTGGTCAAGAGTCGTACGTAACAACTGTTATTGTAGTCCCCCTTTATACGTAATCTCGTCCGCAAACACTGAAATCATATGTTCGCGAAGAATTTTGGAAGTCAAAAAAATTCGATGACTGCGATGATCTAATTTCATAAAACATAAGTTAAAAAGTTACTATCGAACGTTACTGGGCAACTTGCAATTAATTATTTTTATCATAGTTAGGTGCGCTAGACCATAGAAAAGGGTTTACATTATTTTGCATCAAATGTAACTAGTTTGTACATCGCACCAAAGTTTTTTGGATTTACTTTACTGTTGTGAACATTTTTAGTAATAAGCTTTAGAGCCGTAAAGAAACAAAAATGTTTGCATCAGTTGACAAACTATTTTCTTTTGATAACTCCCAGTTGTTAAAGCATTTGGAAGTTTAAGTCTTTTATTGTATATTTTTCATTTAGCAATATAGAAATTCAGCGCAGTACTTTTCAGATTGATTTTTTACGACTTCAAATGAATGGAAATGAGCTTTATCGTACAACCAAGGTCAGCAAAATTTAGTAGTAACTTTTGGTGTCAATAGTCCTGTAGACTAACTATAATTTGTTACTACTTTCATAAATTTATACGTGAAAGGTGTACATTAGAACACAAATCAAGGTCTCGGCCACCTGCAAATGGCTTTTCGTATTAAAAATATTAACTATTGCCACATAAAAGCGAAACCGGAATATCACCTATAGAAATCTTCAAAAGGAATTAAGCATTGGATCATCTATAGCAGATATCATTTTACACAAATATCTGGGTGTAAAGTAGCTAGCTAAATGGTGAATTCTGCATTGGTTAACGCACGAATAACAATCACGAGTACACTGATGTAAGCTTATGTTAAAAAAGTTAAATATAGATTTTCACGCCAAGACAAAATAGCAATCGATTATTCGAGTGTTTGAAAATGGTGGAGAGTCATCAAATTTATTTGCGGAAAAAGTGCAAGAAAGAAATGATTTTTGTGTCTTTTAGGTACAGTAGTCCAGTTACTTTAATTTCTCTTGAAGATTGTAGAACTGTAAATACTGTTCCGTATTTGTCAAGATAATTCTTTGACAACTGTAAAATCGAACGCTGAAATAACAGAAACAACTTTCTCAACTTTTATTAACAATACTACAAATGAATAAGTCCCTTTGACATATACTGGTAAAATATATAATCTCAAAATACTATTACAAATATCTCTTAATTAACATTGATTACTTCATTACGTATCAAAACAGTATCGCAAATGATGATCGATGCACGATGCCGGCTACTTACATATGTATATGTACATGGGTACTTTCTCGAACGTTTGGTAATTTGTGCGTACGTGTAGTGTATGCGTATAGTGCTCGCGATAGATCTCGTCACAATACTGATTTGTATATAGAAGTTTACTTTCCTGAAATCTTTGAAAAAAATATGTAGTGATCATATAAGATCTGGTTAGTGTGAAATTTTGTACACCATGGTAAAGTGACTCCACAAAAATAAATATTTTTTGCACGAATTCGAAATTAAACTGGTCATCCATCCGCTATTCCCAGTTATCGTTGATTAAACGCTTTATATGCACATACTAAGAGATTTTCTGAGGCCAATTGGACTAATTCGGCGTTTGCTGAATTTCAAGAAAAGTTTGATAACTTTTTGTTTTTAGATTCTGTACATTTTAGATACTATTTCAACGAATAGCAAAGAAAATAACAGAAAGCGAGAAAATTACAATTCTTGTCAAGAAGATTAAATTTTTGTCCCTAAATTAGGAGAGGACTAATTACTAACTACTCAAAAGAAAATGTTTCTGATTATTAAATAATTCTTAATTGCAGCTTTTCACAACCCAGGTTTAAAAGTGTTTATCTTATCTTATAATATCAGCCGATTTATTAAAGTTGTTAACAACTTAGTTTGGATTTAACTCGGATTCCTGGACATTGTATTTCTTATAGTGCAAATGTTAAAAGAGTTTATAACAATAATGGTAATATGAAGCTTGTTACAAATATAAAATAACTGCTAGCTATTAATCGTCAGATGTTTTCTGTCCCTTCTTAAATAGTATTGCTTATTAGAATATTTCTGGTACTGGAAACATTGATGCATAAAATTTTGGTTATACTCTCATTTCTTATGAGACGTGCCTTTCTTATGCCCTGCGTAAGCACATATAATTTCTCTCGTATAACTTTTATCTTAATTTCATTAAAGTTCTCTCTCGACTTATCAATACGGTGCAAGTACAACTATTGGTAGAGTCAAATGCATGCCTGTAGTTAATGACTGCTCAGAGGTCTAGGTAATTATAAAATGTGCAGAAGAAATTAACAGGTGAGCTTACTTACATAAACGGATTCACATTCTTACCTCAGGTTAAGCTGCATTAGATGCTCTGAGAACCCCTAGTATTGCATTCAGTATAGCAATGTCGTAAACAATTCAGAGAATTGGTACAAAAGAATGTGATAAAGTACGCTAGGTATAGAAAAAGTTAAAAAAAAAGAAAAGGTTGATAAACGTAATATAAGAATTAGCTTCATTATGCACAGTCTGTCGCAGAGACAATCGAACTTTATTAAAATAGTAATTCTTAGTGGCGCCATCTATTAAAAAAATATGCGTCGATAAGATAGATCTTTCACCAATGTTATGTCAAAATATCATAGCATTTGGATCATTAGAAGCAGAGAAATTGGGCATAAAGTAACAATGTGTATTTGGCATTGGTCAAAAATAAATTTTGAACAAAGAGCAAATATCAAGTTCTGTTTTAAACTCGGTAAATTGTTTACTGAAACGTTTAATTTGATGAAAGAAGTGTATGGTGGTGCGTGTTTATCACGTACGAATGTGTATGAGTGGTATAAATGATTTAAAGACGGTCGTAAGGACATAAATGACGATGATCCTTGTGCAAAAAAATCTGTGGTTACGGAAAATAACATTGAACTTGTGCGCGAGCCGAAATTCTCATTGAGATACGTGGGAATGGAATTAAATATTTTCAAAGATTCAATTCATCACATTTTGAGACTGAGAAAGATTTGTGCAAAGTTTGTACCACACAAGCTAACTGATGATCAAAAATTGCTCCGAATACGACATTGTACAGATTGGTTAAAGACTCAAAAAAGGACGAAATCTTCGGGTATTCTATTGTAACTGGCGATAAGACATGGTGTTTTCAATATGATCCAGAGACCTAGCGTCAAACGTCTGAATGGAAGCATCCAAGCGAAGAAAGACTGAGAAAAAGCCATTCGAAGAAGTCAGAAGTGAAGACAATGTTGATTTGTTTTTATGTTTCGAAAGGCGTTTGTTACATGATAATGAACCATCTCTTCGCTCGACGTTTATCACTGATTTTCTAACAACAAATGGCATTTTAACCATCAACTATTCACCGGATTCACCGGATTTGGTCCCCTGTGATTTCTATGTTTTCTCCAAACTACATTTGTCGATGAAAGAACAGCGTTATGCCGACGTGGAAGCCTTTAAAAAGACGCCAACACCGAATTTGAGACACATTTCGAAAGATGAACTTAAAAATTCATTTAACATGTTAATTGACGGTGCGAAACATTATATTGAAGCCGAAGGCGACTACGTTGAATAAAATAAATGAATTTTACCAAAATAGTAACCTTTTGTTTTTATTTTAAAAAGTCCCGTTTTCTCTGAGATAAGCTATGTATATTGAACCAAAAACCTGTACTACGAGTGCCTAACTGGACTAATTCGCGAACGAATAGGTAGGTGAAATAAAGCTCAACATAAAACGCACTGGAGAACAGACCCATAGTAAATCAATTATTAGCGAGCTAAATTGTAAAAAGTCTAGAAAATTGTTTCACTGAAAAGGAAACTTAGAACATTAACAGGATACCTCACAGGTATTATCTGTAAAACAATTCTTGTACAAAATTGGCAGACACAGATCTTTTGTCAGTTGTGCAATAGGACTACAAAAGGTCAACCATATCTTTCAAGAATGTGAAGCATTGGATCACAAGAGACATATATGAGCAATCTGAAGTAAATCTGATAAATGCAGCAGTCGATTTGCCTTGAATATATATAAATTAATACAGGGGACAGAAGTACTGTATTGAGTGTAACAGGTAATTTTGGGGGGGGAGGGGGGAATGCGCAATAAGTCAAATTGGGGCTGCGGTGCTTTGGGGATTGTCATGGTTGAACATTCACCAAGATAAGAACAAAAGTAGGTACCAGTGTGTTTCTTTATCATCTAAGAGTTTCAGACAATTTAGCAAAAAACGAAATAACATTTTAAAGAATTTAATTTATTTTTGAAAAATAATTTTTAACGATGTTACTTTGCAGTTAGTTTGAGATACGGATTTTCCTCTTTCGGTATATGTATGAATGTTTAAACACCACATTTTTGTTATTGAATTTCTAGTAGTAATCCACCAATGTATTGACATTCTAGAAACCTTGATGTCTACTTTTCATCTTCTTGATATCTTGGCGAATTTTCTTACCTTGCTCTCCACTTATATCACCAAGATTTTTAGGAAAATACTTCAAATGAGGAAATTAAATATGAAATTTAAGGCTCGTATATTATAAATATTTAAATTCTATTAACTATTTTATTCACATAAATGATTTCAATATTTAATTGACATAATGGAGCTACAGAAGCTGACGCATTTCCCTTACCGCTCATAATACCCAATATATTATTACGGTTTGCTTTCAGAATAAATTTCACTCGTTTGCTTGTCGAAATGTACTTAACCTTTTACTAACGCAGTTTGAAGTTAATTATCTAATCAGAATATTGGAGCGATTTTTAAGCATTTTATTGTGATTTTTCGCTCTCAAGAAATTGATTTGTCATGATCTTTTTAAAGTTACAACTTCGAATACGTATAAAGTAATATAATTCTATATAATTATCATTTTACTGTACAATTTTTTTTCTGGATTTGTTATTTACTTTAAGTTATCAAAGAGTAATAATTATCTTTTTAACTAACAATTATTGTGTATAAATTTGTAGCGATTATATTATTTATAATTCAGCAATTAATATATTTTCCTTGTATATTTATTTTTATTTGCATTCAGCAGAGATATAAAAGAAACAGTTCTCCAACTAAAGCGAGCATTGGTGATGTCAAAAAAACTTCAACGATGAGAACAATGGAAGTGCTGCAGAAACCCAGCATTAATCAAAGCATGCAAAATTATCCGGCAAAAAAATACAAAAGGAAAAAAGTCAGAGGTACATGGTCACCACCTTAGTTAATTTTATTTATTTATTTATTTTTAAAAATATATTTTCCTTGTGTATTATTTAATAAATCATTTTTTTACAAATTGTTCATTCTTTTAATTCACTTAAGAAAAATACGATATTATTATTAAACATATGTCAAAAATAATCAGAAAAAGTGAAAAATAGTTTCACGTATGTACTTTAGTGTATAGATTACTAATAAGTATTAACCCTCTCTCCCCCTTTCAACAGTGATATATTACAATAAATTGTACATGATCTTCAAAATCCAATCGAAGAACTCTTATAGTGATATCGGTTTCATCTAAAATAAAACTTAGACTGCACATTTTTTCCAAAAAAAAAATTTCACGCATATTGAAATCTGGCGAGAATAGCTGATATAAACTCGGAGAATTGACACAGCGAAATAATAAAGCTACTATGGACGTCGAGATCGTAGGATATATTAGGAAACGAAAAAGCTGAGGAATCTGTGCGAGAGAGACCTTCTCTTTACATATTGATCCAGAATCTGTATTGGGGCTGCCTAAGTAGGGTATCTGAGAACAAATAGGTAGATGAATCAACGCTCAGCATAGAACGTGGTAAAGACTCAGTAGTGTACTGAAGAACTCAATAGATTTGACACGGCGAAATAGTAAAGTTACTATAGTCCTTGAGACACTAGGGGATTACAAGAAACAAAAAGGCTGATTAACTTGTGAGAGAAAGAGCCGTTTCATTATATATTTGTCATAAATCGTTATTGGGACCGCCTAAATTGACTATCCGGGGACAAATAGATAGCTCAACGGAAAACGTACTTGGTAAACAGGCCCAAAAATAATAACCAAAAGTTACACATTTTGAAATCAGATGAGTTTGGTCGGCAGTGGACTGAAGAATTCAGAGAACTGCAAAATAGTGGAGTTTCTATGAATGTATAGATACTAAAGAATTATAGGAAACGAAAAGGCTAATTAATTTGTGAGAGAAAGAGTCGTTTCCTTATAAAGGGTTTTCCAATAGGAACTTGACAATTTTAATTCAATTTGTGAACGCACCCTTTCACTAATCATCGAACTGTCACTGTCAATTTATTCAGTAAACTTAACATTTTCATCATGGTAAAGTACACGAACGAACAACGTCTGCAAATTATAAAAATTTACTACAGAAATTCGGAGTCGGTGACCGCTACTTTAAGTGCGTTAACTCCGATTTTCGGTCGTAATTTTCGCCCTAGTAGACAGGCAGTAACAGGTTTAGTGCAAAAATTTGAGTCTACATATTCGTTGTGTGATGTTGCCGTGCCAGTGAGACAACGGGTTGGTCGAAGTGTCGAAAATATCGCTGCCGTTGAAACGTCCGTAGCAAATGATCCAAATCAGTCAATTCCACGGCGTTATCCAGAGTTGGGCATCGCCCAGACCACTTTATGGCGAATTTTGCATAAGGATCTTGGTTTACACCCATACAAGATCAAGCTGAGTCAAGAATTTAAGCCGATGGACCATTTGAAGCTACGTGCGTTCTCCGATTGGGCTCTGGAAAAGATGCGCCAAGATGATCAATTTCATCGCAAAATCATTTTCAGTGACGAAGTTCATTTTTGGCTCAATGGGTTCGTCAATAAGCAAAATATGCGTTATTGGTTCTGGTGAAAATCCACATGTGCTTCATGAAACACCACTTCATCCACAAAAAATAATTGTTTGGTGCGGTTTGCATGCCGGCGGCGTCATAGGGCCATATTTTTTCGTCGACGATTATGATCGTCACGTTACTGTGAATGGTAATCGTTATTGCGCCATGATTACCGATTATTTTTGGCCCGAATTGGAAGATATGGACTTGGACAACATGTGGTTTCAGTAGGACGGTGCCACAAGCCACACAGCACACGTTACAATCGATTTATTGAAGAGTAAGTTTGATGAGCGTGTTATCTCAAGAAGTGGACCAGTCGATTGGCCGCCTCGTTCGTGCGATTTAACGCCTCTAGACTTTTTTCTTTGGGGCTACGTCAAGTCATTGGTCTATGCCAACAAGCCGACAACGTTGGAAGAGCTCAGAGCCAACATTGAACGCGAAATAGCAGCCGTTTCGGCCGAATTGTGTGGCCGAATCATCGAAAATTGGGTCCAACGAATCGACCGCTGCAAACGTGCCCGCGGTGGCCATATGAACGAAGTCGAGTTCCATTCATAAATGTTTTGATTGTACTTCAACCCGATAACAAAGTTTTTGAAATATCTCAAATGGTCTGCATTTTATTTTGAAAAAAAGTTGTCAAGTCCTTATTGGAAAACCCTTTATAATGGGGTATACTAAGGTGACTATTCGGGAACAAACATGAACAATCGCAAGTTAAATCGTAAAAGAACTGGGAAATTGCTTTAATTAGAAATAAATCAGTTTATAATAATAAGAGCCTACCTCGCAGACAACGCGCTTATAGAGAATGACAGGCATTGGATCACAAAAAATAAACCATTTATAGGCAGCCTAAAATAGACATGGCAACATACAGAGGTCAACTTGCCTAGATTTATACAGACACCATGAGAGACGGGAGTATTGGTGTATTGGATTGGATGCAGCAGATAATACTAAAAAAATACATAATAATCGGAAAGGAAGAAAAAGTTCATTGATTATTATTATTTTCATCAAATGTTATGTTTTAAAGGTTATTGACAACATAAAATAAAACAATGAAATACTATTGGTGATAAAAGATAAAACAAGAATATACACAATATTACAAAAGTATTTGCAAAAGAAATATAAAAACTGACAAAATTTGATGATCGTGTCAATTCAATTTATCCCAAAACCCTCCAGAAAGCCAAAGCTACCATTTGTTACGTTCAACAAGGGAACATGTGTAAATAACATTAGCAGCCTGCCTTTAAAACGAAGGTAGCGCTATTTTTTAATACAAATTCTTGACTTTTAGATTTTACCATTTCTAGAAAAATATATTTAAGAAATCTATTAGATATTTAATTTTGAACATTTATTAAGACTTTAATCTTATTAAATATGTAATTGGACATTTTGAAATGTAGTAGTAATAGAGGAAAATTTCTCTCAAAATTATATCGTATAAAAACATTTTATGATAATAGAAAAACAAAATTCCAAGTCTTGCCTTATCTCACCGAATAATAAATTACATTTTTACATATGAAGTAGGCCCACTTTGACAAGTGCATTCGGCAGCGCTTACGTGTCAATCAAAAACTAATAAAACAATTTCAAAATAATTTGACAACTAACACTTCAATAATCACAATTCGAGGGATGTTTCTAAATTTTGGTGATACATAATTGGTAAAAAATAATTTCTGAAATAAAAAGGAAAAACCGGAATCGTTCGAGGACTACAAGGTCATGGCTGCAGCAGAGACATCAGATAGCTTTGAGTTCTATGTAAGATTCGCGAAACCACTCGTTTTACATCTACCTTCACCAAAAGGTGAGTATATACTGATAGTTTTGAAGTGACCTTTTTAAACAATAATTTATTGATTTTTTGTAGATCGAGTATTAGCGGCAGCATGGGTTCAAAAGCTAAAAGACGAAGGAACGGGACCGGAAAAGTTACGTACAGATTATCTAAAACTGCTACTCTTTGTTCTGCAAAAAGGCAAGCTTTTCGGACCCTTCACAAATAATCCAGCACAATACGAAGCGCTTGAAGAATTTCCGATGCAAGTTAAGGTTGGGAAGTCTTTCTTAAATTATAAATTACTTATAACTTGATAAGGAGATTTTATAACAAGTTTTTTTCAAGTATAACTCCTATAAGTTCAAATATTTTAATTCTCGTCAATATTTACCTTGAAACTGATAAAACTATCACACGACTCGTTTTCTTAAAACGATTTTATTGTAGAAATCTTTTATTGTTTGCTCTGTGCATATAATGAGGTTTAAATGTTTTCAGTATTCATTTAGATTTCTGTAATATTTATGTGGTAGCGCTTTTATAGAAATTGATTCATAAAAATACATAACAAACATTCTTTCTTTCAACCTAATAGATAACTGCAGGTAAAAGCGTTAATTCGCCATTTCGTCTTCAAGTATCTAGTCAGCCATAATTAGATCTTCATCAAAAAAAAATTACATTTTTTCGATTCAGTTTGGCGTTTGGCGCACCCTGCTAACTCTTTTCTATAAAGTTATAGCGTTTATTTATTGCAAGTTATCTCCAAAATTAACTCTACTTCTAGGTCCGAGGACCATATAAGTACTATTTAAAAGATTTTTTTACGTGTCTTAGCTGTCTACTGTTCTTTGATCTCTATGAAATTTTTGCATCAACAAAAGTTTACTTGTATGATATCCATATCTTTCAGAAAACATTATTTTCCATTCCGTTAAAAATATTTTACATACTCCTCCAAAAGCTAGATTAGTTAAATTTCGTTCTTAACTAATTATAATTATGACCACTTAGTCAAACCTCATATAGAGCGCATGATAACAATTTTCAAATAGATTCTTCCTTAATTTAATTGTTAAGTTACATTACCTGCTGTATCTATAACTATCTTTTGCGATTTTGAAAATTTGGATTTATGTCACTTATCAATTTTGCAATTCACGAGACTTGCTGCTCACTAGCTCCATTAATTGCACAACGCCTTAGTCGGAGTTTCCAAAATTTTCGGATTTCGCAGACTCATTTTAAAATGTATTATAGAAACATCACTTTTCAAGCAAAACGAAATCTTGCATGATGTATCTGAACGCCATAAAATAGTCCATAAACTGAATAAACAGAATCTATAAAACTATGCCGCGTGTTTAGTTAAGTTAACTACTAAGTAAACATAGAATCAAATAGATACGCAACATTTCTTTATGTTATTTTAGCACTTAAATCATATAAAGTTTGTACAAATATATTTTGTAAGTATGGAGAAATATCATATTTAATCGGACATATATAGCATTCGGGCAACTCACGAATACCACCAAAAATAAAGCCATTTGATTGCGTTCGCAGCCAAATTCATACCCCCTTCATCCATTCCCGTCCAAATTGAATTTCTTACCTCCCAAGGTATGCTAAGGCGTTCAAAAATATTGTAGTCGCAAGATTTGGACCATATTACAGACGAGGTGACACTTCTCATCGCAACTTTTCGAGCGTTTCTTGTGTTAAACAGGCAACACGTAGACGGGTATTATCGTGAAACGGAATGATATCTTTACTCAACAGTTCGCACTCGAAACAAATTTACCGAAATATTCTTGCTTTGCCAGTCTTCCAGTCAGTTAGGAAATCTGCCAGAATTGGATCATAGATATTCCAAAATACTGTAGCCGACTGCGTGCTTGCTGATGGAATGGATTTATATACATTCAGAAAGGATGGTAGATTGAAAGATTGTCAATACAGATTACTAAAGTTAACTTTTTTAAAGTCAGAGACTAATAACGAAACGACCATTCTTCTCCACAATGAAGCCAGCTCGCACATGGAACGCTCAAACAATTGTTGTGATAAGAGTTTACCCGCAATATAGTCCAGATTTTTTACTGTGCTACTATCGTCTTTTTGAACTCTTTAAATTGGGCTGGAGATGCAAAAAATTTAAGTCGGAAGAGGAAATAATAAAGATGAGGCAAATTTAGTTGTGCACTCCACCAAAAGACTTTTTTCTAGTCGTATTGGCAAGTTGCCCAAAGGTTGAAACAAATGTATAATAAAGTAGTAGACATTATGTTGAAAAATTCGTGGTTAATTATTTTTGAGCGTTTCAGTCTTCTTATTCCTTAACTTCTCTTTAAAAAATAATAAAAACACTGTTTCTTCGCAATGTTTCGTAATGTATTAACTACATATTCAAGACAATTGTTATTACAATTCGTTATGATTCATAGTTATTAATCTTATTATTTCTTTTTCAAATTGCGATATTTGATAGATTAGACATATAGACAGATGTAAGACCCATACGGAAGTAGTGCCACTTTTCCATGAAGAAAAGACACAGACTTACCATCCATTTCACAAGAAACCGTACCTAAAATTGAAGCACAGTTCTGGGAATATAGTCACGTAAAATCTTTGCCAAGATAAACGAAATTTGTTGAAAACAATATAAAAATGACACCTTTTACGTATTCGTGAAAATTCTACAAATTCTCAACATCAAGTAGCTGCAGACAATAGTGTAAGTGTTTTAAAAAAATAACTTCATACGTTACGATATGTTAGTTAAAAATTAACAGAATGCTATCTATCATCGAAACCAATTTTGTGGAGGGGGGATGAAAATCGTATGCTGTTTTACACAATTCTAAAAACTATGGGAAATGGAAAGAAACACAGATAAACATATGAAAAATAAAAACTTAGAACAAATTAGAGAGAGGTGGAAGAAGTATTTTGAGAAAATCCGGAATACAGATTAAATACATCAAGTTGAAGAGAAAGGTGGCAAACACAAGAAAATCAAGAAATACCATTAGATGATGTCAATGACGCGATCTTGTTGTCTCACTTAAGAGAGACAAAGCAACGACAATATAAGAGACAACAGACGAGAAATCTTAAAGAAACTGTTTAATGAAATAATGACAAACTAAAAAATACTCGAAGATTGGAAATTGGGAACAATTCCATCATTGTATAAGAAAGGAGTTAGTAAGGATTGTGCCAACTACCGAGGAGTATCAATACTTAGTACAGCAGCCAAAATGTATGAGCAAATCTCGGAAAGAAGAGTCCAAAAAACTACTATATATAATCTCAGGTAGGGAAGAGGGGTACAGGATAGTATTTTTACGATTAAGAATTTAATAGAAGTGAAAATAACAAGATTTCGCATTTCTAAACCTTGAAAACGCCTTTGATAGTAGCCTATGGCAAATTATATGGAGTAGCTTAAGAGCAAGAGGAATAAATACACATTTATTGCAGAGCCATTCGAAGTTTATACCAGAACACAAGAAGCTATATATGAATAGGAAAATATATGTGCGAGGAGTTTACAACAAGAGAGGAATTTAGACAAGACGGAGTCTTGATCTCAACCTTGTTTAACATAATAATGGATGATGTAATAAACGAAGCGAAAACAAAAGTAAAGAAATACAAGGATGGCTATAGAAATATAAGATTAATGGAAATATCTGAAAGCGACTATGCAGATGATCTAGTAATTTATGAGGGAACCAACGAGCAAAAGTAGTATGGGATGATCTTGTTAATATGCTGAAAATATTACGAAATTATGCATTTAAACCAACATCATTGGTCCCAGAGGAGGTTGATCCATTAACGAATTATCTGTAATCATCTATAGCCATCTTATTAATCAAATATTGTCTTACAGACAACTACTCTTACACATTAACTTTGTCACACTTTTAAATATTTTTGAAGTTTTGTTTTAAAATTCAAACATAAAAACGCATTGTTAAATATTTACTATTTTAATCTTCGGACAACGTGTTTTACATTGAATTTAATAGCGCATGAGTTTCTCCAATAATAAAATATTTACTTACTTCAGCTTCGAGATGTTGCGAAATCCTGGTTAGAAGGTGAAGAAAGTCACAAGAGAGCCCGATTAATGGAAGGTTTGGGTGATGGCGTCTTTCCTCCACTTACCACTGAATGCTCCGCTGATATGCTAGAATATGTGGCCGCTCAAGATATTCCAAATTTCGGTGTACACGCCTACTATGCCATTTCAAATGAACCAATAAATAATTGGGAAAATTTAGAGAAAGGGATATTTCCCAAAGGTAACGTAATGTCGAAAATCTTACAGCATCTTAAGTAAGCAAGCAATTTATTTATATAGGTGCATTGTCTGCTGTTAAAAAAGCGGAGTCTGCTACTGGCACTCTGTCGGCTAGCGCCGCCAAAAGAACACGATCTCGTTCAAGATCACGTTCTCGATCAAGAACTGCTGATGATATGGATTTGACAGGTAATACAATACCTTATTCTCGTTTCAGTATCTTAACTATGAAACTGTAATTTGTTAATTTAGGGCGCGATAAAACTAGTTTGGGACAAGTTAGTTTCCAGGATGACTTTGGGTAAATTTCGACTTTCTAATTGTTATAGCGTTCTGTTAATCATTTTAATTTTTAGCGATAAACATTATCCTGGGAGACCTCCTCCGGAAAGACCTTCTTCACCTTTGGGTTCTTTGCCGCCGCCCGGTAGAACTACCCCGACCTGGGGCTCTAATCTTATTGGTGTTGGGGATCCTCCAACTCCTGAAGGAATGGCATTTGCGCCCGATAAAGATAAAGAGAAAGAAAAAGCTAAACAAACTCCGTCCAAATCTGTGACTATTAGAGATACTTCTGCATATAGGTAATAAGTTTTCAGGATTTAAAAAATGCCAAAGCGATTGTCATTCGTAAATCTCTTCTTGATTTATAGAATTTTACTAGCTAATGAGTTACCTGAGACCTATTTGACCTAGATAGATCAATTACTTGAGGTGGTGACAAAGTCTATTCTACCGCGACCTGTTCAGATTATCGTGATCCTGACATCTCTCTGAACTCTCTTGACTTCTTTGCATATAATTACTGAAATTAACCTTTACAGCGAGTCTTTTAGCCTCTACGTAATCTTGACCATATTTTGCCAGCTTTTCTCCACTTTAGCCTTAAAAATACCAGATTATCTAGCTAATTAAATCACCCCGTCACATATCAAATTCACTTTGTTTTCGGTATTTACTCTCACAATTAAAATATGTATCTTTGTCTGTGTAAATGATCTTGGTGCAACCTTGCGTTCTTGGCCTACTTCTCTCATTTACGGTTGTTGCCTCGCAGAATCTCTGACATAACTTTCTTTGTTTTTAACTTCTTTCTGTACTTTTTTGGTACTGTTTCTATTAACATAAAAAGAAATAACGAACCGTCCGGCTAGATCTCCGCTTTACCTGACGTCTCCAGAGAACCATTAATTACCGTACTTCTCTGCGATTACATAACTTCTAATACACATTAGTATGAGTTTAGATCGGATATCTCGGAAGTGTTTCCGCATCCACAGAGTATTTACTTGACTTAAACTACTACGAATAAGTGTCAAATCGAACCCTAAATCTTCTACTATCCCTTATTATTGTTAGAGATGTAATTTTCACAATGTGTATATATACATACATATATATATATATATATATATATATACTTATATACACATATATACATATACGAGGATAGTTTGACAAGTAGTGAGAATGACACATAGGTGGCGCTCTAATTGGTAAAACAAATGCACTGTAATTTAGGTTGCCTATTTATATGTTTACATTCCGATATTTAGATAAATCGGTTGATTAGTTTATTTTTGACAGCTGATTGAAGAAGAAGCAACACGTCGTTTTGTTAAAATGGAAAAAGCAGAGTATCGTGTGGTGATTAAATACTTCGTAATTAAGGGTCTGAAAGCTACCGAAATAAAAGATGGTAGAACAAGCTGTGTTGATGAAGGGCGCTCTGGAGCAACCGAAATCGTGGAAATGATTATAAAAATCCATAATATTATACGCAAGATCGACGACTCAAAGTGAGAGAGATAGCAAACATGGTGAGCATTTCAACAGAACGCGTACACCACATTTTAACGAAAGAATTGGGCCTTTCCAAGCTTTCGGCAAGATAGGTGCCGCGATTGCTTACGACTGATCAAAAGTTCACTCGTTTGTGCATTTCCAATGAGTGTTTGGACCTTTATAAGCGGAATCCGGTTGATTTTTGTAGGCGATTTGTTACTTGCGATGAAACTTGGATACACTACAGTACACCCGAAACTAAACAATAGTCGAAACAATGGTTAGAACGTGGTTCTGCACCTCCAAAGAAAGCGAAAACCACTTTATCGGCAAACAAGGTCATGGCATCAATTTTTTGAGATTCAAAGGGCATTTTGCTCGTTGATTACCTTCAGAAAGGGCCACAATAAACGGACAATATTATTCAGAACTTCTACAAAAATTAAATGTTGAGATTCGTGCTAAACGGCCAGGAATGGCAAAGAAAAAGATTCTGTTTCACCAAGACAACGCTCCCTCGCATACCAGCACAGTTGCTATGTCCAAAATCCACAATTTCCAATTAATACCGCATGCGCCTTATTCGCCGGATCTAGTCCCTTCCGACTTCCACCTTTTTCCAAAATTGAAAACGGAAAGAAATTTTCGTCTAACGGCGAGCTTATCATCTTCGTAAATGAGTATTTTGCAAGCCTTCCGGAATTACATTTTAGCTCTTTTAGGAGAATATATTGAAAAATAAAAATTATTTTGTATTTAAAAAATTCGTTTTTCTTTTCCATTCTCACTACTTGTCAAACTACCCTCGCATATATACGTATATTGATTAATTAAGGAGCTCTTAATGTTAATTTGTTATTCTCAACTATTTTAAATCACGCAAGCAAGTGACGTTTCGTACAAAACAAAAATTATTTAAAACACATAGGTTGATATTCGCCAAGGACAAAACTTTTTAAAAATTGGATTACAAGATAATGCAACATACACGTTAAAATTCCTTATCCATCTTCGCTCATAATTTAAAATTACATAGAGAGTTTTAAAACAACAATTTTTTCATTTGTTGCTTTTATTTATGCATAAATATGAGCAACAAATACAAAAATTAGATTTTCCTATTTAATAAAAGAAATTTATGTCTTATGAAAACGCCACTAGACTGTAGCTTATTTAGTAGAGCGGTCGTTCGGAGAACGTTGGCGCAAGTTTAAGTCTTGTCCGATTTAAATACTTTTCATAAAATTTTCTGGAATTAACGAAACGATTAATTTTCATTAAACATACCTATTTAAATACCCATCATCATCTCATTTAAAATAAAATGCTGTAAACTGTTTAGTTCCGAAGCAGTCTTTGCTCATATAGATCGAATAATCTTAACAAAAAACAAAATACAAATTCACATCAATTTCCAAGATCAATATCCAAAAAATTAGCCTTGACTTTTGAAGAAATACGTATGTTACAAGACAAAATCCTTCTCAATCATGATATTAACTATCTTTAAAATTTTTCTAAAGTCTTAGGTGTAAATTTTAAAAATAACTATAATTCTAATATTTTCAAGACTCCATTCCTGTATGATAACAAATACTCGCACAATAGACTTCTGCACTGCAAAAACGTGGTCAATAGACTATGACATTGCGTTTGCCGCATTTGGTCAAACTAATTTAATTCTTCCCAACTTAGTCCAAATTTCTGCATTACTAAATAAGTAAATCGGCAATTCGTAAAAATATGTAATTAAAATTCTTAACCAGGTTCAAAGCATGACAGGTCACAACTCTAAAACACTAAAACACCAGTAGTGTCAACAATGCCAAGAACGTGATGCCAAATCGTAAATTTAGAAGATACATTAGACACATACATACATATGTATGGTAATCTGTGATAAAACTGATAAATCAAAGAACGTACTTAAAAT
The DNA here is from genome assembly GCA_031893035.1 of Dermolepida albohirtum. NCBI lineage: Eukaryota > Metazoa > Arthropoda > Insecta > Coleoptera > Scarabaeidae > Dermolepida > Dermolepida albohirtum. The sequence goes on along the minus strand of JAVIWB010001324.1, from coordinate 170,742 downwards.
AACATTTCAGTATAATTAATAAATAAATTAAATTTATTATAAGTTATAATAAATAACTGTAATATATTGCGATGTATCAAAAAATCTCTTTAAAAGCATATTGCAAGTTACCAAAAGTTTAGCTACCAGTTTCTTCACTAATGACCTATAAACTCGAATTAAAACTTATTTAAATCAATTTGTTTTAGCCTTCCATACAAAACGCCCCCTCTGCCTTCTAGTACTCCTATTCAAGCACCACCTGGAGTACGCCGAAAATTGGATTTTTCAGATGTTGAAGAACATCCTCACTTTGAAGAAGCTCCCAGTTTACCATACCAGATACCTTCTTGGGGAACGTCTGCACCTAGTCCGGATATACCTCCTATAACTATACCAGCGCGAATGACTTTCGATCTTTCACCCGAAATTTCAACTCCTACCTACAAACCTTATTTAGGTCCATTACCCAAAGATGACATCTCTGAACTTTTCGGCGAGGAACCGCCCAGTTTCTTAGAAGATGAAGACATTATGGCAACACCACCTAGACCATCTAGACCAGTTTTTGAAGAAGCACCTAGTTTACCATATCAAACTCCCCCATGGGATATGAGTGCTGCAAGTGTCCCTTACAGAACACCACCGTGGGATATGTCCGCTCCAAGTTTACCATACAGAACACCACCTTACGATCCAATAAAAACGGATGAAACGCAATATGGAGATCTGGATATCACTCCGATAACTATACCACAGCGAATGACTTTCGATCTTTCACCCGAAATTCCAACTCCTACCTATAAACCTTATTTAGGTCCATTACCCAAAGATGATATCTCTGAACTTTTCGGCGAGGAACCGCCCAGTTTCTTAGAAGATGAAGACATTATGGCAACACCACCTAGACCATCTAGACCAGTTTTTGAAGAAGCACCTAGTTTACCATATCAAACACCTCCATGGGACATGAGTGCTGCAAGTGTGCCTTACAGAACACCACCGTGGGATATGTCCGCTCCAAGTTTACCATACAGAACACCACCTTACGATCCAATAAAAATGGCTGAAATGCAATATGCAGGTCTGTTCGATTCTCCTTCAGTAGCTGCTTCTTCACCAAGAAAAAGAGCCCCAACACCTGCTCAAGAATTTACTGAAATGGATTTGGACGATTTCTCCCTAATGGAAAGAATATTTGAGGAAGAAGATAAGACTCAATACACGGAAGATTTTTCTGCTATGGAGAAATGGGCGGAAGGTCCATCAGAGACGCCACCAACAGAAATGCCGGTGAAAAAGTTACCAAAACAGGAAGTGCAAGAGATTATAGCAAAAGGTATTGCAGTTTCACCTGAAGCCCAGGACATCGTAGACGATGCTATACGGGAAATGTCTATGACAGTTGAGCCAGAACAAGATACTGGTTTGGAAGAATTATATGCCGAGGAAGAAGCTGGTTACTAACCAATAGTTCAATGTATAGGTTCTTATTCTCAATCAAAATATTCATTTCAGCTTATCCAGACAGAATCAAGGGTATGAAAACACCACCAATTTTCAGCAAAAGCGCTCGCATAAGAGAAGCAGGAAAACATATAAGATACCCCGAAGCACAGTTCGATGTACGAGAACCCGTCGAATGGCAACCTGCGGAGGAATTTATACCAATGCAAAAAATGCGTATGTGTACTCCAAAAATATTTTAAATATAATTAATACTTTTGTGTTTTTATTTTATTTTAATATTGCAGCAACTAGCCCTAAAGAAGATTTACGAGCGAAACGTAAAGGACGGCCTTTTAAGGAGTTGTTTCCTGAAATCGACTTTCCTTTAGATTATATGGCCATCGATGAAGACGAAATAGAACTAATTGACGATGAGCATTTGGTCAGAAGCCCAAAGAAAAGAGACCTTCAAAGAAGGTATTTAGAATTCAAAATATATATATATTAAACATTACGTTCTAATCTTACATATTTTTGACTAGACTAATAGACGTAATGAACGAAATAGACAGAATCGGTGATGAGGTGCCTGCGATGGGAGGCATTGCTATCACTACACCAAAACGATCGCCCAGTCCTGTTCGAACTCCAGATAGAATAGATGACGAACTATTTTTCTATACTGAAAAGCCGCCAGAAGATTTCGCAATGAGCCCTGAAGATTATCTTTCACCTGTAAGCAAAGCGGAGGCGCAATGGCAACAATTGCAAAAGGAAACGATGCCCAGTCCACAAAAAGAGCCAACACCAAGTCCACCAAGTCCACCACATTTTGCCACGCCCGAATTTCTAAGAGAACAACGCAGGTTAAGTGAAACACCGAGGCAGGTTCTTTTTCCTGAAGAACCAGAAGTACAGCCAAGTCCTAAAGCGACACCTGTACCAGAAACAGAGCCGAAACCGCCAACATCTGAAAAACGAAGAAAGAAGAAAAGAAAGAAGAGGAGGAAAGGTGCTAAGAGTGATGATGAATATGAAACTGACGAAGAAGAAGAAGAAGCTGTGGACCATGAGGTAATACTCACCTCTACATATAAGTACAATATGCGGCAAAAGCCTGGAATAAAATTTACAATTTTTTTAATGATATCGGCGCACACATCGATTTGGAATTTTTCTTGCGGATTTATTACTCATGAAAAATAATTTCTTCTCCCACCATCTTGGGTGATATGACGTTATTAACTATTTTTTTTAATTGCAAGCCTATCCTTTTCTATCAGAAATGGATAATAACACAGTGATACAAAATCGAACTGTCCGAATGGGAATGGGATGAGACCAATTGCAAATGAAAGTTGACATTATCCATAACAAAACCTTCAAGGGTTTTTTTAGGTCTGTGACAGATTTTTTTTATACGTATTTGAAGTTGGTGATTTTGGAGCGCTCTCTAACAACGAAAGATCATTGAAGATTTGATAAAATAATGCTTATTTATTTTTATTATCCTGGAAAGTTGTGGTATCTTACTGTTTTCTAATGATATTACGAAGTACATTTTATTATTCTCACTACGTTACTATTACAAAAATGCAATTTTTATGAAAAAAATTGTGTTTTTTATTTAAAAGTATTATATCTTATTATATCTTATTTGGATCTCATTTTGGATCCGCTTAATCATAATCACTATCACTGTCAATTTGCATGTTCGAAGTAGCAAAAGCTCCAAAAGTAGTAGGTTGTGGATCTCTGTATGTTTCTGGTTCTTACTCTTCGTCAGTATCCTCTTCATCGGTTGTTTTCTTTAACCACCAGCATAAATCACCTAATATAGAATCTAGTTTCTTTCCTCTGTACCCAGTTTTCATGGTTAAAGCTACTTGGTGAAAACGTTCACCTTGCTCATCAGATTCGGTGGATAGTTGGTTTTCAAACCAATCCATATGGTGATGGAGAAAATGAATTTTTAATGACATATTCACACCAAGGTCCTCAAAGGCTTTCAAGAGACGTTTAACTCTTTACGCACTATATGCTTCTCGTTTTTTATTAAGAACTTTTTCGATTACGTCTTTAATTGCATTCCATGCAATTAATTGATTTTGATCCAAAGAATTTTCAAAATCATTATTTTTCATCAATCCTCTAATGTCTGGATCATTAAACATACCTGTAAAATTAGAAAAAAATATTGTAAATTCATTTTTTAAAATCATTTATTTTATTTGTATACAACACCTTCTTTAACTTTGTTAGCACTGAGTCGTAGCAATTTAGATCTCAAAGTGGTAAAAGTTGGTCCATCTACAGAAAACACTTACAAAATTTTTGAAAAGACCCAATTTAATATGAAGTGGTGGTAGCAATACTTTATCTGCTGGTACACTTAATTAAAGAACCATTGCAAGTTCTGCACACTTTTTCAGGTACCCAATCTGCATTCTCAATAACCTCTACTCTAAAATACTGTGAATACAATTGTTTCATACTCTCATATTTTGGCATCAAATTTTTTTGTCTATTATATATTCCACAAACATAACAATAACAGTTCAAATGCTGCAAACATCTTCAGTGGTTGTTTTCTTACTAAATTGTCTTGGTACATTGTTGTCAGTATATATAGATTGTCAGATAATATAATTGTGGTGGTTCGATATTGTTCGTTATTGTGCGCTTGTGTGTCTTTATGGTCTTGTTTTGAATTTGTGTGTTACTAAGTTTTATTACCATATTGTCTTCTGTTTTGTAGAAATTCTTTAGGGGTTCAAATATTATGTCCGAAGCAGTGAAGCAGTAAATACACCGTTTTTTCTATGAAAATCTACAAGAAATAGCACCATTTGTATGACAGCGCCATCTAGCGTCAGTTTTAGGCAAAAATAAATATCAAAAATGAATTCCTCGACCCCAAAAACAGTAAGATACCACAACTTTCCAGGATAATAAAAATAAATAAGCATTATTTTGTCAAATTTTCAATGATATTTCCTTGTTAGACAGCGTTCCAAAATCACCAACTTCAAATACGTATAAAAAAAAATCTGTCCCTGAACTAAAAAAAACCCTTGAAGGTTTTATTATGAATAATGTCAACTTTCATTTGCAATTGGTCTCATCCCATTCCCATTTTGTTTGTTGCACTGTGTAATCATTTTTTATGAGTACTGTAATACTACATATGATGGAAGATAAATAAATGGGTTATAAAATAAGAAGGTACATTTTATAAGCGTATTCTAAAAAATTAACCTACTACATTTTTAAACGCTGTTGTCGATTGTAACATCATCATAAGTATGACACATCCTTATAGCCTCACTTTTTTTCGCCATCGAATATTTCTATTACAAAATGATTCCTTATTTATCTGAAAAGCGAAGAACAGAAATTGCAGTAATAGTTGCATATGGTGAAAGTATAAGATTGTAAAACGAAATCATGGATCTTTTCAATGACAAATACCCCAACAATTATACTACTCAGTCATGAATAAATAAAATACTTCAGAAATTCGAAGTGCATGCATATGTGGGACATATCGTCGCAGTGTACTTAAGATTTTAAAGAAAGAAAGATATCCTTACAAAGTTATTCGCGTATATCAACTTAAGAAATCGACTATCACCTTCTATTTGTGAAGTTATGGCTGAAAATATAACTAATCAACCCAATTTATTTATTAAGTTAGTTACTTAGTTGTAACATTGCCTTTAGTGACGAAGCTATTTTCTCTCTGAATGGTGACATTCACAGAAAAAATTGTAGATATTAAACTATTGAAAATCCTCACTGGATGCACAAGAGCCATACATAATATCCACTGAAATTAAATGTTTGAGCTGGCTCTCAAAAAATTATATTTTAGGACCACATTTTTTGATGGTCCTCTAAATGCAATGTACTTTGATTTTCTTTGCTTTGATCTGTGAATTTGTAGACATTCCTGCTTTCGATATTTGGTTTCAGCATCATCGCATTATGTATTTGTTGTTCGGTAATATTTTTCTGAAATATTCCACAATCGAGAGATTAGCACGATCGTGTGATCTTTCCCTCTTTGACTATTTTCTTTGGGAATATTTTAAAAGGAAAAGTATTCCCCATGAAGCTCAGAAATCTTCAAGAATCGCACAAATTTGGAATGCGGGAATATTAATCAGTGCATTAGTGCATATAATCAGTGCATTTGTAAACTTAGGGAAAACTGTCAAAAGAATGTTGCAAATGCGGACGCTTTTTCACTGTTGGATACTGAAGAAATTATAAATGAAATTAATGAGAGAGTTATTGTTGGTGAAACGGAGACGTGTAGCACTAAGGTAAATCAGGTTGAACAGAATACTTTATTAGTCGATAACATTTGATCGGAAATAGATGTGATTCAGTAAAATATTAAACCAATTCGTCTGAGTAGGTTTGATCATGCGAGGTAAATTCAATCATGCCCTATCAAGATAGTCCATTCTTAACCTGAAGTCGTTCACAAAATTACGAAGATTAAAAATGCAAACAAGTATCCTGGTTTGTTTATTTCCTCAAATTGAACTCCCAAGCCGATTACTTTTTATAAAACGACGAAAGCAGAATTAAATGCTCGCGTTGAGAAAGATGAAACAAACTTAAAAATCGGGTATCGTAAAGGAACATTAAAAGTAATTGAATCGGAATACTAGAGTGTTTCAACAGGTTTCCTAGATCATGTTTTTTACCAGAATGTGTGAAGCTTAAATTCGAAAACACAGGAATTTTTTATCACCACTTCTGACTCCTATTTTTAATTTTATATTTATTACTGAAACTTAGATAGCTAATTCTGTTAAATCTTATGATCTGTTTTCATATAACTATCAAGTGGTAGGTACGAACAGTAAGTTTTGTGATTGACTTGGTTTTATGCAAATGTCATTTAAATATTGGTAGTATTTTAATGACTGCTATTTGTATTCCATCAGATCTTACTGGTACTGAATTAGAGACTTTCCTCAACTCCTTAATACCTTACCTTTAAAATAAGAAATTTATTTTGATTGGTGATTTTAATGTACCTAATGTTATTAATGCCGATGATTCCATTTGTAACAAAGTTAATATTTTAAAATATATTTTAAACACCGCACATTCATAACAATTAAATAATGTGAGGAATTCGAAGGATGTCATTTTAGATTTAATTATATCTAATATATGTACGTTCGAACATTACTATTAATTGTGCTGATAACCCCACGCTTCTTGAGGACTCCTTAGCTGTAACATTTAAATATGTCACCAGATGTCACCTGAACCTCTGCAATTCCCTAAATCTAAATTACAATATAACTTTTCCAAAGCAGATTATGTTCTCTCTGTGTCTCCAATCTATGTACTTATAGCAGATTGGTCAATTCTTGAGCACTGTTCCAATGTTAATGAAGCAACGACTGCTTTTTACGATATATTCTATTCTCAATAATATATATACATATATATATATATATATATATATATATATATATATATATATATATATATATATCATCTAAAATTGCGACAACCTCTACGTATCCGTTCTGGTATATAGGATAGATCATAGTGTAAAGTCTAATCCGACCGCTTTATTGAAATTTTTAAATAAAAGAAAGAAGAATATCTAGTAGACTTAGTGATTGCATTGAAGAGTTTTCTGATTCTGTGGGTATAATCGATGCTTTCTGATACACTGATACTGATACATTCTCTCGTGTTTGTTTAGAAAATAACCAGGTCACTTATTCTGAACACCACAATAATTTCCCAAAATATTGTATACATATGTTTATTTACTATCCAAAGTACGAAGAATATCAAACATTTTATCAAATTTTGTCTAAAAACATGTGACGGATACAAGGATGTGTTCATTTTGTCACGAACTAATAATAAGCAAATACATTAAAGATTAATTTTATCTTTTCTATTAACGTGATAAATAATACCAGTTATTTTGAAAAAAAATTTTTTTCGTGCAATAAAAAACTTTTTAACAACTAGGCAAATTCTAAATTAGCACAATCTCAGAAAAATAAGATTAAAATTGCTGAAAAGAGAACAGACATTACTATGGCAATAGTGACAACATTCTCATACTTACGACAAGCAATTCTCTGCTTACCCTAGTGTTCACAGAAAATAGGCAAAAACCTAGTTATTCATCAGACATGGCTCATGAAAAACGACAAACACAGAGAAAGCATCAACGCCTGAGGATAAGTTGACTGATGCTCCTTTATTAACAGAGCAAAACGGAAGAGACGAACTCTGATTGAAACAAATGATTCAGTTGATGCTGTTGTTCCGAGTGAATTTTTAATAAAATGATTACAAAAAATTTTACGATACAAATAAACAATTATAAGAGATAATAGATTCAAATACGAGGCGTGTTTTTCAAGTAAGGTCCATTCCAAAATAAAAACTAAACGAAAGAATATTTTGAAAAACCAAATTTATTTTCAGATTCTACATACATTTCTCTATTTGTCAACAAAACTGCCGAGATTATTTAAACACTTATCAAACTTTACAGCTCGATTTTGATACCCTCTTCATAAAAACTTGCCGCCTGCTCCGATAACCAAGAGGTCACAGCCGTTTTCACGTTTTTGTCATCCTTTCAGTGGTTGCCGCCGAGATGATGTTTGAGATAGCGGAAAAGATGGAAATCACTGGGCACAAAAACGGGGCTGTAGAGGGGTGGTCCAAAACTTCCTAGCCAAAAGAGTCCAATAAAGCTCGGATCTGAGCTGAGGTGTGTTGCCTTGCATTGTCATGGAGTAGCAAAATTCCCTCTGTCAGCATGCCGCGCCTTTTGTTTTGAATCGCTCTGCGTTGCTTTCGCAGAGTCGGGTCGTAGACTACCGCATTTATGGTAGTTCCGCATTGCACGAAGTCGACCAACAAAACACTATGCCTATCCCAAAACACGGATGCCATGATCTTTCGCTGGGACAGGGTCTGTTTGGCCCTGACCCTTGTATGTGCGTCTCCACTCCATGCAATATTGCTTCGATTCGGGCGTACCATGTAAAACCCACGTTTCATCTCCCATTGCGATACGACTCAACATGGCGTCAACGTAAACTTTGTCACCTTCTTCGTTATAACGAGTAAAAAATTCAGCGAACACTCAAATCTTTTGTTTTCGCTGTCCTCCGTTAGGAGTTTAGAGACCCAACGGGAACACGGTTTCTTAAACTTGAACGTTTCAGAAACAATCTTGTACAGCACTGACCTCGACACTTCAGGGAAGTGGTTTGAAAGAGTGTTTATGATGGAGCGTCTGTTCTGAAGCATTTTCGCTTCATCTGAAGCCACCATATCGTGTGTGTTCACAGATGAGCGACCGGAGTGGGACTCATCATGAACGTTGTCACAGCCAGCTTCGAAGTCTTTGACCCACTTACGTACTTTGCCTTCACACATGGCAGTAGGTCTGTAAACTTCACAAATCTGCCGGTGTATGTCTGCAGCAATGTTTCTTGGCGACAAAAAACGTATCACTGACGGTACTTGGCACGGAAAGGGCGATTCAATAATCTTGAACATGAAAGGCGGAAGAGACCGTACAGGTTATCTACATAGTTGCAACTGAGCGCAGTTGTTCCCAAGGAATGACGTAACACGACGCGAGCACTCATTGCGGTACGCGCACCGACTATTAGTGTACACAATAAAACGGCCCTTACATAAAAAACACGCCTCGTAAATAAATAAATAAAAAAAATTGAATAAACAAGAAAATTTATGATTTGAACGAACAATTAAGCAATAAAATTGATAGATCCTGTCAGCATTTGAGAACAAGTATGAAAGAAAGCCATAGATTATTTGTACACAGTGAAAGATTGGAAGTGACAGTTAATTAACTAAGTAGAGGTACAAGCACTGCAACGAGAGACGACAAAAGCAAGTTTATTATTTTTGAAGAAGGTGCCTTGGAGAGACGAGTCCAAATTTGAGGTCTTCGGGCAAAGGCGTATGATATTTGTCTGTAGAGCGAAACACAAGGAAATGCTATGCGGTTACATCGTACCTACGGTAAAGTACGGGGGTAGTTCATTCATGGTGTAGAGATGTTTCTGTACAGCAGAAATGTGACTTGGCAAAAATAAACGGCATTACGCGTAAGGAGAACTATAGAAGAATTCTCAAACATAAAGCTACTTAAGGACTGCACTTAATACTTCGTCGTTTGTCCACGATAATGACCCGAAACGTGACGCTAAAGTTTGCAAAAATTATTGAACGTTCAGGCAAAAGTTAAAAACGTACAAATTATGCCATGGCTCCTTCAAATCCCAGATCCGAATTTTTTGGAGTTGCTATGGGACGCAAAACGATCATCTTTGACGGTTTCTTCATTCCGAATGGAACAATATTTCTATACACACACACTTAGAAAATTGACTGATAGAATGCCGTGTGTAGTGCAAGTTGTATTAAACGTGAAAGAGAAAAAATTGTAATAATTTACAACGAAATTAGAATTATTTCTGTGAATATTTTTTTACACTTCTTTATTAGATGTTTGTCTATAAAAATAGAATCAATACATTTTATTTTTGTGTTAGTATCTTTCCAGTTTCATGATGCTTCCAAAATTTTCTTGACTGCACAAACTTATAAACGGTAGTGTATATAATCTTTCTAAGTTATATAAATATGTGTTCAAAATAAAAAGACAATTGTTAAGACAAAGGCGCATTTACGCATTGTTAATTTTTCAATTTAGTGAACATATTGTTTGGATTTTGTTTGGATTTCGATGATGTGGGACGGGTTCAGAGAGTGCAAAATTCGTGTGTGCGATACATCTTTGGTGTTCGTAAGTATGAAAGAATATCACATAAATTAAAAACTTTGCGGTGGCTGAATATTCGAAATCGCATTGCTTTCCATTCTCTGAACCTTTATCATAAAATACTTTTGACAAAGTGTCCTCCATACTTGCTGTATAAAATTAGGTTTCGGTGCGATGTGCATAACATCAATGTAAGAAGGAAGAATATGATTGGTCTACCTAGATACCGCACAACTTTTTTTAGAAGATCTTTCACGTATAATATTTATTACTATTATAATTCTTTGGCTGATCACTTCAGGTCCATGGGATTGGTGTCTTTCAGGCGTGCTATATTTAATTACCTATTTGATAAGCAGTCTTGTGTGTGATGTCTCTCCATTGTTAACTTATTCTTGTATGCTAGGGAATTTTTTATATTACTTTGTTTAATTGAAATGACTTTGTTGGGTTACGGTTGTGTGCACGGGCAGAATAATTCAATTAGGTTAGGTTTTTATTAGTTCTTAGTATTAGGCAATTACATTGTTATTTATATTTCTTTATAACTTTAAGGGTTTGGTATTAGAGCAGGGGATGACTTCTAGTCATCCATCTGAACCACCCCTTAGGATTTTTCATTCAGTTGAATGTTTTATATTTACATTACTTGTATGATTACTTCTTGGGAAATAAAGGCATATTATTATTATTATTATTATATATATTTATGTATAATTAATATTTGTACTTCTTATTGTAGGTGCAGGAACTATATAAATCATTAATTGAAGATGAAGAAGAACTAGCACCACCAGCGCTTTATCCTCTTACTCCGGTTTATTATCCATCAACGCACCAAGTAGAAAGAACAAATATTCCTATTCCACCAACATATGTGTATGAATCACCTCCCATAAGGAAAATAAGACGAGAAGACTTTCCAGATGCGTTAGAATTTGAAGAAGAGCCTTCGTTTGTCGAACCTTGGTTAGAGTCTCCGCCTACACCACCATCTCCATTTGAGTACCAGTCGCCAGAATTATCATATTTAGACGATTCACCTCCGTTGAAAGAATTATTAGAAGCTCACGAATTCACGGAAAATTTCTTTGATCCCAACAGACCACATATGCGCAGCAGCGTACTGATAGGTAGTCGAAGAGTTCCCGTTTCAAGGCGCATAAGACCTCCTCCGCTTTCACCAATTCCCGATTATGTGGAAGATTTCCCAGTGTTTTCCCCTGAGGTAAATGAAAGGTATGAGAGAGTCATGGCGGCGGCTAGAGCAATACCACCACCTACACCGCCTACTCCAAAAGCTCCTGTATGTCCCAAAGATACTGGTGGAGAACCATCAGCAGGAAAACCCGTTTGCAAAAAGCCTTCTAAAGGAAAAGCCCCAAAGCCATCAACATCAAAAACAAAAATGAAAAGGCCATCGAAATCTAAAATTAAACCTACGCCGAAAACTCAAATTAAAGGCGCAAAAGCAGCAGTTAAACCAAAATCGCCTGCGGCGCAGGAAATTCCTCCTGAACTACAACCACCTCAAGGGCCAGAAATAATTTATCCTTCTTACAGACCTCTTACAAGAAAGGAACATTATTTTGTCGAGTCTTTTACCGATCCTAGACATAAAGAACTAATGGCGAGAGTGCAAAGGCTCGTAGCAGATGTCGGATCACCACTTATAGAATCTCCAGCGTCTGAAAGGGATGAATTTGAAGATATCGAAGGCGTAGAAGATTTAGACGTTTCCCCTCCTCCATATATGCCTCCGTTTGAAGAAGATCTGCCAGAACTATCCCCACGAACACCACCATCGCCATTACCAGAAATACCAGAATTTGATTTCCAGTCAGATGTTCAGGATTTTATGTCACCATATGAGCAATATAAGCTTCCTGTAGTTCCACCAATTTCTCCGAGGAGGTATAAAATAAACATCTTAATTAATTGGTTAGGCTGTCCACTTAATACAAAGACCCTTCATTAATTTCTACCTTATTAGTATTTTACTACATGCACGTTCGATTATTTTATCCTTCTTAAAGAATTTATCTTATTTTCTCTGCTAATAACTTACAATTTATCTGTTTAATTAATTCACCTGTTTATATTTAACAAATTTAATAATTTTTCAAGTAGCATGGAACCGTGTTTTTATGTTATTTATTTTTTTATATTCTTTTTAGTTAAATATTCAAACCTGCTTCTTGAGAAAAATGTACATAATAGTTAGCCAAACTTTTTTATGGAACATATCCAATAAAATGGTTGGAGTATTTTAAGCTAGTCATATTGACTAGAATTTCTTTTTCTCTTCCTTGAAGGTTCTTCGATGTGATAATCCCCAAAGTGCCGCAGCCTTATTTGAATTATTGTGCATTCTCCCAATATTGTTATTACACCAATACATTCAGTAATTCTATCCCCTGTACTAAACTGTACACTGGCAGATCAGTTACTCTATGTCGTAGGGATTACATATAAATGACTTGTTTTTTGTGATTCAATGTCTCACGATCTTGCAAGATATGATCGATCATTTCGGGAGTCTATTGTACAATTTGCAATTATGGCTTCCATTATATTTGCCAGTCTTATTATGAATTTTCCTACAGGTCTGTGACCTATGGAGTATTCTTTTATTATTCTAGACTGGTTTCTTTCCCCAGTCATTATACTGTTTGGTTTTCCAATAAAGGCTTTGCCATATTCATGCCGTTTCTCAAGTACGTTCTTGAGCTTTGATCACCTATATATTCGTTGGCGGATAGTCCACTTAGACACTCTCAATGCAGGTTTAGAGCTAATGTAAAGGGTGTTTCAAATTTGGCGGTTTTTTTTAAAGAGTAAATAAAACACATAATTTGCATTTGCTTTCAAAAACTATTTATTGGTAATTTAAGTATGAGTTATGACATTTATATGCGAAAAATAATATCTGCCAAATAGCCTCCTCTTGCAGCTCCACAGACGTCCACTCTTTTGTTAAAATTTTCAATGACATTTTGGCATAATTGAGGCTCCATCTCGCCAATGACACGAAAAATTTCATCTTTCAAAGCAGCAATTGATTGTGGATTGTTTTTAAAAACCTGACTTTTCACATAACCCCAAAGAAAATAGTCTAACGGTGTCAAATCACATGATCTTGGTGGCCAATTAACATCACCGTTTCTCGAGATTACACGTCCAGGAAATTTATCTCTCAATAAATTAATTGATTCGTATGCAAAGTGAGGTGTTGCGCCATCCTGTTCAAACCACATATTCTCTAGATCAATATTCATTAATTCAGACCATAAAAATTCGGTTATCATCCGCCGTTATCGATCACCAGCAGCATTTTCGAAGGAGTAAGGTCCAATTACACCACCTGACCATAATGCACACCAAACAGTAACTCGTTTAGGATGTATAGGTTTCTCATGAATAATTCGTGGATTTTCCTCACTCCAGATACGGCAATTTTGTTTACTAACATAACCACCAAGTTCAAAATATGCCTCATCGGAAAACATTATTTTTTGGGAAAAATCAGCTGTTGTTCATTGATGAAATTGACAAATGAACGACATGTAAAATACGCCATGTTTTTGATCCACTTAGTCCAAGTTGTTGTGAACGTCGTCTTATGGACATTTAAGGATCTTCAGCAACACTTTCACGAACCAAACCAATATTTTCTTGTGAACGACCACTACGACTGTATTTTTCACTTTTTTGATCTTTCACGGAACCGGTCTCTTGAAATTTATTAATAATTCGACCAATAATGCTTTCAGATGGACGATTATGTAAACTATAAAATTCACGTAATTTTCTAAAAATTCTTTTCACGGAACGCTGATTTTCATAAAATAATTCAACAATTTGAACGCGTTGTTGTACCGTGTACGAAGCCATTTTTATAAATGTCATTCATCGCAATCTGCTTCTGGGTTTCCGGGCTGGAACCGCGTCACTAGTATATCTGCCGACGTTTGGTACCCATTTGTTTGGGACATCTTCAGGGATGAACTCCTGCAGTGAAACTGTTTCAGTGCAGTAGTTCAGCCCTGAAGATGTCCCATACAAATGGGTACGAAACGTCGGCAGATATACTAGTGACGCGGTTCCAGCCCGGAAACCCAGAAGCAGATAGCATGGACCACGACCGCGGAAGTCTACGTACCAAGTCATACATCACACTTTTTAAATGCAAATTCAGTGCACCATCTATATTTTATTTATTCTTAAAAAAAACACGCAATTTGAAACACCTTTTATAATTAGACTGATTCTTCTGTGATAAGTTTATTCGCATTATCGTTTACTGTGATTTCACAGTGTACCGGCATCCATAACACTTTTGATACATTCCTCTGTGCCAGTTCTCTTAGCTCCTTCCGACATACCCATGCCAGCCTGGACACGCTCTTAGAACCCTTCAAAACGCCTAAGGTGTCCTGGCTATCTATAGAAATGTGGATTTGCTTATGGAAGTAAACGCCCCTAGGCCTACGCCTAAAATAGAGATGTGTCTTTCCCCATAGAAAAGCTGCGGGCTAGTTTCAAGTTATCACAGTACATGTCCACTCTAGTACACATTCTGATAATTATACTCGTCTTTAAATTCTTCTAGGGATAATTACCTCAAAAGAAGGATTAAGCGTGTTTCATTATTTCGTAATCTTTTTACACATCAAGGCACATATGTATTTATATGTCTATTAAAACTAATATGATCTGACGTAACCACAAAAACGCTCAGGGAATTGATTAGAATAATCACTAGGATTTATTATACTATACCATCTTCCGCATATTGGCCGTGTTAGACTTAGTACAATATTTTATTGATCCGATCACTGTATAATTTATCCAAAATTTCCTAAATATGTATTTGTTTTCTGTACTACATTAAATTTTAAATTAAAATCAAAATAGCATATACGTCAATCACTTTAATCGAAATTTTATCATTTAGAGACGCTAGTAAGATAATTCATAATTAGTTTGTAAACGTTACAAGTTGATTTATATTATTATGTAAAGCTTTAATGGAATCATTTCCAGGATCCTTATTAGGGAAAACAGAAAATTGGCATAGCTAAACTGACCTTAAAATTTAAAAATAATATAATCGTCAATTTTTGAAATGTATCCACAAAATCTATTCTAAGCGACTAACTATAAATCATAAATAATTTTCATTTCAGTAAAACAACTCTATTTGTCAATAAAAAGCGGCGATTATATCCTAATCTATGATATATTCGCCATTATTATAATTTTCTTGTATTATATATCGTTTATAATCCAAAAAGGGGCGCAAAGAATATACAGTAGGTGTATGAAGTAACAAAAAC
The DNA here is from genome assembly GCA_031893035.1 of Dermolepida albohirtum. Taxonomy (NCBI): domain Eukaryota; kingdom Metazoa; phylum Arthropoda; class Insecta; order Coleoptera; family Scarabaeidae; genus Dermolepida; species Dermolepida albohirtum. Next base: position 155,148 of record JAVIWB010001324.1, on the reverse strand, counting down.
AAAAAGAAAAACAATATATTTCGGCAAAGACTAAAAGACCTTTGCCGAAATATATTGTTTTTCTTTTTGTTTTTGTTACTTCATACACATATTGTATATTCTTTGCACCCCTTTTTGGATTATACAGTTGGGAATATAATAAATTATTATTTTTTTAGCTTTTGAAAATGCCTTTGACAAAAATTAAAAATTTTTAACAAATTCTCGAACATAGTCGTTAACAGAGAAATTTTTCCTCATCAAAGTACGAGGGTGGTCCCAGAAGTACTCAACCCAACAAAGAAAACACAAACATTTTGGAAAGAGATATATTTATTTTTCAACGTAATCTCCTTTCAGCTCTATAAACTTTTTACAGCGATGTTAAATAAGTTTGATACTCCTTTTATAATAAGAACTGTCTTGCTCCTCATAATAGCCATTAACTGCCGACATCACTTGTTCATCGTTGGAAAATCTTTGACCACTGAGCCATCTTTTCAAGTTTGGGAACAGAAAATAATCCGAGGGGGCTAAATCTGGCGAATAGGGTGCATGAAATAGCAATTCAAACTTTAATTCACTAATTTTGACCATTGCAATAACAGATTTGTGAGCTGGTGCATTGTCTTGATGAAGCAGCACTTTCTTCTTAGCCAAATGCGGACGTGTTTGCTTAATTTCTTCGCTCAAACGTTGCAATAAGTTCGCATATTACTCGCCGTTGATAGTTTTCCTTTTACAAAATAGTCAATGAAAATTTTTCCACGCGCATCCCAAAAAACCGATGGCATGACCTTGCCCGCAGATGAAATTGTATTCATCTTCTTTGGAGTCGGTTCTCCCTTTTGAGCCCATCGTTTTGATTGTTCTCCCCCCCCCCCTCCCCACATGTTTCATCCATGATTATGAAACGGCACAAAAATTCTGCTTTGTTGCTGTGAAACTTCGCTAAACACTCCATTGAAACATCTTCACCACATTGTTTTTGCTCGAATGTGATCAAACACGGCAGCCATGTTGTACACAGCTTTCTCATGTCCAACTTTTCAGATAATATGCGATGTACCGCACTTTTTGAAATGCCTACTATGTCTGCTAGCTCGCGCACTTTCAGTAGACGATCATCCAGTACCGCTTTGAGAATTTTCTACACCATCTCCGGAGTCGTCGCCTCATTTAGTCCACCACAGCGATGCTCGTCTTGGCAGCTCGTACGTGAAACAAAAAACATTGGTCTCATCAACCATCCATCATATTCACTCTCTCCCTTCATGCGACCATTTTGTTTCCTAAATTGAAAATTGGTATAAAAGGAACGTTTTATGAAAATATTGCAGCCATTCAAGCAGCAATGACAGGTACTAAACGACATTCGAAAAATTAGATTAAAGAATCTATGCGTGCATTAATTAATCGTGCCATACGTTGTATTGATTATAATGAAACCTATTTTGAATAAATATTAAATTCCAAGCATAATTTATTAAACATTACTTGAGTAGAATTATTTCGATAACAAACAGAAGATGTAATCAATAGATTACAAAGAGTAAAGTCTGGCGCAGCTTACGTTTCTAAAAGCTACTGAAATTAATATGTAGCCCCCGGGTACGTGGCAACAGTCACTGATGCTGGTAAGCTCCTTCAATAAAAAACAATTAACAACACACGCTATTTGCCGCCAGTGATTCAGATTGAATTAATTGAAATTACGAATAGCGTTAAAACTAAATCTTCTGAAGGTTACTACAGATTAATATTAAAAATAATAAAAGGTATTATAAAGAGCATTTCCGTACCATTAGCTGCTTTAATGCATACAGAGTGGAAGGGATATTTCCCCAAAAGTTTAAAATGGCAAAAGTGGCACCTGTCTTCAATAAAGGAGATGATAACAAACTCAGAATTATAAATCAATCTCAATACTACCATCTCTATAAAAATATTTGAAACAATAATTCCAAATAGACCAGTTTAGTTCTTTAACAAACATTGTTGCATTTCGATCACTTAGCCTGGATACAAAAAGAAGAAATCTGTGAATATTGGTATGCAGGAAGTGATTAAATTTCCTTTACAAGTCTTGAATAAGGGTCAGACCGTTGAATTAACATGTTGCGATTTGAACCGCACTTTCGATACAATAGATCATGACTTGTTTATAATCAAGCTTGACAAACAGACAACAATATGCAAAATTTCAGAGAAAAACATCTAATATCATATATGTAGAGGTTTAGTTTAATGCTAATAAGTTTGTGCTTTATAGTAATAAAACACAACATCTATAAATTGCTGTAAACAGGTTGGCGAAAAGAAAATCCATTAATTTTATCTTAGCTTCCGGGTTGGAACCGCGTTCTTGATACTTGTACTGCCGATGTTTCCTCTTCAATTTCGTGAGACATCTTTCGGACTTAACAGTTGTTACTGATGTCGTTGCACTGATCCAAATCCATTAAATTCCTTGGCTTGACTGTTGACAATAAAATTGGAAGTACACATAACCACTTTAAACAAGAAAATTATCAGCTGTTATTTACAGTATCAGATATGTAAAGGTAATATCGACATATGAAGCTGCATGAGTATCATACTTCACGAATTTCACAGTCGCATTCTGGTATCATAGTATGGTATACACTCACCACCATCAAAAATGTGACTCAAAATTTCCTTCGCTAGGTGATAAATATCAGTATGAAAGACGTCACAATAACGATCTTAAGACGTCACACCACCATTTGAAATCTACTCAAAATTATGAAAAGAATGGAGAAACTATCCACAAACGATACGTGTTTGTGTGAAAGAAATTACTTCTGCAGCAGGTGTTTTATTATTTGAACGAACTTAAAAATAAAATTTCAATCTGTTGTTATTTATGATGTTTTTACAATGTCCTACGTTCTATACTATATACCATACCTTTATAAGGGCTTCGTTTCAGTTTCAAACCTAAAATAAGTAGTAACACTATAATCCTACCACGTACAAAATAATTTTTTGCTTTTTCGAAGCTTAGCTTTTTGAAGGGTCGGTTGTGGAGATTTATCACTACCGATGCACTGCCTTTTACATTGAATATAGACATATGTGACTTATTTGCCATTACCTGTTAGAATATGTACAAGAAAAGAGTCATTTCTCTATTGCGAAAGATGATTTCCATAAAAAATGTGCACTAAAAGTATGAGAAACCCAAACACCTAAGTTGCTAATTCTCAGCATTTAAACTATGACATGCTTAAGTTCTTTGACAATTCCTTAATAATTTGGCATAGATTGCATTTCATCATTCATTTTAAGGCTTCATTATCAAAGTTTAATGAACGCCTCAGACTGAATTCAATTTCCGATATATCTTCAGAATAAAATTTGACAATCAAAATAAGTACTTTCCGGCAACTTACGAGTACTAAAAACACTATAAATTCAATTCCAACGTTGCCATTGCTGTAACAAGACTGAGTGATACTTTATAAAGTAGTTGACTTCTTATGAAAAGTCAATAAATTATTGAAATAAATACCTTACTTTTTTTACAAAATAAGTTTTAATTTATAAACAAGATGTATATTTCGCGCGCCCGGTCGCGATTGCCCGATTGACTTCTAGTTGTATTAATTGTATTTTCGCGTGGTCTACTATCCTCTTTCGTGTATCATCGTGTGGTTTTGATGTGCATTTTTATAAACTTAGGAAACAATTTCAATTTTATACAGCTTTCGGCAATTTGATGTCTAAGTAGGTGGTTCTTATTCTCATAATAAAACGAATAAACTTGTTCACTTATTCAAGATAACATTATAACACTATAAAGTAGTTTTAATTTAAAATGTATATTTCGTGTGCATTGCGCACATCTTCAGTAATCACTCTAAGTTACTACTGAACACGTGTACATTGCTCAGAGTTACTACTGAAGACGTGTACACACATCTAGTTTTTAAATTAAAACTTATTTTGTGGGAGAGTAAGGTGTTTTATTTCAATAATTTTGGTGATACTATTTATTGCTAATGCGTTCGGGCTTATCGATTTTAAATAAATAATAATAATAATAAGAAGAAAACTTTATTGTCCAACAGTGAAACACCATTAACAGGACAAAATATAAACAACCATAGAAAATAAATAAATGCAGATTGCCATACCCTAAGTAAACACAATAAATAATTCATACAAAATAAAGAGTTAAAAAAAAAAACATATATATATATATATATATATATATATATATATATATATAAACATGTAAATATAACAAAATGAACTAAACAAAAATGGTATACCAGACATAATAAACTCAGAAATCAAGTCAATGAAACGGTTCATCATAAAATTGCATAAAATTCCGTGACATATGACCAATCGGTGACTTAGCCAAAACATTAGTTCTCGCCCTAGGAATTCCCAACAAGTTACTGGAACGGGTGTCACGGCCCGGCACACGAAAATTAACGCACTTGAGTAAGGCTGCACTGTCAATTGAATTTGTTAATAGATTGTGCATAAATCTGGCACTGTACATATTGCGTCGATTAGATAGAGACCGAAAGTCGTGCTGATCCAACAAGCTTGTGTAGTCAACCCCACGGTCAGGGTAATGACTACTTACCCTAAAAGATAAATATTTTAGAAATCGTCGCTGAACACGCTCAATACACAAATCGAGATGGAGATAACATGGAAACCAAACCAATGATGCGTACTCCAACTTGCTCCGCACCAGCGCAAAGTATATAGATTTTATAGCTTGGATATTATTAAAACCACGACAGGATCTAATCACAAAGCCAAGCGACCTCGATGCAGACAAGCATATTGAGGAAATATGCCCAGCAAATGTAAGCCGCGAATCAAAAAGCACTCCTAAATCCTGCACCCTTGACACTCTTGCTATCGACCCAGCTCCGGCCAAATAATTATAAATACGAGGTTGGCTACATTTACAGTAGGAAACTACTGAGCACTTATTAATGTTCAAAGAAATATGGTTCAATGCGCACCATTCGTCTACTATCCGAAGGTTTGTCTGCAATTTAATACAGTCAGCCTCCATGTTGACAATATTATAGATTTTTAAATCATCCGCATAGCACAAACACTCACAGTTCAACCTACATAAAAGGTCGTCAATATAAATATTGAAGAGTAAAGGGCCAAGATTCGATCCTTGTGGTACACCCGAAGGAACTGGAAAGGAGCTCGATGAGTAGCCATTATAAAAAATATAAGCACGTCTGTCCATTATGTAGGAAGAGACCAGTTGCAAAAGCCCAGGGCAAAAACCGATACGATCAAGTTTGGCCAAAAGCAGGTTATGGTCGATAGAGTCGAAAGCTTTAGAAAAATCAGTATAAATAACGCCAACCTGCTTTCGCTGATCCACAGCATCACACAGATATTGTGCCATTTCCGCAAGGTTCGTCACCGTAGATCTCCCGCTCATAAACCCATGCTGACGCGCCGACAAGTAAGGCTGTACACTCCTGTAGATCCTAGAATATAATATGTGTTCCAAAACTTTAGCAAAATTGGAGAGAATATTAATCGGTCTGTAATTGGCAATATCGCAGCGATCTCCTTTTTTAAACGCAGGAATAATTTTACTCATCTTCCAGGCGTCCGGAAACACAGATGCATTAATTATCATGTTAAACAAGATGGCAAGGGGATAGGACAAAACTGTAGCACAATCGCGCACCAAGAAGCCGGGAACGCCATCCTCACCAGACGTCACACCGGATTTAAGTTTACGTACACTTAGTAATACATCATCTTCAGAAATGCTTCCCACATTAAATGAGATTTTGATGAAGATGGCAAACGTATCATTTCAAAATATTCCGAAAAACGAAAATTATTTATGTGTCGATTTAATAACGTCGTGCACTAAACAATCTATTCCGTATAGTGTAAACATAATAGTTAATGAACGAGTGTTCACCGGTAAATAGTTTGTCCAGTGTAAGTTCGGTTGAGACCAGACGCGATGATAATATTTAAACCATATTGTACAATTGTGTATTAGCTCACACGAATCATTTCTAGACTGCATATTGCAGATTCAACTAACCGTACACAGACCAACGAAAATGTTTGGTAAACAAGAAAGAGAGAGAAGACAGGGAAATTTAAAGAAAAACGAAATATCATTTTTTTAATTTTCTCTAACCCGGTTTAAAAAATGGTTCCTAAATTCTCTGTGTCTCGCTGATTTAACGTGCCTTCTGGAAAGCCTCTATCCGTAAACTGTTAAGTTCACATTGCGAGTATCGCCTTTTACGGAACTACCACGGTATTAAATCACAATACCGATGCGCATATTTAATAATTTGATGTACCTCTGTGTCCTTGTTTACGGAACATTTTCGCTCATCTTTATGCATTTAGTTAAACCAATGATTCACACTTCTGTCTCGAATGAATTAATACACAATTGCGCGATACAGACATAAATAAAATCATCCCATCCAAAGCCAGTGGAACTCGTAGTAGGCGCGCTACTGCACTCCGACAAAACCTCAACTCTAGTCATAATGCGATAAGACATGTTTGTTCTATGACATTCACATATAGGTGGCGAAGTAGATAATCAGTTAGTACGTGATCTCAATTATCATTCATTAGTGTACACTACCGTTCATAAGTATTTGGGCACCCATATTTTATAAAATTATTTGAACAGCATAGCTTCTAGGAAATTCATTCTTGTAATATTGGATAGGTATAAGGAAAGTATTAAATCTACAGAAACGCTGCATAAGTAACATTATGTATTACTTTATTACCTGCAATAAACCAAAATTTGTTATTGGGACTACCTGGGGATTAGCGCAATAAAAGTTTCTCCAAGTTCTTGTAATTGTCTTTCTGTGAAGGATACTGAAGGATAAGTTTAGTAATGATGTTTTAATGACCTCGGGCGAGTTTCATGTTATATTTTTGAAATTGCCCTCAGTTACGTTTCTGTATTCGTTGTGAGATATTCCTGTGCTAGTAGTGTTGTTAAGATCGTTAAATATGCCAAAAAGAAAAGAGATGGACATTGAAACGCGTTCTCTTATAATTGCGCACCATCAAGATGGCAAAAGCAACCGGCAAATTGCGAAACAATTAAAATTAAATAATACTTCCGTAGACTATGTCGTCAAAAAATACCGAGAAAGTGGCAGTGTTATCAATAAATCACGGAGTGGGGGACCCAGAGCGACAACTTCTGCTGAGGATCGTACAATAGTGATCACAAGCAAAAGAAATCGACGGAAAACAGCCCCAGAAATCGCTGCAGAAATCAATGCAGACCGTCCAAAGTCAATAAGCGTAACAACGGTCAAACGTCGCTTGTACAAAGCAAGTTTGTACGGACGAATTGCAATGAAAAAACCGTTATGGCGCAAACAGAATAAGCGGAAACGCTTAAACTGGGCTCGTGAACACCAACATTGGACAGTTGAACAGTGGAGTAAAGTCTTGTGGACCGATGAGTCAAAGTTCGAAATTTTCGGGTCCAGAAGACGTGTTTTCGTTCGGAGATCTACAGGTGAGCGTGCGGCAGAGCAATGTATTGTGCCTACGGTTAAACATGGCGGTGGTTCCGTGATGATCTGGGGTTGTTTTGGTGGTACGGTCGTGGGTGATATTGTGAAAATTGAGGGAATACTAAGGAAAGAGCAGTATCGAAACATTTTGGAGACCAACGCTATTGCTTCAGGATTAAGACTTTTGGGTAGGAATTTTGTATTCCAGCAGGATAATGACCCAAAGCACACATCCAAAATATGCAAAGACTATTTGCAACTCTTGGAAGCGGAAGGATCCATCGAAGTTATGAAATGGCCTCCCCAAAGCCCCGATCTAAATCCAATAGAGTTATTGTGGGAGGAACTTGATCGGGAAGTCCGGAAAGCAGTACCAACATCGGAGGCTGATTTGTGGAGGAAACTGCAGGAAGCTTGGGTCCGCATAACACCAGATACATTAGCAAAACTAATTGCAAGAATGCGGCGATTATGTGCTGCCATTATAAAAAACAAAGGAGGTCACATAGATGAATCGAAAATTTAAATATAATATGTAATTCTACTGCCAGATACTGTAATTAGTTATGTATGTACATGTAATAAATATATTTTCATTTTTTCACTAGTGCTTTAATCATTTCTTCTAAATTTATGGGTGCCCAAATACTTATGAACGGTAGTGTACATTCAGCAATTTAACAATTTTTGTACAAGGTGATATTTTAATAACGGGCCATAACTAAGTACTTTGTTATGACAGATTTAATGCCGATTTTTAAAATCAATACTTTTATCAATGATGTCCTTTTGTTTACAAAATTAAAAAATGCGGGCAGCAGAATTTAAACGTGATTACATATCAATTCAGTAATAAGCGTCTCGAAATACCAAAATCAGTCATGACTGAGAATATCATTGAAGAAGTTAACAATCCAGCACCAAATAATCGTTGTAACAAGATGCAGAAGTTAATGGACATTGTAAAGATATCAAATAAACAGATAGAATACACCTCATATGAAAAAATTCTCAGCCAGATGGAAGTTGAAATTGCTAATGGTGTATCGTTTCTAAATATTAAACGACAAATGACTAAGTTTATAATATTGTAATGGTATCCACCTAGTGCAAAATATATAAGGTAACTAGAATAACTTAAAAATATCCAAAACAGTTTCTAGGTAACACCACTATATTACAATAAGCAATCACTTTGTGATATTTATAATTCTTTTTTCTTTCCATCTAAAGTCCTCAAGTACCCCCATTCATTCCGTTTCCCTATGAAAGCCCTCCATCTCCGCCCACGCCGGGTCTATTAGCTGAAACATCGCCCCTATTGTTTGATACGCCACCCATGGAGGACATTGCACGTTCACCGGATACTCCTACACCAGATCCTCTAATACTGGAAGCTGAAATACTAGGAGCTCGTAGTCCTACATTTTACGATACAATGGTGGTTGGACGTGGACTGAGCCGAAAACATATGGTAAGACGTCACAGTCCTGCTCCACGTCACGGTAAAATTTACGAGGTGCCAGAAACGGAAGAATTTGAGGAATTTATGCCTTTCCATGACCGGATTGCTGCCGTACCTGGTCCAGTTATTAGACGTAGATCAGTGAGAGCCGGTACAAAGAAAATTCCAAGACATTATGTCGCTCCTAAATTAGAGACAGTTCATGAACAAATTGACTATGCTTCACCGTTAACTGGACGTTCTCCCCGTTCGCCACCAAAAATGCTACCTCCAAGGCCGATAATTGCCGAAGAAACTAGTCGACTTATCGACATTCCTTGTGGACCATGTGGTCCGCCGGAAAAATATCCTCCTGTAAGACGGAGACGTTCTAGAATAAAGAGAAGGACAGCTGGAAGAAGAATAGATTTTGACTCGGAACCACCTAGCCCTCAAACGCCGAAACGAGTACCCATTCAAAAAACGTATGATGAAGCTGTAAGTCCTCCGCCCGAAGATATGTTTGATGTATATCATCCCATGGAATACGAGCAAGTAAGATATTGAAATACGAAATCAAAATGACGTTAATTTATTCTTTTCATTACAGAAAACAAGTATAATGGATTACAGTCCACCTACAGAAATTCCTGAACCACCATTAAAACCCAAAGTACGTTTGCATCATTTCCCAACGCCGTCACCTAGAAAACATATAGAAATACCTAAAACGTACCGACCTAAATTCTCACCACCACCGAAGACTATATTGGCTTATGAATCTCCTATAGAATTCCCAGAATCTCCGGAACCTCTTTCCGAAGACGAATTTGATTTTCCATTAAGTACAGCATTGCCTGGATTTCCACCAGCTTCACCATACCAGTTACCGCCGAGCCCCGAAAAAGTATTTAGTCGACAAATAACTCCGGAAGCAAGAAGGCAAAGATTTCCTACAATGGCGGCAAGATTAGTCACTCCGCCAAGAGAAAGAAAACCACCTGCGCCTGGTCTAGTAGAAGCTCACAGGCAATTTCAACGTTTGTTAATGGATACACCGCCAGAAGAAGAAGGTGCAGCGGCTATTTATCCTCAACCAGTAGCTCAGCCAAGGACCAGAAGAATACCGACACCCCCACATGTAACCTATCCAGATCGAAGACCATCAAAAGTTGTCGAAACAACTTCTAAAACTACCATTTCGCCAAGTGAGAAAAGAACAATAACTACTACAAAGGAAACATCGCCAGTAACACCACCTATGATGATAATGCCACCTCGACATGAAGATCCATTCTCGAAAACCATTGACATAGATCTCTTTGCCGAAGAAATGCCTGAATATATGGAACCCAGTTCAGAAGAAAAATTCAGAAAAACAATAGCGGAAGCGCCGCAGAGAACAACAAGGAGACGGGTGCAACTGTATGGATATGGTGAAAGGAAACCGATGATACTTGAACGGAAACAAATACCACCCGCTCTAGGTAAATCTTCTTAGATATTTATATATGTATTTAGAAAATTTAGACTCACATATGTAATGTTTACATAAAAACTATAATTTCTCTGTTCTTTACGGTTTATATTATTCTTCCTATCTTAAATTCAAACGATTCCTATCTTAGCAAAAATATCAATAATTTTCCCAATTAGTTCTTATTTTTCATTTTATTTTTTAAATTTTAATATTTATTTACCTGTAATGAAAGTCCTCCAACATAAATCTATTTCTCATACATCTATTACTATATTCTGATAATTTTGTATTTGGACATAGGTATTCTTATAAATTTTCTAATTTAACACCTACAGTATCTAATTAATTTGACCGAAAAACACATATTTTAATTTAGACGCGAGTATCATTTAGTCCACTTTCGCTTTATAAATGTTTTACAATTTTACTGGTTTATGGATTTTAAACTGATATCTTTTTCATTGCTTTATCGTTCTTCTATTTTTGCTTCCTTCTATTATTGCAAATAAAGATAATGTATTGCCAATGGTTTTTCTAAGACATTAACTTTCAAGAGAAACTTTAAGGTTCATAATTTCACAGATTACTACTAATACTTTGATTTTAAATTAGATGAATTAAATTAGCATTTATACATGGTTTCTAGAGTTCTTAATTACTTTTGTTCATCGTTAATCCATTAAAATTATGAAAATTCGTAAAGTAATACTCAGCAAATACCTTTATATCAAATGTCCAGAAATGATAGTGATACTGGTGCGCCTTCACTTGTAAAAATATATTTCTGTTCCAAGTACTTAATAAATAACAGAAGCTTAAATATGATAGCTGTTAAAAAAATCAGAAGCAACATTATGATTTAATCATTGAATAAAAGTATATTTTTCTCACTTTCTTACGATATGAATGTCATAATAAGTAAACATTTTAAAATAATTTATTATTGACAGAACGAACGAAGAAATACATTTTATGTCATTACGCACCGAGATCATTATCATTTCTGGACATTTGAAAGATTTAAAGTTCATTCGAACAGACTAAGTTAATACGAATTTTATTGCTAGTTTATTTGCTTAAATTTTCATTGCATTCTATGATTTTTCACTTTTCCAAGGCATACTCTACTTTTTGTTCCTCGGGTACTTTTAATGGCTTTCCCTAAGAGACTACCTGAAATGACCTTTCCAGGTCTATTGCGGTCCTCATATGTCTCTGGAGTCTCTTGACTTCTTTACACATGCCTGTTGAAGCTCGTTTAAATTACGGCTCCTTTAACCTCTATGTAAACCTAGCCTGTTTTATCAAAATTTGCACTTTAGCCTTTAAAATTCTATACTATCTAATCAATTGAATGCTCGGATCCTACATCCTCAACCCTCACAACTTTTCCATGGAAGGTTCTCGTCTTTCAGCTTTGAAATATCCCACGTGTTCTTTCTTGCATTTTTTCTTTTTGAGATTTACTTTGTATCCTTTTCACACCATTTTCACGATCAACAATGAAATAACAGTTCGCCCGACGATTAGAGCCGTACTTAACCAGGTAAAGCTAAATACAGGCTGGGGCGCAGAAATTTCTTTTTTTGAAGACGAATAAAAAATATGCATCACTGATAGACGAAATTTATTTTTTGCTAAAGCAAGGACATTTTAAAATTTTAGATCATGTAGTTTTAAACAAAATATCTTAAAGGCGATGGCCACTGTTTTCTATGCGCTGATGCAACCGATTTCTGAAGTTTACCACCGGAATTCGGGCTATTTTCTGCCTAACAGAATTCTTTCTCTGAAGCAGGTTTATGTGATGATGCTTGAAAACCACTGCTTGAGATATCCCCATAAAAAAATTTCAGAGTGTCAGATCAGGCAAGTGCGCCGTCCACAGAATGTCACCGTGAATCGAGATGAATCATCTGCAGTTGAGCCCTGGCACTATCCTGTTAGAACCAGACATTTTCTGAATACATTTCTACAAGAGCAGGTTTGATATAGCCACTTGAATATCTAAAAAATTCTAGTTATCTTGAGGCTCTCTAAGCACAAAAAAAATCGAGGCGTTTTTAAAAATCGCCTACAAACTTGCTTCAGCTGTAAACTTTTATTTAGCATAAAATAGCCCGAATTCCGACGGACAACTTCAGAAGTCGGCAGCATCAGTGCATCGTTAGCAAAAAATAAATTTTGTCTATTAGCAACACTTCTTTCTTCTACTCGTCTTTAAAAAAGAGTTTTCTGCGCCCCATACTGGCCAAGGAAAGTTCCCATACACAAATACTAGCTGTGAGCCCGAGATTTTGAAAGGAAGATCTTCCCTAATACGTGTATGTCAGCTTGTATCCATAAATATTCAATATTTAACGGATCTATCTAATCGAAAGCATACTTGGTTTCTATGCCGAATTTTATCTTTATTTTCTCTTTCTTAATATTCAAAGATCATATATACTTTGAGTACGAAGTGTCCCATTTCTATTTATTTATGCTAGATCCGTCTTAGCTTTACTTAACTTTATTTCTTTATTCGAGAAATTCCATAAAATGATTCTGGTCCACTGTCCATAATTTGCCTTTTTTTATGTTATTTTTTTACCTTGTTTTTTATGGTATTATTTAAATATAACCATTCCTATTTCCTCCATTATCCCAAGACCAAGTTACATTCTTAATTTCTACAAAACCTTTCAAAATGTCTTTCCTTCATTCCGAAACTTGTTTCCTTTTATTAAATTCCATGCCACATTTTGTACTAACTACTTATGCTCCTCCCAATGTATATTATCTTTACCATGGAACAGGTTTCGTTTTACGGCGTGTATATTTTACATTATTTTGTAAGTGTCACAGTTTTGTATTCATTTCCATTGTTCCCTTATAAAACTGTCGAACAATCTTTAGTTGTTTTCAACAATTCATATTACTTTATAGAGTTTTCAGATCCGTTTCGACCAAATTATTTTTTCGTCTCTCCCTTGACAAATATTCAAATCAATTTTGTAGTTTGAGCATCATTTTATTTCTTATTTCCATGTTTTTTTATGTTAAATTCCTAGTTTTCTTACTTTTTATTTAGTGTCATGTATTCTTTTCAATTCCTAATGTTACGTACTTACTCTTACTCCGGAATATTTTGATTTCAGTATTTTGTAAATTTTTCCTAATCGGTTATTTTAATTTTTGTTATGGTCTACCATTAAGCTAAACCCACCTAAATCCTTCCCTTGGTTACGTATGAATAGATTTGTTGTTTTGAGATTATAAATTTATTAAATGTTTCTACATTTAAATATTTCATGTGGTATATATATAGCTTGATAACTAAATGACTAAAATGATCTTATGTTCGAATGTACCTTCCAGGTACAGTTTCGGAGACAGCTGATGAACCTCGTGATAGTTATGAATACTGGCCCGGTCCGTTCGTACCCCAAACAACTAAACGTCCTGCTATATATAGTGGTGGTAGATTAGCACCGTCCATTCATCCAAATGTGCCTCCAGTATCTGTTAAAGGATTTAGAACACCTGATTACGTTTCCACACGTGCACCATACGAAAGGCGGCAGGTTGTTAAGCAACCACCTCCTACGTTTTCGCCTGAAGAGATTCATCCAAGAAAAAGATATTTAGCTAGACAACCTATACGTGCTCGTAAACGTCTAGATTTCGATGAAAGTCCTCAGTCATATATGGAGCATTTAGAACGTTTAGTTGCTGATGTACCCATACCAGAAGATTTGGATGTACCACAATTACCACCAGTTCCTCATATTGAATTCCGATCACCGGACTGGTCTCCTGCACCTATAAGGGCATTGGAACAACCAGGTATTCAGCGCTTGGAAGATATTGAACCACCAGAAGGGTTTGAATCACCCCGAACGCCTAGAAAATCCCCAGAATTACCGATCGTTCACATGGAACAAAGAATCGAAGAATATTCACCGCCTATAGATTTGGCTATTATGTCTCCAATGTCGCCTTTAGACGATATGTCACCGCCGCCGGGCATGTATGAACTCCAAGATTTAGACCTTACACCTCCTTCTCCTATTTATGGCAGTCCAGAAAGCCCGCCGGAAGCCTTAATACAACGTGTTCGCGAACACCAATTTACGAAGCATGCAGGTGATAGAGATAAACAACATCTAAGCAAATACATTCATGTCAAAGGCAGACCGTACAGAATTTCAAGACCACAACCATCGGGTTTGAGACCACTTGAAGAAGAACCCGATGTTTTACCACAAACGCCACCCCGCGTCCATGAAGAACCTCCTACTGATTATGCGACTATCCGTAATATGCAAGATGTTTTAGCTATGGCAGACCAGCAGTATGCTATGTTATTAGATAGTCCAGAGAAAGAGCTATATAAATATGAGTCCGAGCACGTAATAGACGAACCAACAGAACAGGAGCCTGTTACATATCCTCCATGGCTCGAAGAACAACTCGGCAAAATGCCTGAATTTCCATCTCGATACCAGCCTCCACCGCGACCCCCCATGTCAAGTCCTGAAAGATTTTCCCACACCGTGTCAGCGCAAGTCCGTCCTGAAGATATGTTAGACTTCGATGAGAGTCCGCCACTGTTTAGTACTCCGCCACGTGATATCTTCGCTGAAGCAATGGAAATGGAGGAAGAAGAGGAAGAAGATATAGAAGCTTTGTTGACCGGATCACCCGTCAGGAGGTCTCCACCAGGTAGCATCACAGACGCTTTAAACAAACAGTCATCGTCGGAATTGCTTGATATTAATACTCACCTTGCAAATGATAGTCCCGCTTCGAACACAAACTATACACCAATAATACGAAACTTAAATCACTTAAAATCTGGCAATACTTACTTGACAGAGTGTTCTAAATATTCATTCAATGATTTAGCTTACTGTATAGAAAAGGGATTAGACTACTTCCCCGTTAAAGAAAATGAGACAAAACCCGCAAATCTCTCAATCGAGAAAAATAAAGACCTAGATTATGTTGCAGTAACAAAAACTAATGAGGTTGACACAGAAATATCTAAAAAGTTGCCATTTCCAAACACCTCTTACACTAGTAATATAAATAATATTTTGTTTTCGAAATTTAACCCGCCTCTTTCACAATATATAGTTGGTTTTTATTACTACCTCAATTCGGATGACGATCATGAAGACACCTCTATTTCGAGAAATATTCCAAATAATTCAATAAATACCCAACGATTGTTTCAACAAAGGCAAACATCTATTAATTTGGCACAGTTTCGACGACTGTCACCTACGAGTCCAAACACGAACCGAATTGAAAGAAACTGCGGGGGAGTTTGCGATTCTGTTACTATGGAAACAATTTACCAATCACCACGTATTACTTCATCTGCTATGACTAGTCGGTCTAGCGTTTGCTTCGAGACAGAATCAAAACAACTGAGTGAAGGTTCTCACTTACCCCTTACTATGGCTCGATCTACATCGTTCCAACGTTTATCGCCTACCAAACCAGTTAATCCTAATAATTACGGAGACAGGAATAGATCTTCACCGCATTCGACTATATTCGAGGCCCTACCAGCGACCAATACAAACTTTTTCCGAAACGATTTCGCTACATTACCAAATGTAACGCCCTACAGTACTAATTTAAACTTTTCGAGAAATACTACTAACAACTTTGCCACGTTACCCAATGTTACGCCTTATCGTGCTAGCTTAAATTTCTCTCAAAACACTAGACCAAACTTTTCTCGAAACAACTTCGCCACTATATCAAATGCAACGTATCGAAACAGTCCAAAGTTTTACCAAAATAGTACTAATGACTTTGTCACATTACCAAATATTACTCGTAACACTACAGTTCCATCTACGAATGCGTGTGGAAATACTTCCGGTTTCGAAAATCCCTCAAATGTTTGCGCTTGCGTATTGCAATACTTAAATCGAAACGTAAAGAATGTATCGAATCAGTCAAGAAATATACATACATATGGAACGTTTGCACAAAATAATTCACCAAAATTTAGAACATCTACACCAAGAAATGTCATTAAATATAGACAACCAGTTCCGACTTATACTCCCCATTACTGGGAGGATACCGATTTTTACACTTTGCCAAATGAGACTATGGGAAGTGGACTTGACTATCCTTTTCGGTCCAAAGGGCAATCGAAAACTGGTGCGGACATGCATGAAGGTAGACAGCAATTTGAAAAGTTTCCACATTATTGGGACGATACTACAACTGATTTTAAAACATTGCCACAGACAACGCCGTCTAGAAGTATATCTACTAGTCCGAAGTCTCAAAAAAAATCAAATACTTGTGGAGATATACGGAAAGATTTTCAACATTTTAAGGACCTTCCAAACTATCCTTCTCACTATTTGGACGACACAGCATTCTATACATTGCCACAAGAAACTCCTAGAAGTTCATCTAAGAGTTCTTCTCGAACTAAAAGACAATTTGATACTGGTAATGATACATCTAAAGATCCAAGGCAATTTAAGGCGTTGCCTAATTATCTTTCGCACCATTCGGATGACACCACAACTAATTTTCGCACTTTGCCACAGGAGACGCCATCAAGAAGTGTCACTGAGGGCTTTTTTCAGTCTGAAAGACAATCGAATAATCGCGATAACATACACCAAGATGCACAGCATTTTAAGAATAATTCAAAATATATTCCGCAGTATTGGGATAATACGGTAACTGATTTTCAAACTTTACCTAATGAAACCCCATTAGAAAGTACAGTTTCAACTAGTTATCAATCAGAGGTTCCAATTACAACAAGAAATATTTCTGAATTAAGGGGTTCCCCTAAAAAGAACACATTTGTAAGAGAAAGTGCTATACCAATTTCAAGCAGACCTAGAAGTTCATCGAAGAAAGGACCTTGTTCGACTTCGTTAGATTGTACTATGCGAAATACACATAATTCAGGTCAATTGTCCAAAAAATATACTAAGAGTCTTAACTCCGAAATCGAGCAACCATTTGATTCTGAAAATCCTGATTCACAATTACCTATTCACAGACGCCTTGATTCATTAAATGATCCACCTTCTTATCATCAACACAGTAATTCAAACTATTCACATGAATCGGAAAATATCCCAGTCGAATGCGATCCACCTTGTTATTATGAAGATCCACCTTTACGGCTTAACAGTAAAATCAATTATAAGTCGGATCAGTTAACTGAAAACCATATATCCGAATATGATCCATCTTGTTCTGAAGATCCTGATTCACCAACACAGTTCCAAAAATCATTCGATTCACCTTCCCATCAAGGGCAAAACATTCCTAACAATTCTAATTCAGATCGATTACTCGAAAATCTTGCATCTGAATGCGATCCATCTTGCTCTGAAGACCCTGAGTCATCATTATCTGTTAAAAGACATCTTTTCGACACTCCAAAGGGTTCACCATCTGATCCCCAACGTGCCCGTTCAAAACGATCTGAATTACAAAACGATTCACATAATACAAACAATTTAAACTCTCAGTGCGATCCATCTTGTCCTGAAGATATAGGTTTGCAGTTATCAGTTCACAGACGTCTTTTCGATTCTCCAGAAGATTCGTCATCTAATCTCAGAAAGAACAATGAAAATCGATGTTCCGAAGACAATGTCGAAATAAAGATCACCGGATGTGATTCGTCCTGTTGTGATAAAGGTCTTAACGCAAAATCATCAGTCGACAAACATCTCTTAGATTCTGAACGACGCAATCCAGAGTATTACGACGACACCAATTTTGAAGATATTTCAAGTCGCGATGGTCTTCCATCAGCCAGGCTTGATGATCCCAAGAACAATGATGTAAAAAACCAATTTTCTGAAGATTATGACGAAAAACACAACCTCGAGTGTGATCGGTCTTGTTCAGAAGATTTTAACGTAAAATCGCCAGGCGCCAAACATATTTTCGATTCTGAACAATGTAATCCAAGATACTATGAGGACACTGATCGTGAAAAGATTTCAAAACATGTCGATGGGCTACCATCACCAAACGTTGATTATCTTAGAAGTAACCACATCAAAACCCGTCCGGTCTCTAATAATGGTTTAACACACTTAATAATTAGTACTTGCGGACCATTATATGTTTCATCTATACCGTCAGGCTCGACCTGTACGACAACTATGAAGTTTAAACCTATTAATACTAACACCCCGAAAACCAAATTTAAACTAGAAGCAGAACCTGAAAGACGTAGTGATGAAACTCATGGTGAAGATTACTTAACTAAAATAAAAGAACCAAATATTCAAGAAAACTCAAGTGAGCCTACATATGCAGTAGGTTTAAATAATTCAGAAAAGCCTCTACAGGGCTCGGAAGACACAAAAAAGATCAGTCAGAAAGACAAGGATGTAATTAAACATTCGGAAGAATCAAATATGAAAGAACCAGCTGTAATTAAAGAAAGCGTTCCCAATCTTGAATTCGTCCCTAAACATGAACAGTCTAGTAATATAGAAACAGTCCAATTGTTACCTAAATCGCCGGAGAATCAAACAATTCACTTAACACCGAAAAACGAAACTCAAACATTTGGAAAACAAACATCTACATCAGTGCCACTGGCCGGAAATCACTCTAGTGAAAACATTGCAACAGAAGAAACTGATCAGTCCAAAAACATTGTCGGAGTCCATATAGAAGATATAGAGATGCCGACAACTCGGTCTGTAGATGAAAAACGATCGGAAATATATGAAAAGACATCGCGACCCTCATTGAATTCTAACAGAAGCTGTTCCTCATCCTGCTCTAAAGCATCTCAAACTAGAAAAATTTCGTCTAATATTCCCACACTTGTCTCTACTAGAAGTAATAAAAGTAGATCGGTAACTAACAAAATTTCAAGAGAGGGTACTGGTGCTCGCACTAACGACGCTCTGAAACCTACCGCTAGTTCTGAGTACTTTGACACTGAAAACTTCATTAAAAGTATTCCTTTAGAATGCATTAATTCCTTGCCCAGTAAACATAGTCATATGAAGACGACTTTTGATAAAAATAAATTTATTAACGGGGAAACTATATATCCTAAAGTTTTAACCGACATGTCGACATGCACTGATACAACTTGTGACTTTAAACCGAAAGAGAGCCAACCGTGTCTTAATAGATTCTGCAACATTAGAAGAGACAACACGGAATGTGCACTTGATAACTGTCGAAAGAAAACGAACGCTCAAGATCACAAAAGGTCCTATTCGGATTACCACAAAACTAAATATTTTAAAACTGGACCGTGCATGGATATAAGCCTTCCAGTAACGTGTACTAATCCATATTGTGGTGGTTCGCAAGTAACCAAAACAACAACAACAAACGATCTCCTGATAGATGATTGGGCAGATGCTCTTGATTTTGTAGATGATTCTGAATATCAGACTGTACAAAAAGAAAATTTTCAATATCCTAATCAACTAAATCAATCTGCCAGTAATACATCCGGTTGTAATTGCGATAACTGCCATGAGGATTGACAATCAATATTAAATGAATTTCTTAAATCGAACTCTTAGGGAATACAATTCTAAAATAAGTACTCTTAAAAATATAAAACTTGCTACGTGGCGGAATGTCCTTTTTTAAATAGGTTGCGTTACATAACAACACACCGACACCTACAAAAACTAACATACATAATCATACTCTAGTAATAATTAAGGTTTTCTTGTGTACTGAGTATCAAACCATTCCGGCAAATCAGCTAAAAACTCGCGAAAGTTACAAACCAAAATTACCTCTATCAGGTGGAAGCTCCCCTTGCGGAAGTGGTCCTTGCGGAAGTCCCGTCTCACCGGATCTCATGCAAAAATTAAGGCGGCACGAATTTACTGAAGGATTCCAGGATCCCAGACGTCCTATTGCTACAAAGCGTGTGAGAAGTGGCGAAAAGATGGTGAAATTGTACAGACGTGCGCCGTCGCCGCCATTGGAACGCATTCGCGAACGTCACGAACAACCCATAAAAAGTCCAGGTGGTAGAGGCTTAATGCCTACTATATATCCCAGTGGCACACCGCCTAGCGCTGAAACACATTACGAAGCTCCGTACTTTCCTGAACTTACGAGACCTATACCTACAGGACGTCGAGCCCGCACGGTCCCTCAATCACCTCTTAAATCAGATCAACGCGCACCACCCAGAAGGCGTTTAGACTTTGATGCAACTCCACCAACACCAGAGACGCCACCTGATAAAGTTACAACAACCGAAACGGTAACCTACGAAGATCCAGCGACAGGCATTCCCGTTACTGAAACTACTGTTCAAGAAACCATATATAAGTCACCCAAAGCACGTCCATCTTGGGCAATATCTCCGGAAAGAACGCCAACGAAAAAATCACCCTATGGTATCACTTCCCCTCCGCCAGATTTATCACCGGTGGAATTTGATATTACTGAAGCATTTGGTGGGCAAACTTCACCGAGTATTATGGATACTAGCGATATTCCTCAAGACGTTGACACAGAACCTTTCGCCTGGTTAAATTGATTATGAACGTAGCCATTTAGTACTAGAGTATATGAATTATGCATGTCCAGATAACAAATACAAAGTATAAAACAGAATCGTATTGTTTTCTACAAACGAAAAGTATTACTGTTTCATCCGTGATACATTACAAAATGCTTTAG
Organism: Dermolepida albohirtum; assembly: GCA_031893035.1. NCBI lineage: Eukaryota > Metazoa > Arthropoda > Insecta > Coleoptera > Scarabaeidae > Dermolepida > Dermolepida albohirtum. Next base: position 134,018 of record JAVIWB010001324.1, on the reverse strand, counting down.
TAAAACAATGCTCTGAAATTGAACAGTTTTGAAAATTAAGACACCTTAGGAAATAAGATTTTACACTTTTCTAAATTAATTTGCTTTTCAACTTCTTTAATCAACAACAATTGTCGATTCTTAAAGAAAATTTCACAGTACATTTAGAGAAACTTACGCCACCTTAAAGCGTCACAACATATGGATTGTAAATATTTAATTAAGTTCATTGTCGTAAAATACAATTATAGAAAAGACAGGACTTATAGAAATTAATAATTAAATATTACTCTCAACAGTTTATTAATTACATCATAGGTCTCCAAATTGCGGCCCGCGGGTCAACACTGATCCGGGGGCACCACCAATTCGACCCGCCATAGTTTATGTTGATTACATTGTAAAATTTACAATGCTCTTTTATCTCACTGAATGCCATGTTCAAACTTTTACATAGTTTTACTTTGTCATGAAAGTAACCGCTTACAGTTTCCTTTGGTCCCTGAATCCTACTTTGAACACGTTTCCATTTATCAAATGTACTTGCTTCAGGAAGAAATGTACGTCGAAATGCTTTTTTAAATTCCGCAAAACTATGTATCTCCGGTTTACTGTCAAGCCAATATCTAGCAGCTCCCTTTAAATGTGTTTTAGTTTTCTCAATTATAAAAGCATCTGGCCACTCATGTAATTGAGCAGTATTCTCCAGTTGTTCAAGCCATATTTCCGCGTCATTTTGGTTGCCTTCTCCGTCGAAATCTCTCAAACTTTTGCTAAGATCTGGCATTACATTAAATGTTCTTGTGGTTACACTTTGTCGCTCCATTTGGTTCTGCATCATTTGCATCATTGTCATATTTTGCTGTATCATCGAACACATAGTCTTCAACATTTCGTCCATGTTAAACCGGCTTCGAGTCCACCATTTTGTAATCAACATCCAACGCGTTACACTTAAGGATTTCTTTCTCCTGTTCGGTAACTAATCGTAGTCTTTGATAACCTCTCTGGTAATCCCACACCTGATAATTGTCGGGGGCTTTATTAAAATTAAAACACCCGCGTTCCTTTTAGATTATTTTATTTAGTATCTTTCATGAATCTTTCTCAAACGTCAACCTTCTTACATACCTTATATCAACCTCTCCTATCTAAAGTTACTATTCATTTACCCGCCAATTTCAAATTTTGAAAAATACCCTACATAGCATAGAATTTATTTAAATTTAATATTTTAGACTTAAAATTATCGGGTCTCCAGTTTTGCTTCATGCGAAGGGAGCCGCCGGAAATAATCTGAACGTTAAGGGCGCCATGGCTTTAAAAAGTTTGGGAAACTATACCATAACAAATCACTAATAGCATAATTGACACATTAAATTCAAAAAGATTTAAGGTTCTGAATAAAATAAAATATATAATTCGATATTTTATTTAAATTTGTTTACAATTTTAACTGACTGGTCTGTTATAAAAGTATAGAAATACAGGGTCGACAGAAAAAGTACTAGTATAAAATTTTCAGCAACAAAGAAATTAAAAAAAATTTAAGCTTAACTATTTATGCCTATTACATAATGACCTACTACAATGATTTAAATTTGTAACTTTAATATATTTAAGTTTTTGTTTCTTCGCTTTGTATTTTAAAGAATTTTTTAGGCCGTTTTTTGTATATTATCATCAGTATTTCTGATATATATATATATATAATACTCTTAAAAGTTTTACTTTGCTATTGTGAATTAAAATACCACTAGTTTATACCTATGTATAAACCAAAACCATAAGCTACATTCTTATATTTTATGAAATTATCTAAAATGTAACTTTTACTAGTTATATCTCAAGTCATTAATATCTCTAATTCATTTTTAGAAGCTACTAAATATTAAACATGTGAAAACAAAATAGTTGTAAATTAAACAATTAAAATTGTAAAGTATCTAACATATGGATACAACCTAAACATATTTTTCAATATTTGAAATTGTTTCCTTTTCTAGTTAAAAGTTTTCTGCCATTATTATTGAAATTTGAAATAAAATACTAAGTAATGAAAGTTGCTAATCATTAAATGTCTTTTTAATAATAAACATAGGTTAATATACTTATAAGAAATATTAATTTTTTATCGGCAATTCAGAAATTTAGTTAGATTTTCTATGCACGAGAATTAGTTGGCAATCTATATAACAGATGTCCCAAAATGCAAATTCAAAGGAATTAGAAAAGTTATCGTCTATGAAGATAGATAAGTACATATTATTCGGTTTACATCCATTTATTTTGTTCTTGTTCGGTATGAAGATAAACTAGTTAATATGGCGGATCGTTTGAAGAAATCGTGTTATAACAAGCAATCTGGTTTAACTAATGGTAAGCAGTGGGTAAAATTAAATGTTGGTGGTACATATTTTCTAACAACAAAAACAACGCTCGCTCGCGATCCAAATTCGTTTTTATATAGGTTAGTTCAAGAAGACAGTGATCTTATTTCAGACAAGGTAATTGAACTTACAATCTTGGCATTGAACTCTAGTTTGATGCTTTGTTTTTAGGATGATACGGGCGCTTTTTTAATAGATAGGGACCCCACCTATTTCTCTCCTGTCTTAAATTACCTTCGGCATGGAAAGTTAGTTATAAATAATGGCCTTGCTGAAGAAGGTGTTTTGGAAGAAGCAGAATTTTATAATATATCTGAGCTGATATCTTTAATTAAAGAGAGAATATTCCATAGAGACATCAGACCATCTAAAGACAGTAAGAAACATGTTTATAGAGTAATACAATGTCATGAAGATGAATTGACACAGGTAAAGTATAATTTAAATTAAGAAGAAAATATTCTATAACAAATATAAATTTTAGATGATTTCCACAATGTCTGATGGTTGGAAGTTTGTACAACTTGTTAATATAGGATCACAATACAATTATGGTGCTGACGAACATGCAGAATTTTTATGTGTTGTAACTAGGGAATATGGGGAACCTGAAGGTACAGAAGTTGAACACAGTGACAGGGCAAAAGTATTACAACAAAAAGGTTCACGAATGTAAAGATACCGATTAATGATTGCAGATAACAAAAAAATGGGCACGTGGGTTCTTACAAGTCTGGAAATAAGAATTTGCAAGAGACAACATGCATGGTTTGAAATAACAAATTGATAATAGACAAGTATTGAGGAATTAATTTATTTATTTTTTTTTAACTTCAGTCTGTGCAGATGCTTCTAAACAAAATCTTAGTTTCCATACTTGTAGTGTGTTGTATAACATAAGTGTATGTTGTTAAAAGAAAATTTATGTACTCTTTTAAATGATGAAACAATTTTAAATTGCATTTGAAAAAAAATATAAAAATCTTGGTGGAAAAATAAAATGTTAAGTAAGATGGTAGCGCAATCTGCTAGCATATGATATTAGTGATATCATGATTGATGTGTTTTTTGTAATATCTTATATATAATTTTTGTACGTTTACTAATCATGTAACAATTTAGAAAAGTGAATCTTTGTAAAATGAATAAAAACGCACAATTAGAATAAAAAGAAAAGAAACATTCTAGACCTATTAGATAAAATTTTATTTTCTAGATGATTTGCTTTCTTTATATAGACTCTGTATAATAGATACAAATACTAAAATGCAGGAATTAATATTTTAGCTCATTCTTCAATATGAAGGTATAGACTTTTATGAAATCTGTAGGTACATAAGAAATGGGTTACATTTATATTTATTTTTTATTTATGATTTCTTTGGAATAAACCATTTTATTTTCAGAAAATATAACCTGATTAAAATTATTAGTTAATAGTCAACTTGTGGATAATAATCCAAAAAAAAACAAATTAATTCAAGCTTCTAAACTTTTTTTTATTGTACGAATTTACTGCCACGCAATCTTGCCCGTGTTCCAATGAAAATTTGTTAATGATTTTTTAAAAAATTAAAAATACTGTATTGATGAAAGATCAAATTATTTCATGATTTTTTTATGACAAAAGACATTACTTCCTACATTTTACTATACTTTGTGATTAATCAAATCAAGAAAGAGTAATATTAGGTGCATTATAGAAAAATGATAAGAAAACATTTTATTTCCATTTGTATGAAAATTTTAAAAAAAAATGAATGGAGGACTGAGTTTGAAATTACGCAAAACCGCGTAATAATCGTTTATGGAATCATTAAAAGCAATATATGATCATAATATTACTGTATATATAAATAATACATAACTTTTTTTTATTTATACATTGCAGTGAGGAAAGAAGAAACAAAAAAGCAATTTAACATTTTTTTGATTTCTATTACCTTTATTGCCACCTTATTATTTTTATTCGATTTATATCCAAATCAATCACTTTTTTATTTTCTAGCCATACTTAACTGTGAGCAACAAATATATTAAGTTCAATTTATTTGTTTCTTTTTTTTTGTTTTCTCACTGTATATAATATTGAATTTAAATTTTTTGACCAACTTATAAATTAATTTTTAATTTATTTTAATTATTAGAATTGATATCCATTACATTATCGCTTAATTACATCCACCCTTATCATTAATGAAAATAGGCTATTATACAGTACTGTGAAAATGAACTAGAATGTCTTAAAATGCGTAGAAAAATGAAAGTTATATATTCTTTACATGACCTAAACAGCTTTAATAATTAGAACTTTCTTTGTTTTTAATCACTGATTAACATGTTCTATGAGTACACCAAAGTAATAACTTCCTTCCATACTTTTTTATGGTTTCACTTCATTCTGGCATCTACCTTTGAAATCATATACCAGCAGTTCTCAATTAGATTAATAATTCGGCTGCTTCCAGACCAGGATAAAAGATAATGCCTGTTTGGACTGAATAATCCTTTAACCAAATTTTTAAGTTAGTATGTTCTAGGAATTATAAATTTCTTCACACAATCACATATATGTTAGTAATTATTGAAAATGAAGATATAGGAGTCTGTGACCTTTTTATTATGCAGGCATATTCCTGAAATGCGAAGTTCGGCGGACACCATAGGGTGAAAAGAAGGGTAATATTTAATGAAAACACTAATATAGCATTAATATATTACATAAATATATATATATATATATATATATATATATATATATATATATAATAGTTCACATATGGGAATCAGATGTCTTTGGTAGTTGAAAATTGATTCTTATAGATGCGGTTAAGACTCAGTTTTTGTCAAAATTTCAATTGTACACTTGTTAAAATGTGCGAAAATAAAATAAGAATTTTTATTAAAATTATTCGTTACAACTATAAACTCAAATATCTAAAATCTTGTATTTAGATATCTCAATGACGAGCACTTTGAAGCCCGCAGTCAGTACATTGCCAATCCCTGATTTTAATATTCGTCTATTTGCTTTAGAAAGGATATTTAATGTCGATAACACTGTCGACTTCCCAATTGAATCATTAGGTTTGAGCCCCCAATAATTTCTAAAATAATATGAACTATAGCAATCAAAATAATGTATTCCACTTTATTTTCATGTAAAACAATAAGTCTTATGGTAATTTTGATGCAGCCTGTGGTTGATTAACTTAATCACTGGAGGTTGATATGTAACCTATTTCCACATTAATTTTCGTACTCCGTATACGTATTTCGACAACTAAGTTGTCATCGTCGGCAGATAATTAAAGCCAAAACGCGCACAGTGTGCGCTTTGGGTTTCAACGGTACGGATCGTGTGCGAAATTTGTTTCGTACGGGTATTTTGCCGTAGTTTTCCAGGTGCGACACTGTTTAATTATCTGCTGATGATGACAAGTCAGTTGTCGAAATACGTATATAGAACACGAAAATTAATGTGGAAAGGGGTTACATATCAACCTTCAGTGATTAAATTAGTCTTATATTACTTAATATAATTTTGATCGTCCCCCGAATGTAATAAATTCTATCCATAAACACTGACAAGTGGCTTGATGTCCTCCAGTGCAAAACTTTTGCTATAAATGTGACAAAGAACCGCTACTGATAGATAACATAATTTGGAAACCAGAATGCAGTATTGGCCCTTTAAAGGGTTAAAAAATAATTAAACGGCCGTTAACTTTCACAGTACTGTAATTCTATAAATATTGTGCATTCAAATAAATTTACCCTCGACTTTGATTTGGACCTAAAATCGTATATAGTAGAGGAATGCGTAACTGGTCGATCATCCTAACTTAAATGACGTTTAGTACCATGTAAGCTTGGTAAGATAAATACTATGGATAACAATAGCACAACGTGAAACTCGATACTTGAAAAACTTAAGTGCGACTAATATTTAGCATTCGTAACAAGAAAGATTCGAGACTAACAATACACATGATAATACAATAGTTAGAGAATTATATGTAATAAGAAATAAGAATGATTATATGCTATAATATTTTTATATATTACAAAATATTAAAAAAATCGAATATTACTCTAAAGTAGAGGCACAGGGCTGTACTTGGACCCAATAAATAACCCTCTTCTAAATTTGAAAGTAATTTAATTACGTAACTTTCAATTACTTTCATTACTAATATTAATTTTCAAATATTTATTAACCTCAAAATTCTAATATAATTTTGAACAACCATTCAAATGAAGCTTCGTTTTAATGTTTGTTGAGAGAAGTGATTACACCAATAATTATTTCAGTGATACCTTATTTTTCAGATAAGTAGCCTTTTTCTGTTAATATATAAAAATATTTAAAGTAAAAGATTCTAGCTCATCTTGTACACCTTTATTTGTTAGGTTAGATTTTGACCTAGGAGTCAATAGGAATTTTTCAGGGTTTATCCAAACAAATGGTTTACTCCACCAATATGTGTAATATGCAAAAATGCAACAATTAGACTGTCCAGTAGATATTAGTCTCACTATTGCTTTCATTTACAATTTGTTGTATCTTAAGCTGTTTTATTTATTTTTTTATTCTTGACATGCCATCAAAAAGTACAATGTTGTACAAAAAAGTGCTTTGCAATAAATAGTGAATGATGTCGAGAAGAGCACTCCAGCCAGAACATTGCCAAGAGATATGGTATCTTTAAAACAACATTTTGTACAAATGTAGAGAAACCTTTCCAATTAATTACTAAAAAGAACTAGCCACCAATTTATCACGAGAACAAAAAAGTACCTATGTACAATGGTTAAAACAATTTTTAAATAATTGAGGGCTCCAGGATACATGGAGTGATCCAATGCATATACATGATGCAGATGAAATTGCCTTTTGCCAGTGATGAAAAGTAACTAGAATCATGGTGGTGTTAAATTTAACTCGTCTAGAAGAGCTATTTGAACCGTCGCTGGTCGCCTTATACAGATTTTACTCTACTTTACTTTTCGGTTCTCATTTTTTTTAAAGAGTTATAACACATAAGACGCGCAATCTCAAAGTAAATTGTATTCAGATAAAACATTCTATGGATTTCTTAAAATATCAAAAAACGCACAATGATACCAAATGTTACAGGGTGTTACTGAAGCATATGTGCTAATGCAAAATGACTCCCAACTGACACGAACGAAGTATATGATTTGATATCACAAGTTATAGAGAGATTTAGTTTTACGAACCACTTTGACATCGCAAAGTTTATCGATAGTGTGGAATTTAGTGCAAAGTCGAAAATATTTCCCAAAAAATAATTTAAACATTCCAATAGGAACATATCCTATAATAAACAAAAACAGGCTAACTGAACTGACAGTATTAAACGGAATATTTATGGTGCGTTATCTTTGTTGGATTTTATACTTGGCAATAATGTTGGATTTCAATTACAAAATTAATACCCAGTACAAAAATTAGAACTTTTTTTCTACGTTAAAATGAAATAAAACATTCTTAAAAAACAATATGTTGAAAAAACGGTTCATTAACTATGTTATCAGTAGAAAAGGATTTTGTTCAAAATATTTAAAGTTTTAGCCAAGTTTGTGAGTTACAAAAAACCACGCATGAACTATCTTGTTCTGTAAACCTTAGCCATAACCACTGATGAGCGGCCACTTAAAATGTTGAATAGTGTAAACTGGAGTTTTAAATAATCACAAAATAATAATTTTGTTGTAAAGTATCAATCAACGTAGATGCCTGATAAAATGAAAACCATTAAACTCATACTACACTGCCACTTATTTATACTACCTACCTTACCACTGGTTGAAGGCTCAAATTAACCTCAAAATTTTTTGGGAGTGAGAGACCACGCATTTCAAACCTATGAGTGCTCATGTTTAAATAAACTTGAACACTCAACATTAGTTCTCATAATTTCGTACCTTACACTTCTTATCATCCCCCTATTAAACAAAATTAATTAAGCAAGTCGAGATATAATTTATTTAAACACACGATAACATTCAGAAATCTAGAAGGAAAGCCTTGGATTTCTACTTACCAAAGTAAAAACTATAAGAAGATAAAACGATTTTAAATCATTTTCATTTTTAATTAAAATACTAAGATGTGTTTTTACAACCATTAAAATTATAAAAAAAAGGTCATTTGATATTGTACCGGAAACTTACCTAAATTTAAAGTTGAAGAATACTGTACTGTGATTGTATCATATAACAATTATTAATTAACACATTCATTCTTTAACAACTAGTTATTTGATGCTTTAGGTAAGTTTCTTAATTCATCAACTATAATAGTATTTATTAATATAGATATATACTGAAAAATGTGTACATAAATTAAACATCTATTGGTTGTTTCTCTTATGATTATTAATTTTTTGAAAGATTGTATTTTGAAGTTGTCTTTTTTTAAATAATTTTTAACATGTACTCATACAATTATTTTGTAAGAAATTTTATATGGATTGTCCTAGATTAATAAAGTGTATGCAATATAAATTATGCTTTTGTTGCATATAAATAAAAATGTATAACAAATACGTTGTTTTCTTTTTGATTATAAACACTATGCAATAAAAACTTTTAACAAATCAATTTGTATGGAGTAAAAGGTAAAAGGTTGCGGTAAGGAGTAAAACAATGGAAAACGCAGAAGATATTCGTATTGCTAACGTGGATATCATCGAGAAATATTTCCTGAAATGGAGTTTGCACTCCAACACTATAAAAATAGAAATTTCTACTAAAACAAATGATCGAACTTAAAACCGTATTCGAAAGTTCTTCTTTTCACCAGTAATGAAACTCGAAAAGACCAAGACATTACTCTTGACAGAACACTATCTCTTAACAAATATCTGTCAAAACTCAAAAGAAAATCAAGAGCAACAGAAACATCGTACAATAACCATGATACTACCTGGCACTCCTTGGCCCTCGGTCTTAGACCATTAGGTATACACTAACTTGCTGACTGTCTGTATTGAGTAATGTTGCGTAGAATACACTTTCTTATCTCCGAATACAGAAATATAATTAAAAATTCAGATCTCTCAAATTCATCAAGACAAAATCGCCATTAGTTACCAGATCCCTTTGAGAAAATTTATAGTCTGCAATTAAAACAAACTTCGACATCACGAATGCCTGGATAAAAGAATGATTTCAACAAACACACAACTGTCAGCTGTTCACTAACGAGAAACCATCAGTTTCGATCATCCCCACAAAATGTGGACTTCCTTGGGCCAATCCTGGTCGCTGAGGATACTAGCTCCATAAATAAAACAGGTGCCCAATACCGACGTGTCTCTGTGGGAGAAACAAAAACGTAGATCATATCGTACGAGAATCTACAACCATTTATCGCAATCTTAGTGTCAGTTTTTCATTTTGTCACGAATTCTCTTCTGCATTACTTCTCTATTCTCTCCTTCCAGCGCGTTCATGATCTGATCTTTGCTTTCGAAAATAAAATAATATATTTAAATTATCTATCATTTATTACTAAATTATAAGAATAAATTCTACTCTTACATATTTTTCGTGTAATCAATTAAGGTTAATATAACCCCTTTCTTTCCACAATAATTTCCGTATCGTGTATACGTATTTCGACAACGAAATTGTCATCACCAGCAAATAATTAATCCCAGCCTCGCATCTGGGATCACGGTAAAATCCGCACAAAGATAAATACGTACTTTATCTTTGTGCGAATTTTGCCGTGATTCCGGGTACGACACTGATTAATGATCTGCTGATGATGACAACTTAGTTGTCGAAATAGGTATTCAGAATATGAAAATAATTGTGTAAAGGGGTTGTATTAACCTTAATTGATTAATTTAATCAACCAAATTCATATTTACCTTCATTTTTCGTTTAGCTGGTTGCTCCATCCATGTGTTTTGATTCTGGCTTTCAACACAAAAAATTTTTTATCGAATGGCCCCGTAGAAATTTATTATATATTAATATTCTTACTTTATAAAACATTTCATTATACTCTATATCAAGAATATATTCAAGAAAATAACTAATTATTAATCTGATTTAATAGCGCCTTATAAGAATAAATTCTATTTTTTTTACTTTTCTAATAGTTATTGTACAATCTTCCAATTGTGACGATTCTAGTTTCAAACACAAAACATTTTGTTAGGTCATGTGTTACAGAAAATAATCATTTAAATTTTTAATTATAAATTACGATTTAACGCTGAATTATAAGAACAAAATAATTAGTTTTTAATATCTTAAAAATAATTTTCATTTTGCTCGTCGCGTCATCTAATAATCATTGTAGAAATTTCTTAAAGTCTGAATTGGTCAAATTTTGATCCAATGCATCCTAGTCAATGATACTGCAGACGTTCTCAAGTTGACTCTGTCAGAATTGGAAATAAAATTGATATAAAACCAGGTATCAGCTGATCGTTCAGAAAATGAAATATAAAATATTTCAAGCTCTTTTTTTCTAATAGAACTACGATTGCGTTTGCGTTTACAAATTCGAGTCAGACCACTCAGGAAATTGGGGATGTTTTGCTAATCTAACGATTTTGTACAAAAAATACTTTAAATGAAGATAAGTTATTAACAAATAAATTAAATAATAATAATAAAATAAATTCGAAACTGGTATCCCAAAAGTTTGTCATTTATATACATTGTTTACTTAAAATTCATAAAAATAATTTATATTAATCCATAGTATGAAATTCACTTCCATACGAAATTTCTAAATAATGATTCAATAAATTTGGCATTACAAAATTAAAAGAGGACTGAATGACCTTAAATTTTACAGAGTTCGTTGTTAAATCCAAGAACTAGAAACAAACAATAAACACACTTACTGTATATATTAATGTTATCTCGATTTTCTAATTTTTAACCGACAAGTACATAAAATTAAAATAGCTCTTTTCTGCCATCTAACGGGAGTGCACAATATTATATTGCGGTTCGTAGAAATGATTTTAGAGTTTTTACTAATATTAGTTGCAGCATAACCTTATATGCGTTTATTGCTGTTATTCGAATATAATTCAATATTAAATGCGGTTAATCTATGGTTTATTGGAGGTGATTTATCGTTATTCGATAAATTTTCTGATTTGCCTTTTATTTATACCTTTGTTATGTGTTGGTGGTATAGTTTCCTTCTTTTTGAATATTAGTATATTAACATGTACATTAGTGACTTCAAAATCAATATTCAAGTATTTGTTCCTCTGTTGTAAATTAAAGAATTGTAAGTTGTTCTCTTTCGTGGTATATTAAATACGATTTGTAAAAAGAATTTTTGTATGGACAACTCAATGAAACAAATTTATAGTTTATAAGTTTTATTAATTCATAAATTCAGTTTTTCACATGCGAAGTCCTAAATTAGAATTTAATAGAAAATGATTTTTTAAATAAGCCGCGCTAACAGTTTCAAGCTTTGTTATTGTTGTGCAATAATAACAGATGGCCTACAAAATCGTTCAATGTTATTAAAAAGAGAGTGCAATATTTCCTTCTTGTTTTTGTTCATGTGTTGTCTTGTATGACTGGTTCTTGTATATATTTGTCAATTGATGTTCTTAAAGACATTTGCAAATAAAAGGTTTTAATTAACATTTATGTAACAAAGCCGTAATGGAATCGATACCTAAGGATTTACGTGGTTTAAGAGCATGCCTAGTTTGTTCTTTAATTAAGGTTAGTCTATACTTCTTTCTTGGTCTATTTTAATTTACGTTTCTTCGGATGTTTTGATTTTAAAAAATAAAAAAACAAATAAATTTAAGCACTTGGAAGTGTAGAGAACTATTCAATGAAACTTGGAGTAAAACGTATTTTCTTTTTAAAAAATAAAATAATTTCTGACAAAACCACCGAAGAAACGGTAATCAAGAATTACATATATGTTTGTAACTTCAAGCTATACTATTTATTTTTTTTTTACCTATGTAGACTTTCGAACAATTTGAATACGATGGATGTGATAATTGTGAAGAGTTTTTACGTATGAAAAACAATAGAGACAATGTATATGATTGCACAAGCTCTAATTTTGATGGGTAAATACATAAACTTTTGCAATTTTCATTATAACACTACACATATTTTTTAGTATGATAGCTGTAATGAGCCCAGAAGATAGTTGGGTATGCAAATGGCAAAGAATAAGTATGTATATATTTTTTCAAATCATTTACATTTTGCACACATAAATGTTCAATTTTCAGCACAATTTACAAAAGGAATATATGCTATATCAGTCTCGGGTAGATTACCAGCTGGTATACAAAGAGAAATGAAAAGTAGAGGAATTATATACAGACCAAGGGATACAAGTCAAAGATAATTTTTCTCTATATGAAATATTGTAAATTATTTTATTAATTTTATTTTGTAAATAAATTCTTTAAAAATATCATGCGTATAGACTATTTTTTATTCTTTAATTAATAATCCCACTTTATGCTTTGGTATGTAAAAAACATGTTCTTATTTCAAGTTTATAAGCCAATATTTAATAGAAATAAAACCCTGAATATTCAAGTATAATGTTATAAAATAGATAAGGAGACGAAGTAAAAAATCTGTCAACTAAATTCCAAGAAGTGATGAATTTACTGGTGAAAATTAAGTAGCTACATTGTGTTTGGAGCATATATATACACACAGCTCGAAAATTTTATTTACGTTTATTGCCAATAATTAAAGATGTGATTATTGTAAACAAAAGGATTGATTTTGTTACACTGGCAAATTACAATTATGTTTCAAAAAGAGACAAATAAATTTCTGAATAGTCTCAAGCCCAAATAACAACCTATAAAATTCGAATAGAAAAATAAATAAATCAGTAGTACTATTACATAATCCACACAATAAAATTTTTGATTTTATGTGTGTAGTTAAGATTTTTGTTCAGGAAACAGGTCATTTTATTTGTTAGATTAAAATAGTACGTCGTTATAGATACGACTATGCGACTTTGCCTTGCTCTCAACCAATAAGAATTAACTGTCATTTGGGCTGTTTAGAAATTTGTCTCTCTCTTTTTATAATACAGTATAGAAGCAAGTAATTTAGACGAATTAGCTAAGTAGCCAGATAATTAGATATTGTCTGCTACAATTTTTTTTGGAGTCCCAAAGAACAGTTAACTCAGAAATGTTATCTCTAGAAAACGTCAAGAACGATGTCACAGCACTTTTAAAGAAAAAAACCTACTAATTATTAGTTGTTAAATTAATTATTAAAAACATTAATTTAGTGGTTTAAAAACTATAAGAAGTGTGAACATACACACACGAAAGTAACCAAATTAATTTTCAATTATAGAAAATATCCAGTACATTTACATATATAAAATAATGAATATAAATTACAATATCTACAAAGTCTGAGAAATTAATTGGATTATTTTAGTTTGCTAAAAATTTTGAATAACTGATAACTTAATTGCTGGTCCATTAAAAAAATAAAGGTTGATATGTACCTTTAATATTTTGGCTCAGAAAAATATAAACATGCATTTATATAGATTTCGCTTGAAAATTGAATTAATAATAATTTTGGTATTTCTTACCTACTGTATTAATTAGTAAGATTTCATAAACAAATGAATGAAACGCTAAAGATTAATATTAAGAAAATCTGAGATAGGCAACCCAATATCTAGTATTCCTAACCATAAATAAGATTATAAACTTCATTCCGCATTTGACAGAAACTCAATCAGTAGATTAAAACAAAAAATTATATTTTTAATTTGTTTATTAAAATTTTTTCAAAACGGATCATACACCAAAAATGTTAAAACCCAAAGCCCTTTCACAAGTGCTAAGTCAAGCAAATACAGGTGGAATAGAGAATACACTGTAAGTTTATAAACAAAGGTTATATTCATTGTCAGATATAGAATTATCAAGATTTTTATTTTTATAGTCTATTAAATCCTGAAGGCGCCCTATTAGCATATAGTGGCTATGGTGATAAAGATGCTAGAGTAACAGCAGCTATAGCTAGTAATATATGGTGTGCCTATGATAAAAATTGCCAAAATGTTTTTCGTGATGACCACCCACAAATGATTCTAATGGAATGTATGGAGGGTAGAATTGCTATAACTCAAGTAGGAAATGTATTACTTTGTCTGTATGCTAGAAACAGTGTTGGTTTTGGAATGCTGAAACAGAAAGCTAATGCTCTTGCTTTATATTTAGAAGGTCCTCTTAAACAAGTTGCAACTTCATAACATTACAGTGGTTTACATGTAATGAAAACCAAACGCTACAGTACTATTTTCTATACTATTAATAACATGTAATATATTTAATTTTAACTTGGTAAGACTATTATGGATTAAGATAATATAAATTATATTAAAATTGTTCTCAAGATATTTTGTTTTAATTTTTGTATTAAAGAATTTACTTATAGCAAGATTTACATTTTCTAAATTAAAAAAATAAATGTTGTAAATACAATTCTTGTTTACTTCATTGTTCATTTGACTTATGAAGTTTAGCATTTGTAAGTAGTTCAAAACTTAAAAATGTCTAATTTTGGATTTATGTATAAATAAAGCAGAACAAGCAGCATCAATAATAGTACTAGAAAATTATAAGGTGACGAAAATGACAAAACAATAGGACTGTTAAGGTGACTAGAATCTTACTAAGACATGCTGGGAGACCAAAATATGATTAAAAATGAAAGAAAATAAACAAAAATAACTTATTAATAAAACTGTATAAAGCTATAGAATACATGTAAAACTACAAAAGACAGCGTCAATCGCATACTGTTAGAGTTCTGAAAAACAGATATGAAATATCTATCACAAGATTGGAATGTCGGTGTCATAAAGTTGTTAAAAAAGTAGAGAACAATTTTACAATATGCTACCAATATAATCTTAGCATAGGTATATATTTAAAACTAAAGAAATATTCAAATCAGTAAACAAGCATTTAAAGATTGAACAAACAAATTCCAT
Source organism: Dermolepida albohirtum (assembly GCA_031893035.1). Taxonomy (NCBI): domain Eukaryota; kingdom Metazoa; phylum Arthropoda; class Insecta; order Coleoptera; family Scarabaeidae; genus Dermolepida; species Dermolepida albohirtum. The sequence goes on along the minus strand of JAVIWB010001324.1, from coordinate 118,607 downwards.
AACCAGCAAAGATTGCTGAAAATTTGTATCAGTATGGCTAAATGTTTTTTTAACCAAGTATAATAACTGCGATTACTAATATGGTATGAGGCCATCCACTATTAAACTTGTATAAAAAAATTGTTTCCAGTGGCGGTTTATTTATATGTTGCATAATGTAAATTAAATTACATAAATGAGCATAGTCGAAACTACAATCAGGCAGAATCGAACATACATTTTAATGATAATTATGCTGCACTAGTTCTACAACACAAACCCTATTAAATGAATACAGCCATAGTTACATTCAAGTAGAATTATACATAAACTAGCAGACGAAAATTAAGCAACTATTTAAAAATTGAAAAATATGTTTTACAAGTAATATGTAGAACCGAATAATTATTTATTATTATCAAAAGAGCAGATATTAGCAATGTAATAAAGATAAACAGAAATACCAATGAGTTGACTTGAAAATGAAAATATTATTTTTGTAAGTGGCAAAAGCAATTTAACAATTATTAAAATAGACTGAACTAAATTCTATTAATAATACAAAAATTGTTAATAATTTTAGCATATTATTACTATTTATTTTAGGGGCATAATGATGAGGCATAGATTCTATCAAGTTTTCAATAATGCAGGCTGTTGATTGCATTTGAAACATCTATTCAGCATTGAAAATAGCTTTATGCTGTCGAATGTCACTATTGATGATTTCCACAAACTCTTGATAAGATTCGGTAATGGCATTGCCTCCTTGGCATACAGCTGTATCACATTTTGCAATGTCTTTATACATTAATGGATTCATGGTGCACCAAGTAAGATGTAACCTACCCATATCACTTACAAAAAAACGTTCCCATATAATCAAATTTCTGCTCCTATGTTTCACAGTGGTTTAGTAATATCATGGATTGTTTATCCAACTTATATTCAAGTTGGATTCATCACTAAAAGAACTTTTCCACTTTGCAATATTCCACTCTATTTGCGTTTTCTTGTTAACAAAGATTTGACTGGTTTTCGTCAATATAAACCTGCTTCAATATGTTATCTGAAAGAATATGAACACATAGCCTTCTATTACTAATACTAAATGAATTGTTGGTTCTAATGGATTTTGTTTACTTAATCTAACAAGCAATTTGGCTTGTCTTGGAGTTATTCTTCGAGTGAAGCTGTAGCTACAGTATCCTTTTCTTTGTAACTTTTTAACATACGCGATATTATAGATTTTTCAATACTATTTTAGATACTTTTTATTATCATCTCATTTCCGTTCAAGGCCACTTTCTGTTCTTTATATCTTCCAAATATGTTGCGCGATCCATATTTGCATTCATAATGCATTGTGAATGCATAAATTACACACGTGTGAATGTACTGTGGGTGTCCACACGTGCGATAAGCAAAAAACAAGGGATTTGGGCATCCCCTGAACTAATTGTTTGTTTTTTTCCTGGTACATTTTTGTTTTGCATTTAATTTATGTTGTTACAGTTTTATAAAAAGAAATTATGTTCATAATTTAGTATAATTATATTCAAAATAAAATACATTGTCTTTGTACTTATTGTATCTTTAATAGTAAGGTGTATATATCATTTTTTAAATAGTTACTTAATTTTTGTCACTTGCTGTATGTTTTATCGGGCATTTTGTTACATGTACCTTATTTTTAAAAAGAATTATGTTGCCCACGCTGTCTAAACAGTGCAATTTATGTTTTGCTTTGATCTATATTTACATTTATCAGAAATAAAACAAAAGTAGACATATAATATAATAATAATATAAAATGTTTATTTATGCTTTACAGAAGATATTACATTATTATTTTGTTAATTTTCCTTTGGTTTCAATGACCACTAATTTTATCTCGCCTACTGTAAACCACCGCCATCACTTCTTACTGTTTTGCCTATTGCTAATGTCTGAATATTATCTTTCAGAACTGCTATTGTTGGATTCGTAAACTTTTTCAACATGCTCCCTATATTTAGTGAGTTTAGGAAAGGCAAACGTACAGTTTCCACAACTTGTTTATATTGGACTTGATTTATGGTGCTCTCAATATAACACAGATATTACTAATACAAAATATTTAGACTTAATAAAAGATATTACATTCATACTTTCCCACTTTGTACAGTTTTGCGTTCTCTTACCAATGTTTGTGAATATTATCTTTTAGAACTGCTATTATTGGATTCGGTGATGAATACGTAAACTTTTTCATCATGCTCCACAAATTTTCGATCGAATTTAGATCGGATGAGTTTCTAGGCTAGAGCAAAAGAGGTGTTATGGTTTTGAAGCAGATTTTTTTTCAATTCGCTGTATAGCACGGTGCTCCATCCTACGTGACGGTGTATGGAATTTTTTATTCATTTAGTGAGCTTAGGAAAAGCAAAAATACAATTTGAATAACCTTTTTATATTGCACCTGATTCATGATGCTCTCCACAAAATATTGAAATCCAGTGCACTTCGCGATTATGCATGGCTAGATCACGTCTGATGTCGTTGCTTCAAATCAAGATTCATCGCTGTTCACCTGTTGCAAAAAGAATATGACTTGTAAAAATGAAATTTATATAAAAACTTTATACTTTCAAAAAATTATTTATTAATGACAAAATTTGTATTCATTTACCTTTTCTAATCTTTAACCGTAAAATTTCTGTGTATTTTTATCCATTGCAGGCGTGGCATTTAAGTCCAACAGCGTATAATTCAGATTGTATCGTGCGCTCAGATACGTTTACTTCGTTCTGTATTTTAGAACAAACGTTTATCACTTGAACATGTGTCCAGTATGATATGAATTCTCAGCACACGAATGCTGAAGCCTATCTTGTGATAACTTGTAAATATCATGTTGAACAACTTCCTGATGAAATCAATGTTCCCTGCAATGCACTAGGTGGGAAGTCCTAAGTTCGGAACATTTACCAACCCGACATTTTCTTTCTGAAACGTCTTATACAACTATACCTTGTTTCAAAATAAGAAGTGATTCAAATATTGCGCCAAAATAGTACATATTTTTAGGAGATTTCATTGGTTTTGAACAGGCAAGTTTAATATGGATAAATGAATGCAGATATCCGCCATTTTTCATAACCTGTAAACCTTTAATTACATTTTTGCATTGTTTTGCTATATTTTTCTATATTGTTTAATAAAATCTGTACTTTTAAGTACAAATATAAAATGAGTGATCACCAAGGTTCTAGCATACAATAGATTTAAATGGTGTCAGAGACAGAACAAGTTATTTTCTTAAGAATTTTAAAATTAGAATTTAGTATTATATTTCAATAATAAATTATAGGCAGTAATTAAAAATTTAAATAATTATTTTTTGTAAAATATTCTTAATAGTATAATAAAATATATATATAGATATTTACAGCTACAGAAAGTGTCATGTAGCGCAATCTCTGATATAGTATCTAAACTTTCACCAATGTCAATTTTTTTAAAATTTAAAAGTTTAGACATTGGTAATTAGATGGCATCACTAGCACATTGAATCTTATTCTAAATATAAATGAATTAGAATTTATTATTATAATTAAGTAGTAAAACATGGATAATTAAAATAATTATTTACTGTAATATAATAAAATATTTTATAAATATATTCGTAAACGTAATTTGGATATGATACGGCGCCATCTCTGATTGACATCTAAGCTTTTGTCAATGCCCTGGCCTTTTTGCGTTACATGATGTCACAAGCAAATAAAAAATTCTTTTACAAATACAAAAAATTAGAATTTATTGTTATATTTTAATAATAAATTATAGATAATTAATATCAATTACAACAATTATTTTTTGGAATATATTTTTAACACCTAGTAAAATAAAATGTATTTTAAAGAAATATGAGTTAGGAAAATTTCGAATAGAGTATTTAAACTTTTGGTCAGCATCTTCCGGTAAATTTCCAAAAAGATAGTATAAATTATTATTAATTGTCTTTAGTACCATTTACAATCACCGAGCAGAACTAATATAGACATGATCTCCCTAAATTTACAGTGTGCGTTTTGACTTTATTTTCGTACGGGTATTTTTACCGTAGTTTTTCAGGTGCAACACCGTTTAATTATCTGCTGATGATGACAACTGTGTTGTTGAAACATGTATACAGAATACGAAAATTAATGTGGAAAGGGGTTATATATCAACTTTCAGCGATTAAGTTAATCAACCACAGGCTCCATCAAAATTATCTAAACTTATATTTTAAATTTTCCTTGTAACAATTTACTTAGTTTTTATTCCACTTGCTATAAGTATAAAATGATATTTAAATCTAGCTAGATTAAATATTGCATTTTACTTTTATACCTATAACAAATTTTCCCTTTGTCTTATACACAAGTGACTAATAAAGAAAAAACATCTTGTATTATTTTACTTTTTTAAATTTTGTATAATTGTATAGTCTACATTGAAATTCGTCTTAATCAGGTAGCTCTTTTCCTTGCAGAATTCTATTAATTTAATTATAGTTGAAGATAATATAAATAAAATATTTCATTATAGACGCCTTTGATTCTTCTAAATTCTCCAACACCAACAAAAAATCTTGTAAAAAAAATCACTTAGTCAAATAATTTACATGAATTTCTTGTCATTTAAAATTAATACAAAATGTTCATTACCTTTTATTAATAAATATACTTCATTTCCTCTAATTTAATATAATTAAAATAAATAAAATAAAAAACAGATAGAACTGTTACAAAAAGTTGCACTTTCTTTGCAATATATCCACAAGATAAGGCATCAAAATTTGCTTCTGAAAGTGAAAGTTATAGCAACAACAGGAATTCTTTAGTTGTAAAGGGCTGTGTTACTTCTTGCTTTACAGAGGTGAGCAATTGTTTCAGTGCAATTAGGAACCTTTGGGATTGGTCATCTTCACAGTTCAAACCTTTAGAATATAGCATAGCAAAGTTACTGATTAACAAACTTTTAGAATACGATATAGAACAAAAACAAGTTGGGTTGGTATTTCGACGACCGAACTATTTAATTTGAGCAAAAAGTTTTCTAAAATATCTTGTATTAAAATACTAAAAATCAAGATTTCTTAGAACTTCTCTGATCATTTGAAATCTTTTCAAAGTAAAGATAAAATTGTCAATGACTGGAGGACGAGTTCTATCATTGGATTTTTCTTTTATAAAGTCCTTGCTATCTAAAACATCAAAAGCTTTATTCCAAAAATTTGCCTGTGGCGACGTTTCGCATTTTGTAGGCAATCTAAGATTTTTTCTTATACAAATATATTTAATACCTCCTTTAAAGGTGTTAAATGACTTGTCTAGAAAACTGCATAAATGAGATGTATTTTTCATTATCACAATAATGATAAACACCAGTGGCTACAGAGGTACTGAATACTTGTGTTTTTTAAATTTTGTTGGAATGACATAAAATATAGAGTTTCGGCATTATATACAAGTCTCCCATGCTAATATGTATATTATAGACATCAACAATGTAAGACCATCTAGCTGTTCTTTCTACCCCATTTAATTTAAATTTCAAATTCATGATAAAAAGATTATTCCTTAAACTCTTCAATAGATAAGGAGAATCAAATAGAGGAATCAATTTATTGTCTATAAGAATAACATTTTCACAATCATGTTCTCCTGCCCTAATGATATCTCGCCTTGTTTCTTCTATAAATATATTAATGGTCTTAACATATGGAGCACCTTGGTTTCGAATGAATACAGTAATTTGAAAACCATATTCCATAGTTTTCCTGACTCTAGTTTTGAAATCATGCACAATATCTGCTACATTTGTTGATTTACAAAAAGTATATTTAACAGGTTGCTTCCAGTTCTTATAAACCCCCTTTGATATCCAGATGTGTATATGGTCCATAATTTTAAAAGTGCATTTACAGCCATCATTAGCAAAACCTTATATTTCTCCTTATTATTATCTTCTATTCTAAATGAGGTTGTAAACTATTCTCATCAAATGCAACAGCACGTATATTATCAATCCTGAAAAGCTATTTTGTTTTAAGAACTGGGTTATGGAAAAGATTTTCACATATACCTGTCTTTAAATAGACAGATTGTAGTAATTTCTTTAAAATGGAAATGCTTAGCAATTGAAAAAAATTTATTTAAAATTCTATAAATATTGAGAGACAGCTTGTACAATGTTACTTACTTGTCAGCAAAGGTAAAATATTGCTTTCTATTCCGGTTTTTGATTGGGAACTGAAAAATTTACATAAATGAATTCATTTTACCTTTTATGATGGTTTCATTATATTTAGCAAATTTCTTACATTATTTAACACATTTTCATTACATTTTTTTATATATTCATTATATTTTTTCATGATGAATAATTTCTTTACAAAAAGTTTCTCCATTTGGTGTGAAATGTTTTTCATGTGACTCTCATATAAACTAAACATATTTTTTTACATATTCATTTTATTTTTTCATGATGAAGACTTTCTTTACAAAAAGTTTCTTCATTTGGTGTGAAATGTTTTTCATGTGACTCTCATATAAACTGAAAGTTCTGCCTGCAACCAAAAAAATACAGTAAATAGGTAAAGATTATGTGACAGTAAAATATAATTCATATATGAATACTGTATGTAATAGGTAAAATACTATATTAGGTTTAAATGAGTGAACGTAATATAGTCATAACATGACTAACAACAGGGAATACTAAAACGTATATATCATTACATGTATGTAATTATTATTTCATTAAGTAAAATAAAAATTAGTAAAACAATTTACTTATCTAAAAACAGGTACAAATCTTCAATTCCCGTATTCACCTTTGCAAATATATACAAAATATAACCATAGTCAAATCACCAAAATTATGCAACTTAATCATAAATTATTAGGTGTATTAAGCGCCACGCATAATTCCCGATAGAACTAAAATAGACATGACCTACCCCAACGAAAATTTAGAATTTTCGGTATAAAAATTTACTTAATTTTTATTCCCCTTATTAAAATGCAAAAATAAAATGATCTAACTAGAACAAATATTACATTTTATTTTTATACCTATAAGAAGAATAAAAACTAATGTTATAAAGAATATAGAGTAATGAATATTGACCTTCCTTTTAACTTATGTACATGTGTGTAATAAATAAAAAACAGCTTTTTATATTATTTTACTTCTTAAATTTTTTATAATAACTGTATAGCCTAGACTAATTGAAATTCGTCTGAACCAGGTAGCTCTTTTTCTGGATCACTTAAATATGTTACAAAAAATTATTTTTCTGGTAAATAAAGTGTATAGCATTTGGTGTTAATCTATTGTTTCGCGTTAAATATTGTGCCTCAAAATGCTTTCTACAAACGGTAAATGTATATCGTTTATTTTCAATGGTCATACTAACAACTTAGGATTTCCCGGAGCATTGATACAGTGTTGAAACCGGGACGATGTCGCTTTTGGAAATTCATTAAGCAGACCATTTCTTGATTACAATTTGCAAGATAACATCGTTTACCTGGCATGTTTAATAATTTTAAAAATATTAAAATTTATATATTATTACATGTACATAATTATCATTGCATTGAATAAGATAAAAAACAGTAATAAAAGTTGTTACCTAAAAACAGATTCAAAGTTTCAAGAAGACTTCAAGTTCTTCATGTGTTCACCTTTGCCACTAATGTGTATATATTATAACCAAATATAACTAAAACGTTAAAGCGGTTTTCATTAAAACATCTAATTTATCGCCAACAATTTCTGTATACTGTGCCATCTTTTATCCCCGTAAGGACATAAAACACTATCCCACTACTTCCTATTTAACTTTATACCCCTGAATATAACCAAATATAACTTAAACAAACTATGTTCATTAAAATAACTATTTGACCGGCAACAGTTTCTGTATTTTGTGCCAAATATAATTCCTAGCTAGATATAAAACTCTACCTCAATACTTAATAATAATGTTTTTATTTAAAGGCATCTACAGCCTATATGAAAGCAATTCATTAATATAATTAAATTATATTTTGTAGCTATTAAATGAAATTTGGAATAATTATTTATTATATTTTCAAAAATGTAATGTCGTATTGTAAAGAAAAAAAATCGAAACATTAACGAAGAGAATTGCCCAACATTATTTATTATTTTATTTATTATTATGTTCGCTAATAATAAATATTTCAAAATGACTACCAATAACTTATTCCATCTATTTAAAGAATAAATCGAAACGAGAGCGAAAAACATTTATGCTTCGCATAAAATGAATTTGTCAAGTAGAGATATTTCCTGACAGTCTCTGTATGTTATGTTCATTGTATCGTTGAAAGAAGAAGGGAAATCAATATTTCAGAGTACAAGAGGCAGTACTAAAATTGACGAATGAAACAACTGCTAAATACTTTTCTCGTAAATGATCTATTGAAGGCATCTTGATGGACTTGTTACTATAAAATTTTGATTCTAACTATTGTCAGATCAGGTCTGTGAGCTTCAAAGCATTACACCAAGCATTAAAAAAAGTATTGTAACGTATATGTATTTGCTGAGATTCATTGGCTGTACTAGAATGAAGCGTCGAAAAGCAAAAAACTTATTCTTAATTAAAAATATAATGTAATTAATAATGCTAAAACCAATTAATTGTATCACTAATGTCAATCTTTACGGGTCATTGGCAGTCTAATTAATAATACTTGATGCAAAATCCCTCCTGCTTATATAGGTCTACAGAGCGGAGATACTTCTAAAGTTTCTCTTTCTTGCAATGTTGGCACATAAAGTGCTCGTTAAAAGTTTCGCAACAGTATGGAACTCTGTGGCGAATTATATCTCAATAAATTAGTCTAACGGGTCTCGTACAGTTCCCAATTTATTGCTAAATTTTTTTTCGAAAAGAAATTAAAACTGTCACATCACACGTGAGTGACACTAACATGTGGGAAAATGAACTAGCGCCGTCTGTTGCAAAAATACGTCATGATTTTCCTCAACAACTTAATATTCTGAACTGCTCTTAGAACCTATGGAATTACATAGTCGTATCTGAATAGATTGCTTTAACAATCGACATACATTTGTCGAATAATTATTGATGTAAAAGGGGCATATTTTGATAAATAAATTGTATAGAACCCTGTTTACCAACAAGACAATCTGAAATAAATCGAAAAAATCGTTAAATTGTTTTTGAATAGTAATCAAATCAAAGATACCCTTTTCTTTGACAGAGTAGCTGTTGTATAGTTCTAAATATAATCTTATTTAATTTGTAGAGTCACTTGGATTGTGAATTTTAATGTATCGCACCAAATAATAAGAAATATTTTGGATTGTTCTTCAAAAAGTATGGAATTAGATAGACAGTATTACGTAAATAGATTACTTTAGCGAATGCTACACATTTGTTAAGTAATTATTAATGTAATAAGCAAATATTTTGATTTAAATGAACTGTTGAGAGATTTGCCTATCAACAAGAAGCAACCCCCAATAAATTTAAAACTATTGAAGATTTTTCCAGGAGCAATCAAAATCAAATGAAGGTGTATTTTTTGACGGAGTAGCTGATGTAAAAAAGCATTCAAGAAATATTTTGGACAGTCCATCCTAACGTATAGAATTAAATGGACAAGTCATATTCATTTAATAAGGTGTTATCATTCTATTATGAAATATAGAACAATACCATCACAATATAAGTATATGTAGAATTTATATTTTTGTAATATTTTTTATATATGTATTTAATATTTATATTTCACTTTATTTCGCGATTACATTTTTGTCCGATGACAGTTGTATATATGTATTAATACTAATTTCATAGGGAAATACTTTCATATATATATGTATATATACATATATATATATATATATATATAGTCTGACGCCTACATGACTGAATCAATACCATGTTATGTCGAAACGACTAACAGAAAAGTAGTCGCTCAACACATTAGTAAACCAGAACACAAGTACCAGCCGCCTGAAACGTATCAAACGGCATCATCCACCTGCTTATTTTTCGTTCTTGGAAAGGTCAGTGCGAAAAACAACTGCAACTGCGCCTTTAACAAACACCGTCCAAATATTTTCTAATATTGTGTCTCAATAGTGAATTACAACATCAAAAGCTAAGCGCAAGAAGGATCTCACCGTTTAGTGTGCGAAAAATTTTAAAGTTTTTCTTCGAGAAAAAGCAACAAGGAAAATGTTAGGTAAGTACGCAGTAGAATTGGCTGATTTTTTTTTTTGCTCTTCCGCCAGGCAAAATCGATTTTTTCTGGCGCCTAGTACATTTAATCTTGGAGTAGGTCAATACAGTTTCGCGATTGTATTTATGTAACCGATTGCATTTAGATGCACTTTTTTGTTTTAATATAAGGTGGTTAATTATTTGTTTAAACGCAAAATTTGCGCATATATAAAAATAGAGAAAGCGCTGGTGTAGGATTTATTTTTAAACTATTACTAAAAGAAAAACATCGCGCATTACGTACTTCCTGTCAAGGTCATAATCTTTTATGTGTCCATGTACATATAATACTTATATATAGGGCCAAAACGAAATGAATGATAATTTCTTTAAATACGAAATAGGATAATTTTTAAAATACTTTTTGAGATACGTCAATTTTTATTTTAAAAATATAGTTTCCGAAACATCTTTTAAATATAAAATTATAATTATTTATTATTATTCAAAGAAATTTTGCTTTAACTTTTTAATTTCTTTAAAATTAATAAATAAACTACCGTAATACCACATATACAGTGTGATTTTAAATAATTGAGGATAGATGAAATTTGCCGCCATATCAAATATTTCAAACGTTGGTGGCACTTTTATTTGCGTCTTTGTTATTTTGCTTCATTGATGTCTTAAAGAAGGTAGTTAGTGGATAATTAAAAAAAAATTCAAATTTTTTTATTACTACTAATTTATTCTCCAAAATGAATAGTATTAAATTGAAAGAAAGTAATAATAATTACATTTTCTATTAAAAAACACAGAGACAAAAAGTACAACTATTTTAAAAAAAATCTGGTGAGCTTAATGGCTAATGATCTGTACTAATTAACCTTTTGCCAAAGAATTCCTGCAGATATTTCAAAGTTTCAAGAGCAATCTGAGGCACTGCTCCGTCTTCTTGGAAATAACTTATTTAGAAGTCATTATAATGTAGCTCATTGATAAAAGTTCATCAAATTTGTGTACGATACTGTTCTCTATTAATAGAATCACCACAAGCATATCGGACCAATTGTTTAATACCATTTAAACTTAAATTTTTATTATACATAGACTATATTTTAAGATGTTACGAGGATTTTTAGCTGCTCAAATTCTATTGCTCTCACTGAATATATTCTGATAGACATCGAGTCTCATCTCACATTCGAAATGTCATCATTATTCAGATTGTCATTGAACCAATTGATAGTATTGCATTCATTGTTCATAATAAATTGTGAAAATTTATGAAATTTAAAGAATGGTGGAATGAAAATAAATAAATGTTTTACTTGGTCAATTTGAATAGAGACTGTGGTTGATTGAATTATTCAAAAAAGGTAAATAAAAGCCCTTGCTACATCAATGTCCGTATTTCGAGAACTAAGTGGTCATCATCAGCAGATAATTAATCACAGTGTCGCGCCTGGATCCGCAGATCCAGGTGCCACACATTTTACTCCATGACATTTTATTCGGTTAAATTAATTTGTGATTATTATTTGATATTTGGTTGACCACATATCCATTTGACAGTTCTTCATTTTTAACTTTTGGATTTAATGTGAAATTTCAATTGACCACTATTGAAAATCTAAATTGCACTAGATAAAAACAGCGCGTTTATAATATATAAAGGCATCGTTTTCTATGCTTTAATATCATTATTATAACAGCAAATTAGGAAAAGAACATTTTTTAATACAAATGAAACGAATAAAACCAAAATACATGAAAATCAAATAATAAAAAATTTAAAAAAAAATCTGACATGTTTTACTAATCGACTTTTCCCATTCACAATCATTTCCAAAGCAAAAGCCTACAGATCAATTGTTTTAAATAATAATTTAAAATATTATTGTATAATTCGTCTAGTTTAACATTTGAAGTATTTTTAGGCGATATATGTATAGTTATTATTTTAGTATTCAAGTCAGAAAAGAATTCACTTTCTCTGCAAAATTTTCTTTTTTAAAGGAGCAGTGATTAAATCGGAATAAAGATCATTTAAACTTAATAGAATGTGAAACGTTGAAATTTTTGAAGTCTCCTTAAATTTTAAGAGTATATATTTTAAGTTTTTGTAACAATGACAACAAACGATATTCGTCAAACAGTTTGGTTCACTTTTTTGTGACAATAATAATGAAAACTTTATTTGTTCAAGAGTTAGTCACCTTTCTGGACAAAAATTGAGAAATATTATATAAAGCACGATTCATGATTTGATTGTTCAAGATTTACTTCTTAAGTTATTATTTGAAAGTCTCAAAATAACTACTCAAATGAAGTACGAGGACGTGAAAGATCTACAATACAGAAAAAATAACTAATACGTTTAATTAACACGAAACAGCGTCAGTATAATACTTGTTTTAATCATGCAACATTGCGCTGTTAAATTATTTATTTATTCATTAGCAATATATTATTCATAGGCAACATACAACAGAAATTAGAAACGTACATACGTACAGTGAGTCACTAAAGTAATGATACTGTAACAAGAAAATACAAAGACAGGTAATGTTCATAAAGAAATCACAGCTGCTACAAAATCAAGTAATTTTCTTAATAATTAACGTAATTGAAAAATACATTATTGCTTATAAATGTCAATATTTCTCAAATTCGTGGGTTGGACCAATTTATGTGGTAATATAGAAAATATGGCTTATTATTGTCACACACACATTAAGTATTTTACGTTAATTCTGATAGTTTAACTGTAAATACTAAAATGTGTGCGACTCATAAAGAAACATCCATTGAGATTAGAAACTTATAATTGTACACTGAAACGATCAAAATCGAAAAAAAGGGGACAAATATTGTTAAGAAGTCATTCGAAAATATATACTAGAGTATAATATCGACAACAAACAAAAATCTGGACATCCAGCACTACTAAGCAAGGTCAACCAATACAATATTATCAGAAAAATAAAAATAAATCCAAGATTAAGTAAACCAAGACTTGCTTTGAAATTTGTGCAATCTACCGGATAATGTATTCATACATAGAGACTAGAAACTTATAATTGTACACTGTAACGATCAAAATCGAAAAAAAAGATAAAAAAATGCAAATATTGTTAAGAAGTCATTCGAAAATATATACTAGAGTATAATATCGACAACAAATAAAAATTTGGGCAACCAACACTACTAAGCAAGGTCAACCAATACAATATTATCAGAGAAATAAAAATAAATCCAAGATTAAGTAAACCAAGACTTGCTTTGAAATTTGTGAATTCTACTGGACAACGTATTCATACGGAAGCAGTAAGGAAAGTTATAAGAAATGCGTACTATCGTGGTAAAACCGCTAGAAGAAAGTTTTTTGTTAATGAAATGAATCGAATAAGACGATTGGAATTTTCGAAAATAGTAATAAATCACGTCATTACTATTTGGAAAAATGTTATCTTTGTTGATGTAAACTAGTTTAACTAGTACTGTCTGGCGAAATCCTAATGAGGAACTACAGAATAACAATCATGCACGTACTATAAATAATCGTGTGGAGGAGGAGGAGTCATGATTCGGCTAATGTGTGTCTAGAAGAAGGGTCGATGATTTGGAATGTATTCATTGATTTAATTATGGATCACAAAATGTATTTAAACATATTGAAACAACATCTGAGAGTTAGAGGGGGAAAATTGTGTATATTCAATTCATTCTATTTTTACTAGGGCAATGATCCTAAATATAAAACTCATATAATAATGATCTGGTAGCTTTAGGATTATGATTACCTAACAGCTTGCGTATTTCCTTACAAATGAACGTTTTTAGAAAGAAATACGACAGTGACCGGTGAGCAGGGTAATAACAGATGTGGTACTAAAAATGGAGGAATCTATTTCTGAAAAAACCAAACTGGCTCATAGGGGCAAAAGGTTATCCAACACAATATTAACAGTTATTTGAAAATTTTTATTGATTAACTGTCTTACAACTTTTGTGAGAGCAATTTCATGTCAGCGTAGTTTGAAAGCTTTTAATTTTTGTTTAAAATGTATTTCACTAAATATTTGTTTTCGAAGTACATTTGTAAAACTATCAAAAATAAAATACTACTCGCTTTTACTTGTACTGTATTTTAAAAATAAAATGTAGTTTTTGTGTTCCCGTTTTACCATTTTTATAATTAACCGTATATGTACTGTATCTAAATAATATGTATTAACCCATACTGTTTTAAAATTATCTACTTATAGATTCACTTAAATTACATAAGTACGTATATTTATTTCTGTTTCCATGTTTCGTAGTCATTAAGTGTATTTGGGTATTGCACTACATGTATAATATTTATTTTTCCTTGGAGGAAATCCTGTGTTTTCATTGCGAACTGGAGTCCTTTTTTTTAACACCCGGTATAATATTTTCGCCAATCCAGTTGTTCATGATGTTTGCTCGATGGAAACGAGCATTATTGTCCATAAAATGAATTCGTCTCCCACGGCTGTTATATACCGAAGAATAATTGGTCGCAAAATCTCATCCAGATATCTCTGCGAGCTCTATTTTGCATGAAATAAGGTTCGATATGTCAATACTCTCATACCGAGTCTTTTTCGGATAAATTGTGGATTGGTTACTGCTTGTGCCGATTATCTAGCTGTAACGTAAAATTGAGTTCGTCGCTGAATAATGTCCCAATTCATTTTGACTGTAATCTATATGCTCATTTACTGTCATCTTGTAACAATAATAATATTTATTTGCTTATATTGAAATAGCCAGATAATTACATCAACATGCAAGTGCATATATACAATAAAAGGATTACACAAACACTGCATAACCAGAAACAACGTATTAACATACAAGTCAATTGCACAGAAACATTTTCAATTTCAAAAATTACATATTGACATAGTTGCCAATTGCGCAGAAGCATTTTCAATGAGAACGGTCTTAATAGCACGTCGTACAGTGAATTCTTGGCGACAATTCTTTCCACGTACTATTTAAAGTATTATCACGTAATTTACAAACAATCACTAAATCTGTTAAGAATATATTAATAAAAAAAGATTAATTTTGAAATCTCGCAGTCAGTGAAGTATATTACGGAAAAGCTTTTTGTTACAGGCAAAAGTACTGCGTTTGTTTATAAAAAAGATTTATTGTACATTATATCACTGTAATATATTGTATTACATGGATAAGTAATAACAGGCATATAACATAATAAAATAACGTTAGTGGTGATCAAATTTAGCGTCCGATCTTCATCATTTGTGGCTTTAAAACTTGCGTCAAACGGTAATATAGAGTGTTCTGTTACCAGCTGAATTGTTTCTTCACTTAAGGATGGCATGGTTTTCCTAGACAATTTACGGATGGAAGAAATTAAGGGATCCGATGAAATCAATAGCAAATGAAATATATGCCACATTGTTTTCTTCGTGTGAGATTTTTCTCGAGAACCTCTCCCTATATCTTCTAATATCTTCGTTGCGAGCTTCTTGTGATTCGTTCCTTAGTTGGCCAATAGGTAGTAGAGTAGATGAGATAAATTCCGGTCCATGTAATAAAATTTTATGCAATGTTTGTTTTATACCAGTGGTAAAGACTTACATAAAATCGTGGTGTTTCGTGGCAATATTGCCTAAATTTATTTTAATTTACTTCATAACCACGCGATATATTCTCTAATATAACTTTAAATTTTCTTATTAACCTTTCGTCTAAACCGACAGAAATGGATTCTGAAAGAACCTGCGTATTGCCATCGTTGGTATTTCCATACCCTGGTTTAGACTTAGCTACTATCAATCCTATTCTATATTCGAAAGCTTTTTGAATTTCTTTTTTTATTCTGTGATATCATTTTTTTCACTTCATCACTGTTTTGGTATTACTTTATACGCCACGTGTAACAAACACTGGAAAAATCGTTTCCATGCATGTAACGTATATAAGCTAAATTTAAATGCACTATTATCAACGGGTCTAATATTTATTCTCTCAATATCATTGAAGTCTTTCGACTTAGATCCGCTACATAGCAGAGCTTGTTACCGTGACTGCATTGCAGACCTTTCAATCAGTCATGGTAAATTGTAATTATATGTCACGTTCCTACCCATATATTGCCATTGAATGAGCAGGTTGCATTTCCGAGATGTCGTACTTGTTTGCAATACAAAAGTGTGAGAAAACGAAACTGCCAGTGAGAGATATTCTATCCTCCTTTCTCGCGCGCTTTAACCTAACTGCACTCTTTCCACTTGTGGACAGCGCATATCTAATTCTAGAATGAACAAGTCTGTATATATATTTGGTATCCAAATTTAGAAGTTCTTTTTGTAACCCTATAAGTCTTTTTGTTGTATGCTTGAGCAATTGCTGTAATGGTACTTGATTAGAATCTTCGGACACAGTGATACTGCCTGGATAACACTCTCTTGGCGCATTAACCCTTTGCACTCCAGCCTAGTAACTCATAGAGGATACCAATAACTCCAGCACTATATTAGTTACAAGTATAATGTAAACATAATAAACATATCATAAACACTATAAGATAAACATAGACGATTTTGCTTACCTAAATGTTAAAGGCGCTGAGTCAGTAAAACAACCGTGTCGCCGTAGAAGCGACAGTGGGTTTATTGTTAGCATTTTAATGTGGCAAATACGACGACAACGGAGTGCAAAGGCTTAAACAACTTTATAAGACGGATATCTATCCCTAATAAATATCTATCCCTCGAGTTTCCTAACTAAATTATATTGCTGTCGTCTCAATTTTGCTTTCACAAAAAATGCTTGCTTAGGTGTAGGTTTTTTATCATTATGTACATCAGCAGTTCGAAAAGTTTTTGATTACTTGATACCCTTTTTGATGATGTATTTGTCATACCTTTAAATACAGAAACTGCAACAGATTCGCCAGCAGAACGTAGACTCATTTGCACTGCATACACAAGTTCATCAACATCTCTCGTTTTGATTTTTGCCATCTCACGGTAAATTGATACATAAAATGTCACAAAATTGATTTATTTCTTTCTCCTGAACATCCGAGCAAACCAGCGTTTGAAAAAGGTATTGTTTCAAACTTTAATATTTATTCGTTATTCTCTCTTTTAAATTCTAATATCATATTCATTAATTCTTCATTCGTTTAAAATATGTGGTCTTGATCTGATCCAGAAACGACAAGGAACTAATGGTTACATTAGCCTTTTAAATTAAATACGAAATTAATTAATCTGGTACGTAGACTTCCACGGTCGTGGTCCATGCTATCTGCTTCTGGGCTTTCGGGCAGGAACCGCGTCACTTGTATATCTGTCGACGTAATGTACCCATTTGTATGAGGCATCTTCAGGGCTGAAACTCAGTTTCAGTGCAGTAATTCAGCCCTGAAGATGTCCCATACAAATGGGTACGAAACGTCGGCAGATATACAAGTGACACGGTTCCAGCCCGGAAGCCCAGAAGCAGATAGCCGAAATTAATTATTAGTTGCGAATTGTAGAATAATTTTTGCTTTGACAAGTTAAAATTGACTTCAATAAGAGAATGGCAAATATGGGCAGCTTTTAATTATAGGGCCAGTATATAGAAGCTATACAGAGTGCTGTGAAATAAAAATTATAGATTGGCCTAATTGGGAATACAACTTTAAGACTGACAATAAAGATATTTTAGAAATTCCGTTCTTTCGATGTTATATGTTTATATTTATAATTTGTGACAAAGCCATTCCTTTTTTTAAATGTTTTCGACAAATCCCTTTCTTAGAATCACTTAGTAGAAAATGTAAATATGCGATTACGAGAATTGATTTATGGCCAACAATTTGGTACTTTGGCTCCACTGTGCGTCAGGTCGTTTTATGATTATATATTCAAACCGAAACGGACGTTAAGATCTGTTTTTGAGACATGAAACCCGTTTCCAATTTCGCACTCTCCCTCGTATAAAATATTATACGATAAAATGGAGCGTGTTAATGAGTAAATAAACGTTGAACAAATTCTCATGTGAGAGTGTCGATTCCAAACTCAGAATTGTATAAAAAAAAACTGATTTAATTTTTTACATAATGACTTGACATGATCATCAAACGTTAAGTTTCATACAGGAAAGCCCCTAAAAATTTTGTACCGTTTGTAATTTTTTTAAATTTAGAACCTGTAAATTAATTAAGCACCGTCGATGAAAGAAAACACAAAACGTTTTTGATACGAGTAGATTAGCGTTTAGAAACAGAATTTCATCAATTCTAAGCTGAAATTCCTCCGGCTTGTCTGTAACTATCGTAATGAACGCATCATCAGCAATCATAACCACGTAACACAGAGAACTTGCAAGATTGGCAAACCTTGATAAATATTAAGAAAAGTGAAATAACAATAAATACTTAAAAAATCTATCGGTTGATCCATCGATTAGTCGGCAACATAGAGAACCATCACGGCAAATAGATACTCTGTCAGAAACAGAAAAGATACGAGCTCCATTGTTAGTCAAAAATCATCAAAAAAGAAAAGTAAACCCCAAAACAGAAAATCCAAACTAATTATTTAAAAATTGAAAATAATATTTTGTAAAATATATGTTTATATTTCATTCTGTAAAGGATTTTTTTCTGTTCCCAATGCTTTCAATGTTTTTTTTCAGTCTCTCCGTTAAAATTATTTCTGCTCTTCTATTTTCAGCAGATCATGTCTATGTTCTTTCACGAGAAATTCTTATTCTTCTGGAAAGCTGCAACTTGAATATTTTTAGTAACATTGTCTAACACGAAGCAACAGAAGATTATCTTTGGTATATTTTGCCTAAGAACCCGGCAAACGTATTTTAAAATGAGAAATCTTCGTTTTAACTACCCAAAGCAACTATTATATTATTATATGACAATCTTGATATCTCCGTCGTAATATTGAAACTACATTACAAACCTATTCAATAGTTGCTCTAATATCTTTTCAGAACCCAGCGTCATGCATTGAACCAAGCCAATTTGCATTGACGCTTATAAATAGTTCTTCGCTATAACATATTGCTTTCATACCAACAAAACTTTTCTCTTAATATTCTTGCTCCCATGGACAAAAGGTTTCTCAATTCGTATATGAGTACAAATCCACTACTAAAATTGCAGATGAAAAGTGGTTATTATTAATGCATTTAAAGTTTTCATGGGCCATTTTCTGAGCCTTAGAAAGAAATTTTTCAAATATATTTGTCATAAAAAATTTAATTATTTTTTCAGACGCTCGATTGGTATACCTATATTTCTTCTGCAATTCCTGCTTGATAGCTAGTGTCTGCCATATATCGCAAGAATATTTTCATTTTTTGTACTGACGAAGAAAAGCTACCCCCTAGTTTAATTAGTATTCTCAAGTTGAATTTGATGGAGCCTGTGTTTGATTGACTTGATCAATAAGGTTGATATATAACCCCTTTCCACAATTAACTATTTGTAAATTCTGTATACGCATTTCGACAACCAAGTTGTCATCATCAGCAGATAATTTCAAAGTGTCGCACCTGGTAAAACACGGCGAAAAAATTGTACGAAAAATAAACTCCGTACGCGATCCGCACCGTTGAAAACCAAGAGGTGCACTGCGTACGGAGTTTATTTTTCGTACAATTTTTTCGCCGTGTTTTACCAGGTGCGACACTTTGAAATTATCTGCTGATGATGACAACTTGGTTGTCGAAATGCGTATACAGAATTTACAAATAGTTAATTGTGGAAAGGGGTTATATATCAACCTTATTGATCTAGTATTCTCAAAATAATAATGAAGCTATCGTTGTATATTACCTTCGCTAAATCTCTATAGTGCTTAGTCAATATCATTTCTCACCCTATGTTGTTTATACCTCTTTATTAATCTTGTTTAACTGTCTGCTATTTTTTCACTTACAATAGGTAATATTGACTGCATTGTTCAAAGCTGCATGTAGTACTAAGAAAACGCCTTGCATATCTTCCGAAGGGAAGGCTTTATTCATATAAGTAAATATACATATGTATTACTTAAAGAATAGTTGCTTATACATAAGTATTTACCTGTTTAAAAAAATAACGTGAGTCAATTTTTTTACTTGTAAATATTATTCTTAACAAAAAAATAATATCTTCATTTTGCTTTTAAAGAGTCTTTTATATGTAAATAATAAAATATTGCAATGTAACTAACAAATATATAAATGGACAAAACACGTCGACTTACAAAAATACATTCTGGATAAGTGTTTACGAATACAAAATATACGTACTTCAAGGTAATTGACACGTTTATAAACAGTATTTATTGAAAAGAATGCATTAGCCAGAAAAAATTATGAATAAAGGTTATTACGCTTTAGAAACGCAATACAAAGTCCCACAGATGTTCGCTTACTCAGCAAACTTGGATTGTATTTTCGAAATTAGTGCCAATTTTTTTTTTAACTTTGATAACGCAATGTCCGCCCATAATAACGGCACAAATATATAAGTATTCTTATTCCTGGAAAGAAATAATGACGATGTTTAAACGATTTTGTCAGGAATTTATTTTAAAACAAACACAAAATAAAATACGATTTTCCTAAGACTTTTATTAAAAACCTCTTCCAAAAAGAAAAACAATTTAGTATATGTATGTGTTTAGGGATTCACACGAACTGTACAAATTTTAATAGCAAATAGTAAAAATAGAAACAATGTATATAATCCTTAAACTGTACAAACTTTGAAACGAATATTAAAAACAGTTGCAATACAACTCGAATGCTGTGCAGTTCGTACTAGGGATTAACAATCGATCAAATTTTGTTATGCTAGTTCGTGTATATCGGCGTTTACAAGCTATACCCTCTCAGAATAAGAAGGAGTGATTCAAATATTGCGCCAAAATAGTATTTTTTTAAGAGATTTCATTGGTTCTTGAACAGGCAAGTTTAATATGGATAAACGAATGTCGGATATCCGCTATTTTTCATTATCTGTAAACGTTAATTACATTTTTGCATTGTTTATTTTAATAATATTCAATTTTAATTTTGGATAAGTTGTACATGTTAATCCAAAAGGTAACGTTTGTACAATCATACTTCCATTAAAATGATTTTTTTTTATATAATAAAGAAAAAGATTAATATTGTTGACAAACTACTACATTCGCAATTGCTTATGTTTTATTTTTATGGTAAGTTACATTTTTAAGCTGTGGTCCGCGTTTTAGCGGGATATTTGAATTACTCCTTCTTATTCTGAGACAACAATAGCATTAGTAAAATATATAAATATTATTACTTATGTACATCCAGTCAGTTACGAAAGTTTCCGTACACAATAATTTCTATAATTAAAAATTTTCTGTAAAATTAGAGACATTTACCTGTTCTTCTAATAATACCTTTTTTTCACTGATTCCTTATTAGTTATGTTGTGGTTTCAAGATTTTTTGAGATATCTTCTCGCAATACTTTTTGCCATTTGAACGGCCTATAAAAAATAGTTCAATAGTTATACCTCCCAAAATTCTACTCCACATAGAAAAAGCAATTTATTTTTGCGATCGATTTATCACATCCACTTATTTACCTGCCGATCATTAATACATATTATGGAAACTTACTCCCCTTTATATTAGTAAAATTATTTTCGTCAATCCATGACACACAAGTCAAGAATCCAATCCATATCCTGTTATGCATACTACTAAACCAATAATTAAATACTTAATGCAAATACGTAAAAGCGAATCTTAACTGCACGTTTTCTAGTTGGCATTAAAAGAAAACACAAGGGTTTACTAAAATGTTTTACCAAATTTAAATTCAGCAAAACATGCACGTTCAGTATACTAAAAATGAATAACTAGCATAAATCTCAACAATATTGTTACAATTATAAACTGTTTCTATTAATTAATGACTCTCTCAAATCGTTAAATAATCTAATTTTGTTTCCATCGTAATTGTCATTAGTTTTTTTTTAAAAAACTTTAAAATAAATTTTTCTAACAAAACTATTTATCAATTCTTTTAAAAACCATCAAAAGCCAGTTCTTGAAGACTTGTAGATCGCTATCAAATAAGCCCGAATTTTGTTGTTTACCCAAGCAATCGCTTCCCCAGTGAACAAATTCGAAATTCGATATTATTTGTACGTGTAACATTATCTCTTACAGCATGCTACTATAGCCAAACACTCTGTATGTTTAGTTAAATTTTTTTTCCTTATTGGTATATAATAATAAGTCATAAGTTACATTTAATTCCAGTGATTGCCAATTTATTCAAAGATTATGAAAAGTATTGGTAAATTATTTAAAAATAAATAATATAGGTAATGGAACATAAATTAGAAATCATTTTCTTTTTTAATTTATATTTTTGTTTGCAAATAAAATATATATTAGCTTTCAACTTTTATTTGAAAATAAAAGGTGTCCCAAAATTAACGCAAGGTTTGAATTAAATAGAAAACACAGTTTTTAGTCTTTTGATTATTTTTTTATTGAATCATAAAGTACATAGGATAGGGTTATTTATGGAATAACACATCGGGCAAATGGCCTCCACGGCTTTGCATGCACATACGCACTCGTTTGTCGAAATTTTCCATGACCATTATGCATAAATGTGGCTGAATTTCG
Organism: Dermolepida albohirtum; assembly: GCA_031893035.1. NCBI lineage: Eukaryota > Metazoa > Arthropoda > Insecta > Coleoptera > Scarabaeidae > Dermolepida > Dermolepida albohirtum. Next base: position 95,681 of record JAVIWB010001324.1, on the reverse strand, counting down.
TTGATGCAGCATTGAATCTCCTCCTTTAATGCACGGGTGGTTGTGGGCTTGTTAACATAGACCTTTGACTTCAAATACCCCATAAAAAGAAATCTAATAGTGTTACATCACATGATCTAGGGGGCCAATTCTGATCACCGAAACTAGAGAGTACAACAAGACCTGTAAATGTCTCATGCAGTAATTGATTTGTTTCACCACATATTGGCCACATCAATATCATCCAATTTCAGCATTAAGAACTGTGTTATCATGTCGCGATATCGAGCACTAGTAACAGTCACCGCTTGCCTGCCTCATTTTCAAAAAAGTATGGTCCAATTATGCCTCTAGCCCAAAATCCACACCAACCAGTGACGCGTTGTCGATGCATTTGTTTTTCGACAATTACATGTGTGTTCTCATAACCCCAAAACCGGCAATTTTGGCGATTAACAAAGGCATCAAGGTGAAAATGTGTTTCATCGCTTAGGATGATTTTGCTCGAAAAATCAGCATCCATTTGTTGATGTGCAATAATCCATTCAACGAACTCTCTTCGCTGTGCATGGTCATTAGGCTTCAGTTGTTGTGTTAATTAAATTTTGTAAGCATGGATACACAGATCTTTAGTATACGCTGTAGAGAGCTTCTTGAAATTTGCAATTCTTGTCTACAACGCCGAATTGAAGTTCCTGGATTGTCACCGACGCTTTCACGCACTGCTTCGATATTTACATTTGAACTTGTTTTTGGACGACTAGTGTGTTTAGCGCCTCCGACGGATCCAGTCTCCCTGAATTTTTCAATTAATCTCTTCACAGTTGACGAAGTAAAACACTATTCCGACCATATTTTGTATGAAACTGTGGCCGCCTAGCTTTCATTATTTTTTAAATATTATTCAATAATGAAGACACGTTGTTCTACCGTGTAACGTTCCATTTTGACTAACCCTAAACTGTCAGCTGTCGAATTGTTTTTTTAGGGTTGCCAACACTTTACTGCACAAATGGCGACAAATTCAAATCTTGCGTTAATTTTGGGACACCCATTAGAAGCGACTCGTATCACAATCTTAGTGAACAATAACAGCCACAATTACAGTGACCACTTGAAAGCATTATCGCAATTTTTATAAGTACAGTATAGTACAGTATAGATGTACATAATATGCCTTTAGGGATGACAAAAAAATTACCGGTGTATTATATGTATATATATATATTATGTTATTTTAACACTAATAATAAATAATAATATAGGAATATTATAAGGAGAATTAATCCAATAATAGGCATTTAAGAATACACACTTTTTTAGTTACTGAATTTAAGAAGACGCTATATGGATTGATTTTCAAACAAACCGAAATATATATATATATATATATATATATATATATATATATATATGTTGAATAAATATGTATAGTATTATTCTATATCAATTCTAAACACTTACTTGCAAAAGCATAACAAACGATAGATGATAGAAAATATTTAATGGTCTCGATATGAAATAAAGCATTATATTATTTTAAAGAACTAATAATTGTAAATTTAAAATAGGTAGTAATTCTTGCAAATCATTCATAGTAGATATGAGCCTAAAAGAGAATAAGTATCAATTAATACACGGTAAATTAATATTGAGCCAAGATAGGAATCGGAGGGGAAATGGAAAAAATTTTAAACGATAAATATATCTTTTGAAATTATCACAGTAAAAATAATTAAAACTGTTTATTGTATTAGAAAAGGAGGTTTAATGTTTTTTATCTATTCGTTTACAAGGGAATAGTAAAATATGAAAATTTACAATGTGTTTATATGTATAAAACGTACAATTGATTTTAGATTAACAAGACAAGAGGGTAAGGGATAAGGTAAATATTTTAAAGGGATATTATTGTTATAAATTTTAAATGAAAAATTAAATTTATGATGAAAAAGTAAGGTTACGTTAACGTTATCATTTCAAAGCTTAGTTAACATAAATAATCTAGAATTTAGTCTTTTTGTGTGAGCTGTACCGTAATACAATATAAATTGTTTTTTAATACGAGTAAATTCTTTCTTGGAATATTAACATATTATCAGCAAATTATTTACAAGCAGTTTTATTAATCGCAAGTAAATAAAAATAGAAATGTTTTGTAAAAGTACACGTGCACTTATTCATGCACACCACAGTACTTTATCTAGGTTTTCTTTTGATATTATTTAATAACAAATAACATTGAAGGAAATTATTAGATAACCTCTATTAACATTAGCCTAATTGCAGTATTTGTGTACAGTTTTTAATACTTTATAAATAAAAAATAGTTTAGGAAAATCAAGCAAGATAACACCGCATATATATATGAAGACAAATAATTAAATTCGTTTGTTTAAATTTATTTTTTTTGCTTCCGTAAATGAAAGGTTCCTGTCAGACTTCGAATACTTAATCTGGTACGTAAACTTCCGTGGTCGTGGTCCATGCTATCTGCTTCTGGGCTTCCGGGCTGGAACCGCGTCACTTATATATTTGCCGACGTTTCGTACCCATTTGTATGGGACATCTTCAGGGCTCAACTACTGCACTCAAACTGAATACTTATTTAATTTTATAATTTTAGTCACTTTAAAATTAAATTTTGTATCATTGTAAATATGCACATACATCATTTAAATATTTTCAGTAGGACATTTTAATTAAAATTAAAATATTTATGTACTAAAATTTAAAATCAAATTAAAAAGTCGTATTCTATATGAACCTATTACTAATTAGTTAATCTGAAGAAAGAGGGCAGCATTAATAAAGTCTTATTTTTTTCCAACTTAGTCCTTCAAAACATAACTATCAAAATTTGTATGCATTGTTATAGGAAATACGCTTGGTATTTCAACAGAAAGTAAAGTGTTTTTAGCTTGCTTGAAACATGGAAAAGTTCAGTATCCAGTGATTAAGTCTGTTTACGGGGCCCAATTGCCCGATTGCAACCGTAATACAATGGACATCTGAATTTAAACATGGTTGGATCGGTATATTTAATGAACAACGCAGTGGACGCCCAAAGAATGCGACTACTCCACTTAATTAATTATTAAGAAAGTGCCACAATATTCATAAATAGATGTGCAACATTATAACGACGTTTTCTTAGTATATAATAAATACATTTAGATAATACATCGATTTTCGAAAAAAATTTCTTTATGGTAATGTGGACGATTTTGATTATGAAAACTAAACAATTTTTAAAATGAATACACACATAAAAGAATAAATATTATGTCCAATCCATATATCATTTTATTTTGTACAATAGTGTCCTTTAGACATATGTACAGTGGTACCATAAAAAGGTTTACGATGCACACGAAAATATGCCTACCGAATTCATGTAGAATTGTCTTTACACCATGGTGTAATGCAATAATGATTTGTATTTGAATAAATGCGCATAATATACGAATAATTCATTTGTTTGATTTTATTTATTCCTTATGTACATATATATTGTGGTGGGTAAATCAAATAGCACACGAGTTTGTTTACATTTTCGACCTGATAATAAATAGCTTAAAATAACTGCACTCACTCTTTCTCGCCGTTTGGACAGTATTTAAAAAAAATGTATGTATTTACTTCACTCTACTTGAGAACGTGAAAAACGAACTTTCACACTCCATTTTGCGTACTGTTTTCTATAGAATATTTAACTCTGTTGTTGTAACTTTAATTTCGAGATTTAATATTTTAAGTAAAAGTTTCGGCACCATACCTTTCGATTTTTTTAAGTTAATGGTAGTTTAGAATGCTTGATGAAATTGGTAATGAACTTATTAAATTTATATTAGTTCAGTCAAAATTTATCTACTTATTTAAAAGCCTAAGGTAATGTAAAAGTTCGTTCCTCCCGTTCTACAATTCTTTGCTATTTCAGGGAGTGAATTAATATATAATTCTTTTAAATGTCCAAACGGCATGAGAGAATGCAGTTGCTTGAAGTTTTTTGTTATCAGGTTAAAGATGTAAATAAATTCGTGCGTTATTTGAAATGCGCACTATGCACACCATTGTTCGTCTTTTTTTTTAATGAAACATACAAGAGCTCTCTTTTTAGTTCGATATCACTACGGGTGGTAATGACTGAGCAGTGACTCACAGAAGTATTCATAACTCGTGTATAATTGAACATTATTTACGGCTTTTTTCTTGAAGTATTAATAGCATATAACATTTTCCCAGTTTATTTTCTTGTAATAAAAACGCATCTCTTGCAAAAAAATTAAGAAGAAAATATGAACTTTATTTACACAAATTTAACATTTTTAAATATTCACTAAATGTGTATCACTCATACCTCTCATACTTAAAAAATTAGTTAAACAAATAATATACATTTTCTATAGTTAATACATAATAGACCCTCAATTGACCTTTATGATGGTACAAATACGAGTTGACATGCTTTACACTAACTTCGAGGTTACGTTGTCATTAATGACTCCTTATTCTGTATATCAAAATTTTTCAATTGTCGTTTAATTTCACTCTACAGATGTTCCGTTAGGTTCGTTTCTGGACTCTGGGATGGTGTTACTAAATAGTGATGAGTAATAAATATGACTGATTGTTTAACAATACATTATCCTGTTGGAAGTAGACGTCCTCTTGAAAGATCTAGTTGGCTCGCAATTTGAAGCAATTTTTTTTTAAATGTTCAGATATTTATATTTATCCATTAGATCGCCTATAAATACAAGATTATCCACGCCATTAGCTGCCATACAACCCCAAATTATTACGAAACTGCCTGCGTGTTTAAGGGTAGGTTTAAGGTTTTCCAAAGGAAGCTCTTTATTTACCGTTCGTCACACTGTACTTTTACCATCTAACTAAAAAACATTAAATTTACTTTCATCAGAGAATATAACACGATTCCAAAAGGTTCATCCTTTGGTGCATATTTTTTCACAAATTTCAGGCGCTTCTGTTTATTCTTTTTATTGATGAATGGTTTATTTCTAGCTACTCTATCATGTAACCCGCGATCTCTTAATTTTCTTCTACATGTTTTTGCATTATGCTTATTAAAAGTATTAGTATTGTTCTCTCTTTTGGGGCACTAAGATGCAGATCTTTTTTCATTTTACTCACAAGAATCTTCCTCGCACGGAGTTAAGACTTGCTTGGCCACTTCGTAGCTTGTTAGCAATAATATTTTGAATTTTATATTTTTTAATAATAAATTGTAGTTGCTTTTGATCGATAAAAAAATGATAAAATTTATTTATTTCGAAGTAAGATTTGTTTTTATTATGCCATTTATTTAGTACTTTACGTTCATTAATAACTGCTTCTTTATTTTTGTGACTCATAGTGTTATCGCGTGTTACGCTTATCTTCAATTAAATAAACACAGTACCAAAACCGTAGTAGCAGCACGTCTAACCTAGGGCCTTCCCCAAATCGATATAGGAATAAGTAATATGTATGAATACCACGTGTACCGGGAAGTCATTACCGGTTTTTCTAACAGATGTCGCGCTTAAGTATACAATGTTATGATTTGACACATATGTCATTTGATTCTACTGATACCAAGCTTCAAAGCCATACATGTTATATTTTGCGAAATTAATACTATTATAGATTAGTACCTCCTTGAAAATGTCGAGTTTCGTGCCTGAAAAAGTTTTTTTTTTGTGGCACGCATTACTTTTCTTATTTAATCAAAAGAAAAAAATCGCAGAAAGTCAGTGATTTCGATATTCAAAACAAAGAACGTTCTGATAGACCAAAAAAGTTTGACGATGCGAAACTGCAGGAGTTATCGGACCTAAGCTCAGAAACAATTGGCAGAGCGTTAAATATGGCCCAAGAAACGATTAGCGACCAACTATGAGCAATGGGAAAAATCCAAAAGATGGGAAAATGGGTGCCACATCAATTGAATAACAGGCAAGTAGAAAAATCGTCTGTGAAATGCTGCTTCAAAGGTATGATTGGATGTCATTTCTGCATCGAATAGTGACTGATAATGAAAAATGTATATTTTTTTTTATTTCGAAAATCTTAAGCGCAAAAAATTATGGTTATCACCTGGCGAAGCAGGCCAAACTGTTTTGGTCGCAAGATAATGCTCTGTATTTGATGGGACCAGAGTGGCGTGGTGTATTACAAACTGTTGAAACTTGGTGAAACAGTTAATACTGATTACTACCGACAACAAATTATCAATTTGAACCATGCATTGATAGAAAAACATCTAGAGTGGGCCTGAAGACACGGTACAGCAAAACCTTTCAAGAAAGCATTGAAAGCATTTGGATGGGACATAATATCGCACCCATCGTACTCTCCAGACCTCACCCCGTCCGAATATCACTTTTTCGCATCAATGTGACACGCGCTTGCAGAGCAGCACTTCACCAATTTCGAAGAAGTTAGAAAATGACTCGATGAATAGTTTTGCTCAAAGGACAGTTTTTTTGGGATGGCATCCATAAATTGCCTGAAAGATGAGCAAGATGTTTAGAATCAAATGGCCAATAAAATTTTTCCATTTTCTGGAAAATTATGTAGTTTTTTTATGAAAAAAAATGGTAATGACTTTCCAGTATACCTTGTACTTTTGTACGGTGAATATTTGGTAATAGTTTGAAAACATTATTTGTTTTGTAAATAATTTTTAGTTTTTTTCGTTTTGTCTGCATAAATACTACTCTTTAGCCGAAATAAAAAAGCGAAACGTGCAATATATCTGTGGTAAAAAACGAATTTGAAACAAGTAACGTGTAGTTATATGTAGGGTATAAACACTTCCAGACGCTGTATATTTTGTATATATTCTTGAACGAGTAATTTTCATCTATTTTCAATTTTGTGAAACAGTAAGAAATATCATTCCATTAGCTTTTTTTTTTTAATAAAACGTACTGTTGTCTATCACGCAATAGCATTACACAAATCTCTTAATATCTGCATGCACATTACCTCGATGCAGAAACGTAATAACCTAGGTATGTTAATTAATTAGAAAAGGAGTCAAATGGGTGAAATTCTGCGGGAATGACATCATCTTTGTTTAGGTAGGGATTATACATAATTATTACGTTATATTTACGGCTTGCTTGGCCTCAAGGTCGACTAGATTGATGATGATCTCTAATTGACTTCTATCTAGGTTCTTTGTGTGTCATATTTTTAACGAAATTCTGCATTCACAGAACTTTCATATACACAATATATTTTTATACACATCATATTGTATTTTTGGAGGATTTAAATGGTGAAAGAACTTACCGTTGAAAATGATGTAATAAATTACAAAATAAGTTTATTCATACGGAATTTTAATTGCTCTCTTAGTCATCATCTTAGTCGATATTAGAAATTACTGCGCTGTATTTCTTAGTAGTATGTAACCTAAGACTATATTTAACAAAACAAATACGAATATCATTTATTGTATATCGATTTAGTCCAGAAATTTTGTTTTTAGTATATACAATACATATCATAATAATTATTGAAAGTATTGAACGTTAATCCTGGTGCAATGAATGGTTTTGCTCAAAGGACAGTTTTTTTGGGGATGGCATCCATAAATTGCCTGAAATATGGGCAAGATGTATAGAATCAAATGGTCAATACTTTGAATAAAAAATTTTTTCCATTTTCTGGAAAATTATGTAGTTTTTTTGTGAAAAAAACTGGTAATGACTTTCCGGTACACCTAGTACTTTTGTACGGTGCATATTTGGTAATTGTTTGAAAACATTTTTTGTTTTATAAATAATTCTTAGTTCTTTTTCGTTTTGTCTGTATAAATACTACTCTTTAACCGAAATAAAAAAAAGAAATGTGCAACATATCTGTGGTAAAAAAACGAATTTGAATCAAGTAGCGTGTAGTTATATGTAGGGTATAAATACTTCTAGACGCTGTGTATGTATATATATTCTCTGAATTAGTTGATACTTATTAATTATATAGTCTGGGTTTGAAATAAAAAGCAAATTATTAAGTAGCAAAAAAACAAAGATTTGATTATCCTTGTAGCAACTTATCCTATCTTTTTTGTATTTATACATAATCAGAATACTATACTCTAAAACAAGAAGAACACTAAGTAAAAATGAAGTGTGATGAATAATTTGGATAAAATAATTAAAACGACGTAGGAAATGAACATGGATACAAGAGAGGACTTAAAAAATATACGGGAAAAACAAGCAACTTTACAGGAGGAGTTTAAAGGAGAGCCTGCAAGGTTACAAAAGATGATGAATTGAGAAGAAACCCACAGAAAGTAAACAAACAACACTCTGGATATAACAGACAAGGAAAGATGAAGAAAAATTTCATAATGCAAGAGATATATTAAGGCACAAATAATGACTAGAAAATTAAGGACGAAATGAGTACTTTCATAAAAGGGAATTTATAGATTAGATGTTAAAATAGTAAATGCAAGAAAATTTAACGATGAAACTTGTTTAGTTAAAAGTGCAGAATGAAAAACGATAAGACAAACCTTACGAAAAACAAGTGCAAGTCGAAAAAATCGTAGAACAAAAAAATCTATGTAAATGATGATTTATCCATGAAAGAGGAATATAGACGAAAATTAGAAAAAAGGTAGTGCAACAGCGAAAGCAGGGAAGGAAGACGATTACTGGATATAGATAATTAATAATTCATTGTATATAAATGAAGCTCTGAAAAAACGATCTTACGAAAGTCGATGAGAAAACTACCGGTAGCAGCTCAAAAGACTAAGAAAATATATAACGAAGAAAAATAGGTGAAATTACCAGAAGAAATTTAAATAATAAATAAATAAAAATAAAAAAAAATTGCATTTTTGAGAAGAACCCGCTATAGGGTTTCAACTGTCACTGCAACTATTATCTACAACACAATTATAAAACCGCATTTTGAGTACTGCTCCACGATATTATTCTTAGGTAATCAGCAAATTAAAGAAAGACTACAGAAAATACAAAATAAAGGCATGCGCTGTATTCTGAGATGCAACAGAATGACACATATAAGTGATATGTTAAATAAGCTACAGTGGCTCTCCATCAATCAACGACTCGTTATGAACACTCTATTATTTATATTTAAAATTAAGACAGGAAATATGCCAACTTATATGCAGCGATATCTGGTCAATGTAGCTGAAGTCCAACCATACAATTTGAGGAACGCCAACGATTATGGATTATCTTTGGCAACAAGTTTTTGTCAAAATGTTATATTTTATAAAGGTCTGAAAGTTTTCAATGAAATGCCTCCAGAAATAAGAAATGAAATAATATGTCAAGAGAAATTTTTAAACAATGTTAAGTACCAATAAGTTTTGAATTTAAATGTATGCTTTTAATTTAATGTATTTTTTTTGTGAAAAATTTTAATATTTGATTTGAAATTGTATACCTATGTATTATACTAAATAGTAACAAGAAATGCTAAATAAATAAATCAATCAATCAATCAAATGGCAAGGCAGAGAAGCTTTAGGGAGCATTTGAGAATGTGGACATGGATGCAAGACAAAAAGACAAAAAAAAGAAAGGTAAAGGATATTGTATTTTTTTTAAGAAAAACATTTATTATTGTATAGAGGCCTAGATACAAAAACACGGGCAAAAGCGGGGAAAATTACATAAAAATATTCTCCAAAAATCATTATAAATTATTAAACAACAGAGGCGTAAAGGTAGGGATACATACATTGGTAACAGTGTACGCATCTAATGCAAATGAAAGGACAGAAGATAAAGAAAAGTTTTGGGCGGATTTTTAAGAGCTGGGTAGAAATGAATATGTTCCGGTACCGGGCGACATTTGCTGAAGAATAGAAAACGGTGCCTTAGAAAGCGAAAGTATGGTGGTAGACATGGGGCAGATATGTTAAATGAAAATTGAAAAACTATAATAAAATTCTTTAAAAATGCAAACACTTTATTCAAACGCAAGAAGATGTATAAATTTGCAAGAGAAGTTAAAACAAGGGGACAAAGATCTATAATAGCCTAGAAGAACGCGATGAATCGGTTAAAATATGTCCCGGTAAGATAAAATAATTATGTGATAGGAGTTAAAATAAAGAGAGAGAGAGAGTGGAAACAAACCAGCATCCTAATAGAAATGGAAAATATATGTAGCAGCAATAGCTCTGAAAAAAGTCTAAGAAAATGGATCTGGAAAAGTTTCTATAAATATTTGACGAATTGGGGCTTATACTCAAAAACCAGAAATTAAGTCAGAATATTAAATGAAAGCACTAAAGTATTTGTCACAGAGAAAGGGATATGTTAAGGTGGAATATTGAATCCTTTACTGTTTATCGTGATCGTAAACGGTATCTTAGGAAGGGCAAACAATCTAATGGAAAGATATTCGGCTGGAACCGGCAATTTAAAGTAAACAAAAATAAAGCAGTTTTTGTATGCAGATGATCTTTTATTGGTGTGGAAAAACGTAAATGATTTAAAAAGAAGTACTGAAATATGGAAATAGGTTATGGAATGGAAATTGGCATGGAAAAATGGGCCAAAAATAATGAGTTCATAATTTTAATTGAATGGAGTTAACGTATTTTAAGAAGAAAAAAATTTACAGATGAATTCAAACAGAGTACTCCATTTAAATTCATCTGTAAAGTAATTCATTTGTTGATTCGTCATTTCTTTTAAATGACTTTTAAACATTTTTTTTCTTTAAAATACCTTAACTTTATTCAATTGAAATTGTACTTCTTTTTCTATCATTCTGAACATGTTTCATACAAAGATTGCATTCAGTTATATCTAACAACTTAACATTTTCATCTTCAATAGTTACAGACTTGTTATACGATTTTGATAGCTCATTAAAACAGATCAGAATTAAAGATTATTATTAAACCTGTAATGCACGAAAGCATGCTATGCCTTCATTTTCTTTTTTTTTAATTAATAATTTTAGATGGGTGGTTTGTTTTTGCATTCAGCTTAATTATTAAGTCTGTTTGAAAATTAACCATTACAACATTTTTTAATACTGGTCATTATATGTATATAAATTAAGAACACGTGCCTAACCTACATATATAATATTTTCTCGAGCAAGTTCACATTTTAAGTATCTTTTTTTATATAGAAATCGGCTATCTATTGTTAACATTTATTTAATTAATCTCTGAGGAACCACATAATCTGAGGAATAAAATAAAGAACCAAACTGAAATATTGTTTCTTTCCCAAAATAACCTACATCAGTCTTTTGTTTCAAAAGCGAAGATTTGTACAATAAAAGTTTTCGTATTTCTACCCATTTCTTCTTATAAAAGGAATAGGTAGAAATGCATTTTCCATCAAATCGTATCCATATATAAGAATTTGCAATGCAACTATGGTAACAGGTTTTGATAACATGAATCTATTAATTTCTTGTTTCTTTTAGCTGCCATTAGAAATTTTGGCGCGAGAATTAGCTCCTTGTTTGAAAGAAAGAAGAAAGATGCCGCCGAAACAGCGGACGAAAGTTTCCAAAAAGCAGGAGAATTCGTTGAAGATACCGCTAAGAGTTCCGTAGATACTATTCAACAAACTAAAGATGAAGCCGTAGCTGCAGCTGACAGTTCAGGTAATGTAAAATACTTTAAATAGATAAAGATTTTTTTACGTATAACGTTTCAGCCACCGAAGCCAAAGAAACTATCGATGCTGAATTCAATAAGGCCGAAAAGACAATCGACAACAAAATTAAACAAGCGGCGCAGTCTGTTGATCAAAAGGTTCAAGATATCAATCAGTACGCTGATCAGAAACGCACAGACGTAGCTCAAGGTATAAAGAGTACTGGCGAAGCTATAGATGCTAGTGTCAAACATGCAGTAGACTCGACTAATAGGAAAATACATGAAGCCAGCAAAAACGCAGAAGACAAGATGCATGAAGTGGCACAAGGGGTCAATCAGGGTGTTCATAATGTTAACACTTATGTCTGTGAAAAGAAAATACAATTAGCAGAAGGCATTAACCAGGGTGTACATAACGTTGCTAGCTTCGCAGAAGATAAAAAGAGACAGGCAAACGAGGGAATGCAACATGGTATCCAGAATATAAATCAGAAGGTTCAAGAAGTTAATAAATATGCTGAAGAACAAAAGAAACAAGCCAATGAAGGGATAAATCAAGGAATTCAAAACATAAATCAGAAGGTTGAAGATGTTCATAATTATGCCGAAGAGAAAAAAAGACAAGTTAACGAAGGAATACAACACGGTGTTCAAAACATAAATCAGAAAGTGCAGGACGCTAATAAGTATGCTGAAGAAAAGAAGCAAGAAGTCGCTCAAGGCATAAGAAATACTGGTCAAGCACTTGACCATAAATTACGAGATACTGTTGAAGATGCTAACAAATTAGCCGAGCAAAAGCGTCGTGAAGCCCAACAGGGTTTAAAATTAGCAACTGACACGGTTAATCAAAAAATTCAAGATACCAGTAAATATGCTGAACAGAAAAAACACGAATTTGCTCAGGGTATAAGTCATGTCGCCCAAGATACGAACAAATATGCCGACGAGAAAAAAATAGAATTCGAACAGCGTATCAAGACGACAAATGAAAATATACATCGATTTGCCGACGAAAAGAAACATGCTGTTCAAGAAGGCCTAAAAACCACAGGTCAAACTATAGATAACAAATTAAGAGATGGTGCGAATGTCCTTGGACAGAAAGTAGATGACATTAACAGAGGTGCCAATGAAAATTGGAAAAATTTCGAAAATAGCGTTGCTGGTAGATTCGATCAAATTGGTGGCGCTATAAATCAAGGTATTCATAGTACTTCAAGTTACTTGGAAAATAAGCGAAGTCAAGTTGCGGCGGGTGTAGATGAGGCCGAGAAGGAAACGGAAAAAGGTATAAGAGAAACTGAAGATTTCGGTTCGTCTCTCTTTAGTAAAGCCAAGGGAACGTTATCTACTAAATAAGGTAAATAACAGCGGTAAAAATCTCATTATAATTATTCTCCTTTACTGTAGAACATAGATTTATTCAATTTATTTTCTACTTAAAGTAGACCAATTTGAATTTTAACATGGAAATACGCATTATAGATATAAAAGTGTTTCTGTTCAAGTCATACCTGTGAAATATAACAGCAAACATTTTGGCGCTGGCGATTTTTTTAAAAATTGTTTCTAAATAAATTTTGGGTGTAGACTTCTAAATATCTCTTAAAATTGATTGATCAAATCTAGTTTTTAAGATATGCTATATATTGGACTCTTTTGGAAAAAAATCATCTTATTTTTTCACTTATGTACATTTTAGGTTATTATATTTGCTTCAACTACCAGGTAATAAGCAAAAAATACAAAGTCAGATATTTATTAAATAAGGTGTATACAAATACATGTACATGTACATTCACACACATTAATACGCGTTTCAGAAGCAAGTGACGGCGAAAGTGTTGAAATGTCAAGAAAGTAAGGGTTTGTACTAGAATCAAAGAATTTCTACAACGCCGCCAATTCCTCAACATTAATATTTTGATTATGCATATTTTGTATATATTTATAAAAATAATAGGTTCCTATATCAGACTTTGAATGCTGGATTGAAACATGGAAGGTTTGTTATAAATTGAACCTTACAGTACATTAAGCCAGTACCAGGGCTTTAGTATTTTGTACCAGCTGCTCAATGTTCCATTTTGTTTTCGTTCAAATTACTAATTTTTTCAGCGGCAATTGATCTGGAATCGAAAAAATGCCGTCGATGTGATCAGCAGTACTAGAATCCTAACTTGATTCATTAAATCCTTAGTCAAGTGACCTACACGTCCAACACCTCCTTGATGATAATCAATTCAACTATTGGATCTTTTTAAATTAAGATATTCATCTCTTTTGAGCCACATCTTATTATTTATCAAGAAAATTTCCATTTCTCTTAGTCAAAGGCGTTTCTTCCGATTCCTTGAACTCGCAAAAAAGTCCACTAACAACATTGACGATCCTTTACACAATTTTGTAACTAATACAATTTGCTGTTATATATATATATACATATATCGATATGATACTTACATATATAAAAAGTACATTTTCCTTTACTATATACAGATTTACTTAAACTATTTTGAAAAGAATATATATATTGAAACAACTGTATTATAAAATGCAAAACGTGTTATGTAAACACAGTGGCATTAACAAACTTGTGTCGCGTTATGAGAAGTGCCTCAGTAATAATGGCGACTAAGTTAAAAAATAGGACTAGTTCCAGTGTTAATGTGAGTAAAGTTTTGCTGAGATTTCTTTTTCAATATATAAATTTCTGTCGTAGTTTTTTCTTGCTTTCCTTTTATTATGTTCCCCAAGGTGATCAGGTTCGCAGATTGGATGACACTGGGTTATGTAATTTAGATCTCGATCTTAAACGTGACAATATTATTTCGCGTATCTTATAAAACTGATACTTAACTATATAAATATTTAAACAACACATTTGCCAATATTACTGACAACTTCCACAATTATCGTGTTAATGATATATTGTAGTATTACACTGGCCAACAAAACTTTTATCCTAAGCCAGTAAATTATTGTACAAAATTAAGCAACATATACAGTACAAATTATCCAAAGAGCGCTAGTAGTAGTAGCTCTGGCTATAAAAAAGATGCAGGTTAGAAACTCATTCAGATGTGATATGATTCGTTCAATCAAGGCGCGACAAGAATATAAAGACAAACCATAGATTCCACATATAATATGTACTGCGTGCAGCAGGTATTTGAGGCATTAGTTATCTGGAAAGTGATGTTCTTTACTTTTCGCCAGAAGAAAACAAAAAAAAAACATTTTGAAGATTGCTATCTTTGCGTTAATAAGATAACAGGGCCCCAAAAAACGACAACCACATGACGAACATCATGCAGCTCCTCAACTGCCAATTGATGAGAAAGCGAAGAAAGTCAAAGTAGTATTGACACTAGCTTTCAAGTTAATAAGGCTTATGAAAAACATTTGTTAAGACACTGAATCAAGAAGGTGGCGGTTTTAAATACCCTGGAAAAACATTTCCAAAAGTAATAGAAGAAGGTATTTTTGTTGAACCTCAAATACGATAGATGGTAAGTAATAGAAAATTTGAAACCAAATTAATAGAGCAGGAAAAAAAGCCACAAATATTTGGTAATTAATATGATTCAAATATTTCACACTATAGCTGCAATACTACATTCTCACTTCCACTTTTGTCGGGAAAATATGGGTGACGTTTATGATGATCACGACAAGCGCTTTCATCAAGACATTTTGAGAATGGAAAAACTGTATTAGGGAAAATGGAAATCCTCTAATGTTAGCAGATTACTGTTGAACGTTAAAAAGTGAGGCTACGGATGTTGTTTGTAAGAGACGATGCAATATTTCGTCACATTTCGATTTGTAAGAATTTGAAATACAAATTAAAGCATCTTATAAACAGAAAAACCTTTTCATTAAAATCCAAATGAAATTGGAGCTAACTCGACCATCTTTTATTAAAATAAATGTTTCTATAAAAATTAGTATACGTTACTTGATGGCAAAACCAAAAGTTGGAATTTGTTAGCCAGCGTTGTTAACAAGAAACTATCTTTGAAAAATGACAAAATTATTTTTACTATTATGTAAGCACGTGTTTTAAAATAATATACATTTCTTAAATTGCAGATGTGTGATTCTAACTTTTATGAAACATACTTTAAAAGAAGAAACGAAGAAAATATATAGCGCACCAGAGGTTGATCTAGTCCTACTATTTTTACTGTTAATATGTGTCCATAAACTTATATTAACGATAATGGTCCTAACTCTGATCGCAGAAGAAATACTAACAACATATGATGCAAATTAGTTTATACCCTTTAAATTGGCAAAAATTTAAAAATATTTTTATTAATATCCAAACAGCCTTCATTCATTTGAACATTTAAAACTTTGAAAGAAAGAGAGAGGGGATCAAGACAACCATAAAAATTTAAATATCGAAAAAAATGTTTATTTAAGATCAGGATTTGCAGTTTCGGCAAGATAGCGTTGTACTATTTAGATTATTTTCTTGTTAGAATATAAGATAAACCCATTCTCTCTCTCTTTCTCTCTATTTTTCTTGATGCAATTTTATAAAATGTGCTTGATAATGAGGTGGTGAAATATATTTTTCGGCTGTAATATTGCAAAAATTAGTTGAACAAATTATGTAATATTTAATATTATTTTATACTACACGTGCATTAACGGTGCAATGTTTTCTTTTATGTCCAATACTAATAAATTAATGTGGTTGGTATTACCAACATCCATGAAGAAAAATGTACACAAAAAAATTAGATTTTAAAGTTATGTTAGTAGAGAAGTAAATATTGTTATTACGTTTAATTTGTTTGACACGGTACTACGATTATATTTTATTCCGATCCAAAAAAACTAGAATCTAAACTATAGTTTGTGTATTTTTCAGCATTATGAGGAATAAATACAGTATTTATTATTTTAGTTAATTTTATTCATAAAAAGTTTGCACAAACTTCTTAAATATATTTGGATTAATACAAGTTGCTTTTGTCTACTCAATTCTCTATCACCAAGCTCTACATCATGCAATAGTTTTTGCAAGATAAGTCAATTTCTAAACACATGTAACGTCCCTAAAATAAATTAAAATTATTTAATAATCATATTAATATTGCCTGGTGGCCATTACATGTATTAAACTTCAATACTCTGTGTCCAAAAAATGTTAATTTAAAATATACTTGAACATCAATTGAATTGTATGTATTCGACCAAATATTAAGTTAATGTTGTTATTGCTTTAAAAATTAATTCTTATATTTTAACAATAGATAGAAGTTTAGTTAAGTAAAACAATTATTACCTAATAAACTCGAAAACAAATATACTTTGAAATATTAATATATTGTGATTTTTACAGTCATATTTAATTTTGAACTTGTTGATTGGCCGAACACATACATTGAAATCACAATAGGTACGGTACATATTTCAAATGTATATTTATTAAAAAAAATTTTACAAGCTCATAAAATGGTATAAACTATTATTAATATTTGACAGCTTTAATTCAAACAATTCTAAATTCTCTTTTATATTCAATAAGTCAGTACCATGTACAACAAATTTTAGATTTATCAACATTTTTATAAGTCTCACCATTAGCTCATTTTTTTTTTTAGATAGAAGACCAACATATAAATTGTAAAAAGATATTGCATTTACCCAGGTAATTATTTTTTGCACCAGATATTATTGATTAGAAGTCAATATGTAACCAGTGCTGATACTGTGTGCCTTTTATTATAATATAAATTTGTAAAATATTGCGATATTTTCAATGCAATAATTAAAATGAGCAAAATATTATTTTGTACTTTTTTTATAACGCAAAGCGTATATTATTTTTATGTGTATTATATTATACATGTAGTGTTATAAAGGTTATATGTATTTTTTGGCTTCGTTATATAAATAAAATTTTTAAAATCAAATCTGATTTGCTTGATTATGTCGAAACATCGACACTGAAATTTAATGATAGTTAATGAACGTAAAGTAACTATTCATCAAAATGAACCATAAATATCTGTCAATAAGAACACAATGACTGTTCTATTTTCACCAAGCCTTTCCAATAGGCCAATGATATCTCACTGCAAATTTTATGCGATATTTTAACCTAGTTTTTTTACAAGCTTAATGACAAAAAGCTTTAGAGAACTTAAAACAAATTTCAGCCCCACTCTGCGTAGTAGACTGTCCCGCGACGTTACAGGGAAAACAAACTGGCAGTTGTTGCTCTTTTCGGATATATTGCAATATGTATACTTTAGTTTCAGTACTGGTAGCGATTTTGAATACTAGAGATCCATTGGCAAAGCGATCTGCATCAATTCATATGGAGTAAATTATGGAAATTTCAATGGAAAAAAAAAGTTTACGTACATTCAAATATTTTCATTGGCTGTACATATCTGTTGACTTGCCCTTAAGTCTATTAAATAATCCTTTTGACTTCAGAAGAGCAGATTTTCGAAAACTTAATGGATTCATGTGAATTGGTCTTTCTTGTTATCGATCGGTGACGATCCATAGAACAGATTATCTGCCTTGGTTCAACTATGATATAATAAGGAATATTAAATCGAAATGTTATTACTTTAAATGCTGCAAAACGTCTGGTAATTCGGAAGATTTCATTAAATACAAGCGGCTTAAGTCTAAGATCAAAAAGGACATTAATAAGGAGTACAAGATATATGTTGAGAAGATCGAGAACTCAATTACTTCTGAAGTAGGAAAACTCTGGTCTTTCATACAAAATAAATGCGGGAATTGCTGATGGATTTCGATATCATGTTAGCGATGTCTATATCACTAAAATGTTTAATGGTTTTATTGATTTAAAAGAGTATTCGACTTTTGTAGATGCTTTTACTCTAAATGTGTTCGAAGTGGATAATGCCAAAAGAAACACGAAAATAAGGTGACTTCAGGGCATGATTGTATTACCAGTTTTTTTTGAATACGCCTCTAACTATAACCTTCAGTCTAGCACTAAAACATCGGAATTCTTTGAGTTGTGGAAAGTTTCAGAAGTTTATCCTGTACTTAAAAGTCGGTCACCTTCAGACATTAAAAATTATAGACCGATTTCTTCCTTGTATAATTTTGCCAAGACATTTGAAATGACTATATATTAAAGAATTTATCGTGCAATTAAACGTGATATATCGCCTTCTCATGATTCATGATTTTATGGAGAAGAAATCCAGTGTCCAATTTGGCTTTCTTTTCCCAATTTACCACAAAGGTACTAGATAATCAAGGACAGGTCAATGTGGTTTATACGGACATATCCAAAGCTTTCAATAGAATAAATCATCATGTATTGATGAATATGTCAAAAAGCTTTGTATTCTGTGAGCACAATATGTTACATGTAATGAATTCTTGTCGCTTGTATTCTACGCATATTCGAGAGGGTCTCGATTAATTAATCCAGTTTAATTCAAGTGGTTGATATCATTTCGCTTTTGCAGATCTTAAAATTTTAACAACCGTTGAATCATTAAGCAACTACGATTGAATCAATAAAATAGAACTATGGTATAATAACAATAAACTTCATGTGAATGTAAAGAAGTGTAATGTTATTAGTTTTACTCGGAAACTATTTTATTCACTACTCCTACACTTATTCTAATACTGACTTGAATCTATATATTTCAATTAAAGATCTAGGTGTAGCACCTTTATTAATCATATTAAAATAATTATGGCTTCAGATTTGAAAATATTGGCCTTTATAAAACGTAATTTCCAATCACATAACCACACTCAAAACACTCATATGTTAAATTGAGATTGGAGTACGTATCTTTAATTTGGTATCCAAGTTATGAAGTATAAATTACAAGCCCTGAAAAAGTCCAGCGTGAATTTCTAAAGTATCTATACCTTAAAGTTGAAAGAATATATGCTACAAGAAGTTATGATACATATAAAGTTGTTACATAAATTTGATATAACATCTTTACATTCAAGACACGTAGGTAAATAGCAGCAAGTTTCTATATCAGCTAGAGCATAATAATACAGACAGTACATACTTAACTGACGAATTATCTTATTTTGTGTCACGTGCTTTTACAAAACAGTGATTGACTTCCGGTAAAATACACGACGCCAATATTTACAATGTGATGTAATTTCAATGAAATATCTGATATATGTGATTTAAATTATAATAGCTTTTATGATGTTCTTGGATAAGTTACGGTAAGTTTTAGCTAATGCCTTCTAATTTGTGTATATATTGTAACAATACCCGGATAAGTTTGGTATATTTACTGGAATTTGAACTTCGTATTAGCAGTTAGTCTTTATTATCGTTTTCGGTTAGTTTTTTTGGCTACTCCGCAGCAGAAATCATTCTGTGTTCTCGACTTTGCCAAGTGCAATTCCGTGATTACAGTGCAAAGACGTTTCAGGTTGAGCTACCAAATTGATCTTCCGACAGTTTGTAGATACAGGATGTGTATGTAAAGGAAAGAGTCCTGGCCGCCTTCGTGTTTCTGAAGAAAATGTTGCATGAATTCAAACTGCTTTCCAGCATAATCCTTCAAAATCAACTCGTCGTGGCAGTCGGGAGTTACAGCTGCCTACAACAATTTGGCATGTTTTGAGACCTCGGTTGGTTATGAAGCCGTACAAGTTACAGTTGTTACAAGCTCTGCGTCCTGATGACAAACGGAAACGTGTGGCATTTTATAACGAGATTCATGATGCTATTGACATGAAACACCTGTGTAATTACAAATTGGAAGGGATGCGGATCTTACATAAAAACTGTCTATACAAACTTTTTCGAAGACACTTTGTATTTAAATAAACAAAGGTAATACATAGGTTTTAAAATCACGATTCCCAACTACAATCGTCCAACAATGAATTACATAACTTCTAGTTATAATTTATGTAATAAATTATAACAAATATAATTATGATTTATAAATAAATGACGCATTGTCATCTAAATAGACCTATTAAATAAATTCATAATGGCATAAAGAAAGTAGATAATACGAGAAGTGATGTGAATGTGTTGTGTATGCATATATGACAGGTTAAGGCTACAATGCGTTATTCATAAACTAAAATTTCACACGATGAACGATTTCCAAAAAATAACAAAATGATGTAATAGTATGTATATGTATGCAAGTGCGAATAAGTATTTACAAAAAAGATATGACAAGTCTTTGTTCAAATTACGAATACTTACGAAGTTATGATTCATTTCATAAATTTAATAATTTTTATAATATTCAATACAACTTAAAGGCATTCTTAAAGAAACATAGCACTTCACTTATTAGAATATATGCCGAAGTGTTTTAAAGTATTTGCTGAGCTCAAAGATTTATTGTATTGATATCTACAGTATTCATTTTTTCTTTGAGAAAAAAAAAACAAACAAAATTTCAATATTTGCCAGATAATTTGAACAAAGGCTGGTCACAATTTTTTGTACATAATTATTCGCCGTGCTTCATAAATATAGAAGAACAACTTTATACGAAATCACTCTTTTATTAACAGACGTTTGTACAAAAGTATGTATGTGTACAACACTTATGTATATACTTATATACATATCTATCTATATATTTTGGAAATTTGGCACCGGTTTTGAGAACTTTATTTACAGTACCGCTAAATTAAACTAGGGCCACTCGCATTTCTTAGAAATATTTACAGCTATTTAGCAAGTAGAGAGTATGTTTTGTTTTCTGTTGTTAAAACGTCTTTTATAATATTGGCTACAAAATTCTCAGTATTCTAACCACCACTAAATACACCTATCAGGATTAAACGCAATTATAGGCGGTTACTTTTACCTGCTTTTCGGAATTCTGAGTGCAGAGTCGTATCTGTGAAGTGAGCCTTTTATTGCAGATATCGAATTTCTGAAATATTATAATTAGCTTTAAAATTTTATGTTAGTTGTGGTGGTCGCGTTTTTTGACAATGGCAAAGACATTACCTGTGTAAAAAAGGAGCAATAAAGACTTTATTAAAAACTAGGCACTGAAATAGCAAGGCGAGAACGTATTTCTCGTCAAACAATAGAAGTTAATTGCAAAAAACCTACCATCCACTTCGAGTGGCCGCGTTGATTGTAGAAGAAAGAGAAAGGCAGCGGATCATCGAGACGTATGAATTGTAAAAGATCCTTAGGGAATGAATATTTAGGAATGCTATGCATCTTAGAAGCAGATAACATCAAAAATATGGAGACGAACTTTGCAATCTCCATTATGCGAGGAGAAAATTTATAGTCGCTGGGGGTTGAGGATAAAAAAGGTATGCATCATAATTTTATTTATGTTCATAAAACTTTATATATTTTTAGTAAACTTAAAAATTGAATAAATATTTCGTCTTTTTATGGTTGTATTCAGTGATGAGTCGTGTTTAGAGGCGGTAATAGACAATTTTCAGGAGAAGACACGAGAGTTTAAATGAAGCCGAAGCGATTAGAACAATTAAATATCCTCCAGCTATTATGATTTCGTTCTAAGAAGCTAGGACCTCTGTATTACGTCACGGGTACAAGGAACCAAGTACAGTATAAACCCAAGGAACAATTTTTAAATTTCGCGGAAGTTTTGAGTTGGTAGTAGTAAAAATAAAGGTTAGCTATGATTTCAATTCATTCAAGAAATTAGGAAATAACATGTTTTTAATGCGTACGGTTTTCGTTTTAATTTTGATTTTGAAATATACACCTTAATTATTAATATTCATGCTGTAATGAAATAAAATATAATTTTAGATGTAGTTATTTTTTCCTTGGGCAACTTAAAACACCCGCGAAATTTAAAAATTGTTCCTTGGGAATCCATAATGAAATCAGTACTTATTCAATATATTAATTCTTTAAGTTTTAGAGATGTTGTATACAAACTTATGCAAGATAGTGCATTATGCCACGGAGCAAAATCAATAAACGATTTGTTTCTGACAACAACTTGCAAATCTCGCCGTGGCTCAGCAACTCTACAGATCTAAACCTAATCGAAAGTGTATATAATCAGGATATGAAGGAATTAGCTGCGCCATGTATCAGAAGTATGGTGAGAAGAACTGCCGTCGCGATCAAAGTAAACAAAATATTAATTCATTATTAGTTATTTTGTCTTGTTTCTTATAAAAATCTAACCAAAAAGTTGAATTTATATGGCGGCCTTGACTTTATTGCGTGGTACTGTATAACACCTACGAGTGTTGAAAATCATCAAATGTAAACATTCGATTGTGATAGAGCATATTCCAAATTCCATTTAGGAATTTTAAAGAACTAATAACAATATGGAAGTTGTTATTATTTAAAACTATAAGACGATTTTGTAAGTATTCTAATATCTAATTCGTACACATAATGAACATAATTTTTAAAATTAAAGATAAGATTGGTATCAAAGAAACCTAGAAGTGTAAGGAACCGACTAAAGGAATAAGTAAGCTACAGTCCTACAACGTCAATACACCTGGCTTTTATCCGAATCGTAATTTGGTTACAAGTTATATTGGATCAAGCAGGCGTTGACTGAAAAATACGAAAATTGAAAAAATTTTTACTTATACTTATTTTGTAGAAAAGCGATGTCCGTGTTACAATTTTCTAGTTTTGTTTGTACTTTTGTTCCGAACTATGAGAATTTTTTTTGTACCAACGTTATTTCAAATTAACTTTTAAATTCAGTGGTGTCCTTCACAAATTTACTTAGCACGCATAATTTTAGAGATTTTTAAGAATACTATTTTTCTTTAGGAGTAAAACAAGCACATCCGACACTACTTTATATAAAAGTTTCTTTCAGTTGACTCTGAGGAAGACGTACAGATGGATTTCGATAGTGGAAAGAAAGTACAAGAAAACAGAAAATTTGAAGAAAAGCCCGATAAAATGGAAGAGTACCATGCAAAAACATCTCATTAGAGACGTTAATACTTAGCTATATGCTCTATGCTTTACAATAGGTAATTAACGACTCTTAATAAAGGTTTTTTACGTGATACTCTTCGGCTATTACCAGTTTTTCTTGAAATTCTCTTTATACGAGGGTGATCCCATAAGTACTTGGCCTGAGCTAGAGATGGCGGTAATTGTTTGACAAATATCACTGTATTAGAATGTACACAATCTATAAAGCATATGTTTCAAATTTGAAGACGCCACGTTGTTTAGTATTTGTTTGACAGCCATCAATACTGAACGTTTTTAGTGAATTTGTAAAAATGGAGAAAATTGGTCATCGTTACGTGACACAATACTTTTATTTGAAAGGCCTCAGCCCAACCAATATAAAAGCTGAACTGGATTCTACTCTGAGTGAGTCTGCTCCTTCGTTTATAACAGTGAAATATTGGGTAGCAGAGTTTAAACGAGGCCGCACGAGCTGCCAAGACGAGCATCGCAGTGGTCGACCAAATGAGGTGACGATTCCAGAAATGGTAAAGAAAATCCACAAAGCGATACTGGATGATCGTCGACTGAAAGTGCGCAAGTTAGCAGACATAGTAGGCATTTCAAAAAGTGCGATACATCGCAATTATCTGAAAATTTGGACATGAGAAAACTATGTGCAAAATGGGTGCCGCGTTTGCTCACACGCGAGCAAAAACTGTGTCGTGAAGGTGTTTCAATTGAGTGTTTAGCGAAGTTTCACAGCAACAAAACAGAATTTTTGCGCCGTTTCATAACTATGGACAAAACATGATCTATCAACTATCAACGGCGAGTATTATGCGAACTTATTACAACGTTGGAGCGAAGAAATCGTGCAAAAACGGCTGCATTTGGCTAAGAAGAAAGTGTTGTTTCATCGAGACAATGCACCAGTTCACAAATCTGTTATCGCAATGGCCAAAATTAATGAATTAAAGTTTGAATTGCTACCTCATGACTCTATTCGCCCCTCGAACTATTTTCTGTTCCCAAACTTGAAAAAATGGCTCAGTGATCAAAGATTTTCCAACGATGAAGAAGTGATGGCGGCAGTTCATGGCTATACGAAAATTAATGTGGAATTGGGTTATATATCATCCTCAAGTGATTAAGAGTTTTCATATTGTGTTTATTCTATTGACACTTTTATAGGCCTTTGTGTACCTTTGAAAAATGTAGGTATGTATTGTGCATGTTTGCGTAAATGTAGTTATTATTAACAAATAAATATGTATGAGTGTAAGAAACGAGTTGATTCTATCAATGTGTAATTTGTATATGGCACGGTACCTAATGCTACAAATATTTAACAGAACTTATCCACTTTATGATAACACTGGCAACACTGCTCAAAAGGGTTAGGGTTTCACATTTTATAAATTATAATTTGCTATTTATTTTATTTACCTACTATCAAGCACTCACTTTGCCTTCTTTGCTGATTACTATCCTTCTTGATATCCATTACTAATATTACTAATTACTACTCGTCTTGGTATTCCCTGGAGTACTCGATTTTCAAAAAACAACTTATTGTTCAAAACTTCTCGTTTAAATCAAGACTTTGAACTCAATTATGCCCATTGCTAGTTCAAATATAAAACCTGATGATTTTTTTTGATTCCATGTGTATGAAGTGTGTAAAAAAAGGTATAAGATTCAGGTTATACATCGACTGAAGAAGCAATCGACACATTTACAAATGAAATAAACCTAACGCGGAAAACTTGGGGAAAATGTTTTAAAGATAGATTTTCACGGATACAGAAATGTATTGACTCTGATAGGAATTACTTAAATTATAGTATATTAAATGTAATATAATAAATTATTTTATCAAAAAATTGCGTATTACATTACTCAGAGAAAGAGAACAGTCCCCGTAATAAAGGTATGTTTAATAATAATCAATCAGAATTATAATAAAAGGTATGTATGATTGTATAAGAACTTGGTAACATTTTGCAACAAAATAACCAGAAAGAGCAAATCTGCTAAATTTTAAATCTTTGAGGATGTTCACTCAAGTGTCTTGAATCTAATCGGCTATTTTGAAAATATGTTCAAGAATGCTTGGAATATTCTTTAAGTTTGTAATTGTATAAGACACTTAACTTATTTAGTTTATTGAAATCGTGTTTTAAGTTAGTATATATTTTTTTTATATGGTCGATTATAAATAGGTTATCTCCATTAGTAAGTTGCCAGAAGCAATAGTGTTTTTGAAACGATACGCGAACAATGATGAACACAAATTTTGTATTGGGACTAACCGGCGAGTGAAATATCTATGACGCAGGGCGTGAGGGTGGACTCAGCCCTGTTCAGATATTTCAAATGATCATCAGTTCGATGAACTAGTATTTGAAGTCGCTACTGATAATTTCCACTAGTAAATTTGATCCACAACTAGAAACAATTATCAGTGGAAAGTTAAAGCTACATAAATCTCCATAATTATAATGTTTAATTTCTTATGTGAATTGCCTATGTATGTCACTTTTGTAAGGTTTTAGGACAAATCTCATATTAATTGCAGTTAAAATGTTCAGTTTCATTATGTACGTCAGTTACTGTATTTCTTAATTGGTCGCTAAATTATCTGCTCATTGTTTTGTGTGATTTACTTACATCGTAAATTTTACAATATAATTAACATAAACTATGGCGGATCGAATTGGTGGTGCCCCCAGACCAGTATTGACCCACGGGCCGCAGTTTGGAGACCTATTATGTAATTGATAAACTGTTGAGATATCTTTTGAGAGTAATATTTAATCATTAATTTCTATAAGTCCTGCCTTTCCTATAATTGTATTTTACAACAATACACTTAATTAAATATTTGCAATCCATATGTTGTGACTTTCATGTTGTGAAGTACCTATGAAATAATTGATTTGCCGTGTAACGATATTTTTAAAGAAAAAAATATAGTCATCACTGCTGGAATTTTATGCCTTCCACTCACACAGTTTGATCAGTTGCATAAATTTGCTCGTCGCTTTTTTCTGCTTTAGCCATAATTTAGCCATAAAATGTGAAAAAACATTTTTCAAAATAAAATATACATAAAATATATACAGATCCAAATGAACTGATGAGTATTTGAAGTCGCTGTTGATAATTTCAACCAATAAACTTGATCCACAACTGCGAGCATATTTTAATGTGCAATTTCATTATGTGAATTACCTATGTAGTAAGTTTTTAAGATAAATTTCATATTATTAATTACAGTTAAAATGTTCAGTTTTTTTTATGTATGTCAGTCTTAATTGGGCCTTCAATAAAAACATGATTTGTTTATTTACATTATAAATTTTCCAATGTAATCAAAATTAGTTATGATGTCAGGATTGGTGGTGCCTCCGGGTTGTAGTTTGGAAACCGTTGGTTTAGTATATTGTATATAGTCAGAAAATAAAAATCGGTACGTTTTGAGAAAAATATAGTTAATTATAATAATGTCGTTACCATATATTTATTTTTACTCTTGTACTAGATAGAACAGAATTAATTTATTAGAAAAGAATTGGTATAAAATAAAACTGAAGAGAATTACGGAATAAATCAACTTAAATTGAAAACTTTATGCACATGCGCATATAAACCTCTTCGGAATAATTTACCATTGATTTATTTAATTATATATACATCTAATAATATTTATACATTAGAATTTATTAACCAAAATTTAATATTACATAAAAGGAAAGTCTACAAGGTTGAACAAAATTAATCAAAGAAAACATTAATTTAAAAAAAAATATTTCTTTTCAATAATGGTTCTGCTAGATCGCATCCGTTTGTTCGGCCGTACAACTTTCATATTACCCGCCTACTGATGTTTGCAAAATTACCAAAGTATTACAAAAATGTTTAAAATAGAAAGGCTTATCGTTTATCATGTGAGATAATTAAATATTAACAAAACAGTAAAACGTCCTTAACTTGCAAAGTATACTCGACCTAAAACTAATTTCTACTAAGCCTAATTCTACCGAAATTGTTTAAATTTACAATAATTAAAATATACTAAAAGTATGTTTAAAGTTTAAAAAAGTAATATGTTTGGAAATGTAAGCCTTTCATTCATGTACAATCCAAGAGTAAACGTCTTTGTTCATTGTTTTTGATACCAATATTTTGAACAATAACTGGAACATGACCTACGTTCATATTTTAAAAAATTGGTAAACTTTTAATTTAAAACGACTTTAGAGACTAAGATATTTATTTATTACTGTTCCAAAGGAATATCTTTACAAAATTGATTGTCAGCTCGTTTTTATAAAAAAAAAATTAGTTCATCCAAGGTTACGTTATTTTCCTATGAATACTATAAACATCGATTTAAAGCTAATGCTAATTAATGTAGCGCAGTCGCTATTCCTTGTTGAAATAACACTTGTTAGAAATAAAACTATAATAAGTAGTGTGTACTTAAAGGTTTTATTAAATTTCATTTTCTAACAAATATTTCCTTTAAAGACACAAATTTATACAGTAATATATTTATAACAATTTATATACAATTTACGAAAATATAAACAAACTATCAATAATATCAATCTCTGTAATGAAAAGATACATACAGTGCCTAAATAATATCAAGAAAACACTCATCAGTTTACAAATATATATTATTTTGGTAAAAAAAAGGAATATTTTACGTTAATTTGTAGGTACAAAAAACTTATCAGGTACATTTTGAGCAATCATGGTACACTTTAAATTGATCTTGGTAAAAATAATAATAAACTGGGCCCCTGCAGTAAAAACACGACGCATATGGCTTATGCACAGCAACTTTTCCGTTGAAATGATTTCGTAGTCCATCTACATTAGCAGCAATGGGAATTTTACAACAGCTGCAATAATAATATCTATTTCTTATACAGTCTTCAATTTCTTCAGACGTAAGAGGTTGGGAAAACCTTGGATGCACAGCATCGTTTTCTGTTCTTGGACTGTTATACATATTTATTAGATATTATTTGCACAAATCGATGTAATGATACCTACTATGTATCATGGACTAAGATTCAAATTACACTCAAATTAGGAGGAAACTTACATGTTTATAAATATTTCTTGTGTACTGAACTGGATCAACGAATGGCTTTTCATTAAGACGACATCTATCGTATATAATTAGAATGTTTGCTGCATATTTAAAAAAATTATTTAAAGATTTAGATAATTGAATAATAGAAATTGACTACAAAAATTACTTAATAAATATAAACTATAAAATTCTCTCTATATTAAATATATAATAATCTACATTGAAGATAATTTCAAAAAAATAAGGAATAAATTTTTCATTTTAGGATGTATCCTATTCCATATGAGATCCAATTGAGGTGTTAATTTACTAGGTTATGTTTTTATTTTAAAATGACTGAAGAAATTTCTGAAATTAAAATAGAATCAGAAACGAAGATACCAGTAAGTGAGAAAGACATTAATTATGATGAAAAACTATTGGATGATAATCCGTATGCTTATTTGGAGCGAGATTTTTCTTCGGAAAATTTTAAAATAGAAGTAAAAAATTTACCCAAGTATTACGGAATAAATGTATGTTTTAATTTATAAGCTTTTCAACAACTATTGAATTTTTTCCATAGGAATTTAGAAAATTGTTAAATGAAAAGTTAAAATTAGCTTCCAATAAAATAAAAGTAATTCGCAAAAACAGTCCATTCGTTTTTGTATGCTTCCGAAACCAGGAAGATCGTCAAAATGCTATTAAAGCTATTACAAATTTTAAATGGAAAGGAAAGTCATTAATTGCTATGGTAAACAGCACTCCATTTTTATTATATTTAGTTTCTTCATAGATACCTTTTTAGGAAGCAAAGCCTGCTCCAGATCCATTAGTAAAAAAACGAAAGAATACTGAAATAAACGAAAGCAATAAGAAGCTGAAAAGCGATGATCGTCCATTAGTGGAAAGATTAAAGTCATCAACAGTACCATTTTGGAATATTCCATATGAAGAACAAGTAAGATTTATATAAAAAAAAACCTCAATACTTGCATTTTTCCATATGTTGCAATTACAGTTGAAAATTAAACATGATGAAATTAAAAAAGTTCTTATAAAATTTGGTAATGATTTAGCATATCAAAATAACAGATTACAATCTTGGCTGGAGAAACAGAAATCCATGCATGATGGTTTACCTTGTGAATTATTAAATATTAGATATTCAGAAAATATAAATGGGTAAAATAAAAAAGATAATTTTATTAGTTCAAATATATATTCAGAAATTTCAGGTATCGAAATAAATGTGAATTTTCAGTTGGTTTAAATGAAGAAACAAAATTACCAACTGTAGGATTTAGAATAGGAAGTTATGTAAATGGAATTACCGGTGTTGGTCCTGTTGATGATTTACCCCATATTCCAGACTCAATGAAAATTGCTGTTAAAGTGACATATAAATACATTAGCTCTTCTGACATTCTAATTTGTCTTTTTAGCTTTATCAAAATTTTATTAGGTCCTATGGTCTAGATGTTTACAATCCTGAATTCCAAACAGGACATTTTAGGCAATTAACAGCTCGATCTGCTAAAGATCAGTTAATGTTAGTTTTTGGTATACATCCTCAAGATTTAAGTGTGGAAGTTATTAGAAAACTAAAAAATAACATTGTGAAGTTCTTTAGTGAAGGAGAAGGAAAGGAAGCCAATGTTACATCTATGTATTATCAGGAGTTAACTAAAAAGTAAGTCAAAATAAAACATTCAGACAAATTATCAATTTATATTTTTATTGAAATACATATACAGTAAAGCATGGTTAGTATAACAAAACTCTAAAATAATAAACATAAAATGTTTTTAGTTTACAATACAATAATGCCTACATAATTGTTTTTATATGAACATTTTATGCAATATATACCTACTTATCTTACATACTTCTCTAGAAGAGCAAGCAGTACGAAATAAATCATGTGGCCTTTCTCAGATATATTCAAATATAATTATCCCATCTCATAAACTTTGAGATTTTGGAACAATTATAATGCTTCTACTAACAAATGTCTGTCATAAAGATATGTTCTAAGAAAAATGAATTAAATTTTAACGACAGAATAATTGGTGAGGAATATGTCTCAAAGCACCAATTCACAAACAATACTAAAGTAAATTGAAATTCTTGAATATATAACAGTTAATTAGATGTTATACATTTTATACTTCACATCACAGTTCATTTAAAACATTTTATTTTATTTATTGTAGAATACATGGCTTTAAATAATAAAGCATTACAATATGTATTTTCTCAATAAGTAATATAAACAGGTGAAATATATTCAAATGCAATATTTGGAACAAAAATATAATAATGCTCAATGTTTTTTATTTAACACGATATATGTATACTAATTGATTTCATATCATTGTAATGCTGTTTATAGAAGTATATATAAGAATTAAATGTTACTGAAAAAATCGGATAATTTTGTCGAATCGGCTGATTTTTATATAAACCGTAGTTATATAGAAATCACTGACTTTATTCCTTTAATCAAGCTTAAAGGAATAGAAAGTAACCAGCCATAATAAATATCAGAACGGAATTACTATCACTGATTGTTCCAGCGAAATGTAGCAGAAACTGAACAAATTTCAAAATTTCTGTACAGTTTCGTTCATTATCTCTCATTTTTTTTTTTTGAGTATAATATGCATTTTTTACTTAGAAAAAAGTAATATGCATTATGCAGTTTTAATGGACAAACTTTGTAATGTCTTAAGGTTCATATGATATGAATAAATGAAGATAAATGTAATGTGAGCATTAAGTTGAATGTAATAGATTATGTAAAGATGACAGAAACACATCATGGTAGACAAATCCACGTTCAACAGGAAGAAAATAAAAATAATCAAATTCCTAAGTATATGAAGAACATATTTTATATATGTGGTATGAAATGTTATACTTACATTCCTGTTATCTTTAGAAACTAGTTTGTTATGAACATGAATAATTTTAAGGTTTCAAAATCATCCTCTCTGTGCTCTTCGACTATGTGCATCTTAAGCATATTCTGTTGTTAACAATGCGTCTAATATAGCATAAAATGAGAAGCGCTTCTCTTTATCCTTTTCAGACCGTTAGTATTTTCTTGGCATAATTAATTAGTAAAACATGTTTTAAATTTACTTGTTGTATTCAGTTCGTAAGATAACGTCTTTAAAATTTTCGAACGATTATTATTGCTAGAAACAAATCTTTCACGGATTTAATTTAAAAGTTTATAGACTGGTTGTTTATACAAAGAATATAAAGGGCGTAGGAAAATCTAACATTGGTTGCTATTACACGTTTTACAAGAGGCCAACACTAGGCTACTCCTTTGTTCTTAATGCTATCAATGTGAACAATTTAAGTTGATATAATGGATCGGTTAACATTACTCTACTGTTAAACAAACCACTCTACTTAATGGAAAGCGCATTCGACGTTTCTTAGATTTAGAAGACACAAAAAGATCATTAATTGATGCAAACAAAAAGCAAATGAGATATCCAAGTAAACGCATAATTATCTAAATCCATTAAAAAATTATCACGCTTATGTGGAGTTCATTTTGGAGAGTATAAAACTTAATCCATCAAAAAGTGCCAAAAACAATCAATACAGAACAAGTTGTTGTTCTTCAGTTCTCCGATATTTTTATGTTCATATAATTAAGGACATCTTAGTAAAACTTAAAATATAACAAATATTATAATAATAATATATTATAATAGTTCACCTTATCGAATGATTTTCCTCCTATTTATATATGTGGTATTTAAAATATGTTTAATGTTAACATTATTCAATTAAATACACTTTTAACGGAAATTATATTTTATATTTAATTTCTATAATAGTTACTAGTAATATAACAGAAATGAATGGTCGTATGAAAAGATTGCGTTCTATAATAGTTCAATGCATTTCAAATATTTTACGACATATATTTGAAATGCATTGAAAAATCGAAACTTTATTATATTAGCAAACATTTGTTGGAATAACTGAAAGATATGGAATCTATCAAAAAAAATATTTTTAAAAATGCTGCGAAAACTCAAAGAAAAATTAATGAAGAAACATCATTATTGGGCGCAGTTCAAAATTGTCTCAAAAAAGCAAATATTTTTGGCAGAGTAGCCTATAAAAAGCCATTAGTAAGCACAAAAAATAGGGCAGCTAAGCAAAAGATTGCTTGTAGGCACAGACACAGGACCAGCAGAATGAAAAAGGATCTTTTTCTGACGAACAAAAGTAAATCGAGTTTGCTCTTATGGTCGCTTTTATGTAAGGACTCCGTCTAACAAACACTACTCCTTAGCATACCACAAGTATGGAGTAGGAAATGCAAAGAATTCTTGGAATTATAGAATTTTCTATCGTATACGGACGTTCATTGCCTGTTACATGAGTTTATTAGCATGATAATGAATCAAAAATGCAGTAAAGAATGTTAAGAAATTTTTTTCAGTTTATACGATTGAACTTTTGGAGATCTTGCTCGTAGTTCAGACCTCAACCCAATACAAAATTTATATTAAAATAAATAAAAGGCACAAACATTTAGACGATTTATACAAAGGAATAGCTGCATCCATGTCCAAAGGACGTAAAAAATTTACAAAAAGCAAGCAATAAGTATTAAATAAAATTTTAAGAAATCGTAAGATATTTAAGAGATTGTTAATTAATAAATAAACTTAATGTCCTTAATTAGTTGCAGCTATATAACTGCATATTAACGAATATGCCATTTTGAAGTAAAAAGATAAAATAATAGATACTTTCAAAAACGTGTGGCAAGATTATAAGAAGTTATACCAGCAGTTTAGATAGTAGATAATATGATAGATAGCAATTGCGAGTAGAATAAAAATAAAATTAATGTTGTTGGTATGCATTGTAATAAAAAAAAAAATGGTAAAGAAATTAACTCACACTGTTTTACACAATAATTCAAACTGTAGTTTTGAAAATGTGCCTCTATAAATATTTATCAAGTAGTTGTGAATATATGTACTCCTAGAAGTAATTTTGAAACAAAATTAATTGACAGGGGTTTTCAGAAAAATAGCAAGCAATATTTTAATACTACAACATCCAAATATATATTCATTAGAAAATTATTCTTTCTTTTTATTTATGCATAAATCTCTTACTCGTAATTACTAAAATTTTCTTAATGCAATAATTAATTATTACAAATCTTCTCATCTTAGTTAACAATGAAAATAGTTTTTAAAAATATTTGTACTAATACTTTTAATTTGGTCATTAAATTCGACAATTAATAATCCGATTTTTTTATCGAAAGGATATTACATGCATAAAACAATATTTCCTTCTTATAACAAAGAAGAAATCAAAATTGTTTGTATCCTCTGGTCCCTAATTTAGACTATGCAAAACAATAATTTAATATTGAATGAATACAATGTCAAAAATATATATTATTCTATTTTTTAATATAACTCATTCAACTAAACAAAATTGTTATAGTCTTCAGATTAAATATCTTAAAAATACAATTTCCAATATAATTCAAAAATGCTTTAAATCTTCCAAGATGTAATGCAATTTGTTCAGATGTTTTTATAAATAATATTGGAATATTATACAATTTCCTATTTTAATGGAAGATAAAGTTACAAATAATTTAATATGAAATTATAAACTTTAATACCTTTTATCGCCCAGAAATTTAATGAGATTTAAGCTAATTTGGTTTTTTGCTCTGTTGTGTTTGATATTCATATTGTGTTTCCTATTGAATCATACTTATTTAGTACATACATAGTTCTTAGAATCTCCTAGTGATCCATTTAGGCCCATTATTAGTTTGAAATATGAAGACTCATGTTTAATTATCTATATGTACACTCCCTCAAAAAAAGTTTCCATATATCCGTACGTAATGCTAGAAAGTTGCCAAAAATATGCTAGTTATACATTTTTACACTTATAATACAAATTTACAGTAATGTATTTAACTTATAACGTATGAATTTATGATATTAAAAAAAATGTATCAAGTTTATATAATATTAATAAGGGCTCCACCGATATTTATTACAAAAGTCTTCGCATAACAATGTTTATATCACGTTTAAAAGATCGAAGCTTTTCTTGGATCATGTATGTAGCGGCGCATTTATTTAAACAATATTTTTTTTATGGTCTCGTCTAAATATCCAATCTATTGTTGATAATTTGAAAAAAAATCCATTAAAATAAATCGCGTATACGTCTTCCCAAAATTTTAAACGGATGTGTGTCGTATAATACGGGGAATACGGGCATATTCCAAAAGTTCAAGTAAAATAAGATATAAATTTGTAAATAAGAGTGGAAAAGCAATTAATACACAAATAATTCGAAATAAGCTCTTTACAGTTAGTTACCATAGACGAGTACCAAAGACGAAAAGGCTTGAAAATAGATTTTGCTGAAACATGTTTCCAAAGATCTGAATTATTCAAAACTGTTTTTTAACGATAAAATAAAAATATAACTAACGTAAAATGAAGCATTGAACCGAAATTTGAACTCAACAGCTAGGGGATGGAGGTGTCGCGTTATAGTGGTGGAGGGAAGTGAGTTAGCAATTGAAGTGGAAAATCTCATGTAAATATTTTAAAATTAATTTAGCAAGGATGATAATTTGTCTTCCAACAAGATAATAAACTGAAACATACATCAAAAATGGTTCAGTTGTAGTTATTATTATAATTTTCCACCTCAGTTATCAGATGATCTGAATCCCATGAAACATCTGTGAGAATAAATAGAGCAAAAATATATGATAAACAATGCAACAAAAACTAACATTCAGAAAAGGTAGCACAAAATAAATGCTTCTATAAGAGAAAAGGTTATGGTTTTTAACAGATGTTATCAAAAACCGGGGTTATCTTACGCGATACTAAATTATATTATTCATGATTCTGATATAAATTAATGTATTTTTTTTTATAAATAAACAATTGACAGCTGCATAGAGACTTTTTGCGTGAGTGGAGTGTATTATAAATCTTCTAAGATTTTTTAATTTAGCATACAATAGTTGAGAGAACCTACACATACATTAAAGCTATTTATTTAACGATTTTGTTATAATATAAAGCAATTAATGGCATATTTAGTGAACATAAAACTACCACTATGATGACTATTCTCTACAAATATTCTAGATCTTTACTTCTTTGAAAACAATAAAAATGTTTTTTCAGTGATGCTAATTAAAAGATGACGTGCAAACTCGAAGAAAATTGTTTTAGGAATAATTCTTATGATTTATGCAGAATGATTTTCAATTTGGCTGTTTGACAAATATATTATGCTTTAAATAAATTTACTTCATTTTTATTAATGTTTTAAATAGTTTAATTTGTATGCTTATATGCTTTATTTAATAGTATTCCAGTTAAGGCTGTCTAGTATTTTCTTGTAATCTATTGAAAATTAACTTAAGTTAGTATACAATATTCCAATGTTATTTACCAAAATAAATTTTTATATTATACATTATATCTCTATACTATGCAATTTTTGAATTACAATTGCAGGCATTTTATATATGTATACCCCAAAACAAGTGCAAAGCCACCAAATTCATATTAAATGGGTATCTCAACGTATACATCTAGTGTACATACGAAATGAAACTATTTTTTTAGTTTATAACTTTTTTCCCCAATAGAAAAACATAATAGCAGTAATAATGCTTTATATGCGTCCTTTAACATGTACTATTAAATTATATTTGTTAATTATAAGAAGTTAATTACTTAACCTTTCTCTGCATTTGGGTACCTAACTCGTTAGACGTTTGTAGCCTTTCTTACCGGGCGTACTTGATTGACCAGTTTTTTTCTTGAAACTGCAAATCCTTATGTCGGAATAGCATGTATTTTGTAGTTTGTGCTTAGATTTCAAAATAGTTTGGACATGTTGGAAAGTTGGCAGGCTGACTTTTAAGGGACGTTTCTTTGCTGGATTAATCCTACCAACACGTTCCACATCTATATCATTTGTAGACAAGGTTGTAAATGTTTTAATAATAGCTTTGACTTTTTGATTGTCTTGCAAGCCGTCCGCCCATTCTTCATTTAAGTTATGCATTATGATCTTGTATTTTTTGTTATCGCCATGAAGAGATTCGACATCTTCTATGTCTGGGCTGTCACTTCCAGAGTCATAAAGGGATTCAAAATCTTCTTTCTCAGATGAAGTACTTGCTGGGGCACCTATTGCAAATATATTTAATCAATACTGAACAATTTTTTAAAATAGGGGCAGATGGACAATATTATTATAATAATTTTACATAAATTATCAAACAAAATAACCCGGTTAGAAGCAAAACATAAATTTACTTTAATTGAATTTCATATGATTTTTAATGTGTTTTAACAATTTGTTATTTTATAGAATAGTACTATATTACATACCTGAAACATTACACTGCAACATATCTTTCATCAATATATTCTGTTGCTCAAGCAAAATATTCATAATTTTATCATACGTAGGTTTTTCAGTAAGCTCCGCAGACATTTTTCTAATATTATCTAAATCAACTTTGTAAGCTTCTAAATGTTTTTGCACCTCAGATAATGCATTTGTTATTGTTTGAACTAGTTTTGTTGTTGAATTTTTCATCTTAGCAGTCATCTCGCCTATTTTTTGTTTTTTAGCTACATACTTTATTTGTGATTGCTCTTTCAATTTTCTCAGTTCATTTTCTGCTTGTTGTAATTCATTTGCTCTCACTTTTGCAGTGACCCTTACTCCCCTTCTCTTTAGGTCTGACTCAAGTTCAGCATTTTTCTGCTTGTAATCTTCAATTTTCTTATCAAGCTTTCGTTTCTCTTGATAATTGGGATCGTTTTTAAGAACATCATCAATTTCATTCCGAAAATTAAGTAATTCTGAATATAAATCTAATATACCTTTAAACTCTGGTACAGCTTCATATTTTCCCAACTCATTGTTAACCTTCTTCTGCTCATGATGTAATTCCATGAATTTTTTCTTCATATCCTGTTCTTTTGTTTTATTTTCCTCTAGAATTTTTTTTATTTGCTTTTTCAGCTCCTTGTTCTCCTTATTTAAGTTGTTTATCGTTATATTTTGTGTTTCTAATGTGTTTTTTAACACTTTATTTTCATTCATTTTTTCACCAATTTCAACTAACTGTGCTTTTGTTAGAGAAACGTTGTCACTAAAGCCAAATTGATTCATTTCAGTTCTAAACTGAATTATCTGATTTTGATAAAGTAATGAAGCACAAATAAAAGAAATAGTTTTAGATAATTCTAATTAGCCGCGAGGTTATGTTTCTGTAAAACACTGGATTACTTCAGGAACATGAAATATAAACTTGTTATTTACTATCAAAATTATGAATAAATTAGAAACTTACTTTTTATAGTCGTAATTAGAAAAAAATTCAAATGAACATGTCTATGAAAGCAGGGTATTTACTTACAAGCAGTACTATCTGTTCAGGTAATCAATTATATAAATATGTTGGCAGTACAAGGTCAATATTACGCTATAATCCCTAATCAAAAAATAAAAATAGATAACAATACTCCACAAAGAATTGGTTCATTATGTTAAATATTATATATTAATTTATAAATTTAAGATTTTTTGTAGTTGTAAAAATTCAAGAATTTAGCGGGAAATTTAAATAGTACGATCTACGAAATTAATTTTGGAATTTTGCTTCGTATATAATTTTTTGCACCCCAGTTTTATATATAACCAGGCAATAAATTGAAAATAATAATTTCGTACTTAATTTTGTGGCTACATTTGTAAAACTAACTTGTAGTAGTAAACATTTATAACAATAGTGGTGCAATACTAGGATGATTCGAACGCACAAATAAAATGAATCCCATTTAGTTAATTAATTTATTGTTTGTTTGTAACACATTGTGATTAAATTGAAAATATAAGGGAATACTTTTAATCTATTTAATCCTGAGAATAGACCTATTACTTAATTAATCTATTATGTAGGATTTCCGGGGAAGAGCTCGTAATCGAACATCTTTATGGCGCTACCCATATATACGAGAAAATTCTGGGTTTAAATTTTCGAATATCGCCCGAAGCTTTTTTTCAAATCAACACAAAAGCGGCTGAAATTTTATACAAATCTGCAATTGAACTGTCATGTCCTTCAGAATCTTCGACTGTTGTTGACATATGCTGTGGAACTGGAACTATTGGACTTTGTTTTGCAGAGGTATGTTATGTACTAGTACCTATTTAATATATTATGAAAATATTTTATAGAAGTGCAAACAAGTGTTGGGTTTAGAATTGATTGTTCAAGCCGTTGCTGATGCCAGGGAAAATGCTAAAATAAATGGTATAGAAAATACTGAGTTTTTTGCAGGTAAAGCAGAAGAAATATTGAGTTCTATTTGCTATAGAGCTAAAAGTGATTATGTTATCGGTATTGTTGATCCACCAAGAGCAGGTTTACGTAAGTTTTAGCTTTATATATCAGAATTTTAAATGTCCCCCGTGACATCTATTTTTATATTATCTAACAATTTTCCATTTGGATAAATTTTGAAAAAATTAGAGCATTTTCTTAAGAGATATACAATTTTTATTACAATGAAAAGTATGATTTTATATGGATTTAATTTGAAAGCATAATTTTTAAACAAATAAAATTTCATATTTTTTTGTCTTCATCTTTTGATATAAGTTGTGAATTCTATAAATATTTAACATGTATTAATTTAAGTTATATTCTGTAGACCACAAAGCTATTATGCAATTACGAAAAATTCGTAACTTAACGAAGTTGGTGTATATATCTTGTAATCCAATGGCAGCATCAAAAAATTTTGTGGATTTGGGTAGACCAGTATCGAAAACAATGCAGGAAGAACCATTTGTGCCCATAAAAGCAGTTGCTGTTGACATGTTTCCTTACACCAAACATTGTGAATTAATAGTTTTTTTCCAAAGATGGGATACAGTGGATAAAGATACATAAATATTTTTGTAAAAAATTTTAATTGAAATAAATGATTTTTTAAATAGTTTGTATATTTTTGCTAATTTCCCATAAACTAATAAATGTAGTTTATATTAAATAATTTGAAAATACATTTGTATCTTAAGTTTAAAAAGAACTAAAAATTATATAAATGTTTTAAAGCCATTGAATATTTTAACAGTTTCTAAATATTTGTAAAAAGATAATAAATCTTGTAATAAAAATCAATTTGGCATTCTAAGCCACAAATGCCCAAATATTGTTTGAAATAATAAACTATTAAAAGTACAATTTACAATATATACTTTTCTTTCATTTTCTGTACTATCTTAAATCTGAGGAAGTTAGATCTACTCAATAGCAAATATTTTCTGCTTTAATTATTCAGTTTCTTGAGCCCTATAAAATGATTAAAAATAAATACAACTTAAAATATATATCAATAACATACTTATTATAAATTGCTTCTAAAATCTGTTTTCCCATGCTGTATCGTGATTCATTTTTGACAGCTGTCAATATCCATTTTTTCTTAATATTCACCCATCTTTGGAGATGATTCCTTATAAGAACATCTTTAGGTACTGGAGGGCATTCATCCTAAAAATAAATAATAACTTTACCTAAATAGTTTTTTTGTGCATACAGATTGAAATGTTTACATAATTTAAGTTAATAGCATTTTTGTCTTGTTTTTGGTCTGGTGTTGGTGATGGAATTCTTGTTGTGAAAGAACGAGATGGAGGTGGTAATCGTGTCACTTCTGAAATATTATTGTTCAAGTTCCAGCAAGAATTGTCAGGTTCGGGTGTTGAGTTTCGACGTCTGTAAATTTAAAGGAAATAAGTTATTATATTTTAATAGTTGATGCGAATTTACTTCACTATTATTAGCTGTGGATTTCTTGGTTGGTTTGCCATCCAAGCTCTGCATATTGGATAAAGTGGCGTGTCTTCTTCAAATCTAGCTAAATCAACGCTACGATCAAATAATTTCATTACGTATGTATGGTGAAAAGCGGTAGGTGCATTTTCTGATTTTCTACGACGCTCCCCACTAAAACATTTAGAAATTTAATGATAATGTATATCAAAATAGATTTTCCTTACTATTTCTTGTTTCTGTAACCTTCACTGTCGTCGGAAGAATCTGCCTCACTATCGCTTTGTTCAGTCAATTGTCTTAGTACACCTTGCAAGCGACCTTTTGCCACTAAATATTCATCACCCATTATATTTTCTTCTTTCACCTCTACTTTAAAAGGACTTGAGCCGGAGGAAGACAATTTTCTCTTTTTCGTCATTTTTATTAATTTTTTTGAAGTAGAAGATAAACCAGACTTATAATTCAACGAACTTCTCAAAATCTAAGTTGCAAGATTGTAACTATTTGATATCAAATATACCTAGATCTTGTTATGCCAATTTTGGTAATTATTTAAATGATACTGATTCTCAGATTAATCTATAATTGTTAAAATTATTGCAAATGATAAGGTAAATAAAAAAACCACTGAAATTAATTCTTTTACTTATTTATTGAACAATTTCCGGAAATATAAAAAATGTATCCAGTTTGAGTAATATATAATAACAAAATAACTATAGGAAATAGACGTACAAGTAATTTTTTTTTGATTTTGTTTTGTTGTTTTTCTTTATTTTTTTTGTTGTGTTTTTGACGTACAGTAGTCTATAATTCTAAGCTTATATTTTTTGTGTTTGAAATTAAGTTAAGAAGTATTAAGAGGTAAGTTATTTGATAGAATATTAACTTATGATTATGCTAATACTAAAAGACTTTTTATTACAAGTTTAAAATAAATCCTTAAAAATTTGGCTTCTAAAAGGGTGACAATAAATATGTAATTAGTTATTTTACGTTTACAGACCAAATTTGTTTGACCAGAATCTCTGTGCTAACATTGTAGGTTGCAGGTTTATTGTGTTCGCTGTTACTTTATGTAATTAAATAATGTGTTTTATATGTATGTGCTTTCAGAGAAATCAAAACTTTTAAAGTAATATTAGTTTTATACAAATTTATTGTCTAAATAAGCTGCATATATATTCTTTGCCATGTTGTATATTTTTAAATTTGTATAATTTAACTTAATAATAAACAACATAATAGTAATTTTATCATATTTATTGTACAAAAAAATCTTTGGAAATTATAATACTAATGACTATTCTTTATAATTTAAGTTGAAATAATTTATCAATTTTTGTCCCAGGCTGGGTAACAATTTTTTGTACTCCAAAATGCTTCCAGATCATTGTACACTTTATTTTTCTTGCTATTGTAATTTAAAGCTTCACATACTCTGCAGTAGTGGTAGGAATTGCTTTTAAAATATCCATGTTCGTTTAACATCATGTATTTTGACTTCCAACCAAAGTAAGTCATCAATTCACTGGGCGTATTATTCAAGTAAATTAAAAAGTTAGCCAGATCCCTAGGACTGGCGAAATCTTCGACGGAAATGTAAGAATGGTAAGGGAGTAATTTTACCAAATTGCTATTTCTTGGCCCCATTATAATTGGAATAGCATTTTTATTGTATGCATTCCACCAAAGTTTCTCAGTTAGATAATCATCACAGTTGGAATTTTCGAAAGCTAAATAAAATATATACTTGTTAAGTTCTGAGCAGTCGGATTCGAAATGACCAGGACACCTGCGAGATTAAAAAGAAATCGATGAAAATATACTTACTTTATCGATGAATATATACTTACTTTAGTGTACCACAATGACCATAAGCATCAACGCTTATGTGCCTTTTTAATTCCTTTACGTACTCCCATCTGCGGTTTTTTGAGCCACAATTCGAACCCAATATTGCTATTAGCACGTCTTTGTTTTTCGTTCTCTTCCATTTGTGAAATTCTCTTGATAAAAGGAAATTTTTTGAGGAACTTTTAACGACAGCTCTTCCGTAAGGAACTGGAATATCAGAATCCATTCTGAAAATAAGTGTGAAATTTTTGTTGTTATATTATGCCTTTAAATGTATTTGGCGCTAAATTAAATGTGGACATAAAGTTAGAATTGGAAACCATAATTGATTGATCATTGTAACCAGTACAAAATTGGATATGTCATTAAATGATTTAAATGTTATTTAATAAAATATTTCAAGCATACCAGGCATGCTTTTAGTTAGGCTCCATTTTTAAATAGAGGCAAAACTGAATAAGATAAAATATTATATAAATAGAAAAAATATTAATTATTAATATTAGTCATACAGTTTCATCGATTCCTTTTTTCTATTTTTAAATATTTTTGCTACTTTTAATTTACATTAGTAATTACTGATTGAGATTTCTAAACAACGAAATTGTTCCAACGCAATAATTGTTTGATTTGCAGCTTCTAGTCAGGTGCTAAATTTCTCTGAATAGTACCCCACATCTTGTATTTTCAATAATTTTACCTTTTTGGCTTTTATAAATACTTATTGGAAGTTGTCGTAGTTCCGTTATTTTAAATTAAAATTTGATAAACGAGGTGTTTTTTTTATCTAAAGCAAACAATGACCGTTAGTTTTTTGTTACTATATTGTATCGGCTGCTTTTTGTCTCTATATTTGAATATAAAGTTCCCGTAGCACTGCGGTTGGACAATTTCAACATTTTGATTTCTGTAGTGTCGTAAAAATTTTCAAACTATAGTTAAGAGGCTCCAATTTGTATTCATTAGTTGACATCTTTAGCACTCACCTGGTACAATTTTTTGTAGCCTAAGTGTTCAGTTAAAGTGTCATAAATAAAATAGATGATTATCTAATATTAAGGTTTATATGAGAGCCGTTTGCACAAGCACCGACGTCGGCGATCCTCTTGGTAAGCGGTTTATTTTCAAATGTTATTGATTTTGGTCTTATATAACAATGCAACATAATAGAGGAGTACTTCCTTTTGTGGCGGTTATTCATAAATTTGTTATAAATTTTCTACTTTGTAGTATATTGGCATTTATATTCGATGTATT
The DNA here is from genome assembly GCA_031893035.1 of Dermolepida albohirtum. Lineage (NCBI taxonomy): Eukaryota > Metazoa > Arthropoda > Insecta > Coleoptera > Scarabaeidae > Dermolepida > Dermolepida albohirtum. The sequence goes on along the minus strand of JAVIWB010001324.1, from coordinate 52,015 downwards.
GTATGTAATGTAAACACTATGGGCCGCCATGTATTGTTTGTGATTGGGCCTTAACTTTGGGTTCGCAGCATGCGCTAGTGGCTTCCCCATCAAATTATCCATTTTTCTCATAAACCACTTATGTAAAACATTCGGAAGTGCGATAAATACTAGTGAAACTGTTAGGTGAGAATTTTCATGAATTTTTCCATCAATTTTTAAAATCAAATTATACATAACCGTCAATGAGCAACTGACACGTTTATTATAAATATTTAATAACTATTATATGAAATAAATAATGTTGCCGACGTATTTTAGTGTAGTATTTAATCTATGAACATAATACACTTGACAGTGAAAGTCTGCACTAGAATTGCTTCTCTCCATCAAGAACAATTTATATTAGGAGTTCGAACTGCATATTTAACTAATTGATTAATTTTAGGACTTATTATGAAAATTCTCATAAGCAACTAATAAAAAGGTGTATTTGTCATGTCTAGATTAAAATTTATTTCATGGTTCAAAAACATTTAAAACTAACGTTTCAAAAGATACAAGGGAAAGATGCAAAGCAAATATTGCAAATGAAAAAAACTCGAAGCTGTCTTTAAAATTTTAAAATTGTAAAAGGAGAAACTTATAAACATATAAGATGAGAAATGTTAAGTAGTATAAAGTATAGAATACGACTATTGCGCAATACACACAATGACCTAAATAAATGTTAGAGAAAAGTTACGAGCATGGTATGGACCTCTATGTAGTATTTGTGAACTTTTAACGAGCGTTAGATGGTTTAGATAGATACGCTCTGATACCAGAATATGCAAAGCATGATAATTTTTGCAAAGCTAATTAGGCTTTTAATTATGTCAACGAAGCACTCAAGCAAGAAAAGCAAATTGCGATGGAATTACGAAAGAAATCAGTATAGAAATAGGAATATTAGTATAGAAAAAGGCATGCAAGAAATGAAAAGTCTTTTCAACAATTTTTTGTAATAGAGTCCCAGATGGTGCAGTAACAGCAACAGGCGGGGAGAATCAGTACTACACAAATCATGAGATACGCGGATGTCTTGGTCGTTTTAGAAAGAGATAAAAAAAGTTTAGAACTGATGTTGGAACTAGTGAAAAAATTAAAAAAATAGAGGTCTGACTCAGGAAAAAAGTATATGTTGATTACTAGAGAAAAAACAACACATAAAAAACTAAGATGGGATAACGCAAATTCGAAAATGTAGTAAACGTTAGATATCTCGGATTAATGTTAAACTAGAAAAATGAACGAAGCATTGAAACAGCTGGAAGAACTAGAGCTGGAAATAGGGGTGAACAAGAATAAGATTTTTTAAAGACAAAAATTTAACAAGAAAGGGAAACAAAAGTACATTTTTTAAACTTGCAATTACGTTGTAACATATGCGGCTGAATATATATGTCTGAAGCTTTTAAAATACTTTTAAGGAATGGTACTGAAAAGAATAATAGACTCAATCAGAATAGAACGGGGGAAAATAAGAAAACCGATGAACTACAAATTCCGAGCTAGTATGCAAGGAGAGGACATGGTAAGAATTGTAGAGGTACAGGAACTAAAATGGTTTGGACATGCATGTTTAAAACGTAAGATAAGACAAATTATATTATAAGAAGAAAATGCAGAAGATTAACGGGGTGATTAACCGCAGTGAAGCGAATCAGAAAAGCTTAAAGAAGGGATCATTCTTCCTCCAGGAATGTTAAGTTATTAATAAATATGTAGAATATATAAAATCTAATCAAATATTTTAAAATTAAGGGTCAACCTAATTTTCTGTAGATATATATTCATATATCTTATGGATCTGAAAACAGTTTTATAGGCAATGAAGAGGAAGGTTATTGTTTCTAAAAATAGTGTAATTTTCGTTTTGCTTGGTTTCAGAACTGGAACTGCGTCTTTTGTATTGTTTTTTTTTACTGGCGTTTCGTCCATTCTTATAAGCGATAACTTCAGGGATACTGCGGTTACAACGCAACAGAGTTCAGCGCAATAATATGTTTCCTATCCGGAAACCGCGTAGAAACTATAGACGTCCAAGCTAGATTATTGAATTTCTAATTGTTGACTGATAAGAGAAAATAAAATGTAGCTTCTTTCTGGTTATTATACAAGACGTATGCTTTTTAAATAAGAGTAGATCTATCAAAACATTAGAAATAATCAGAAAGTTAAAGTGGACGCAAAACTGGCTATCCACAGCCAGCAATTAAGAAATTAAGAGAAACAATGAGTACGTACAATCGGCAAAATAATTTATGCCCCCCAAAAATTCAGATAACGCTTTGAAGCGGTCATTGTTATTGTTCGCTGTTTATATATGTGTCACTTCAAAATATGTTTATATTAACTTCATTTCGCAAAATTAGGAAGGATTGTGGAACGTGAGGAACTTTTCACACTGCATTTTACGTACTTATTTCTATAAAATATTTGATTTTGTTAACGCAGTTTAGTATTTTAAGTAAAAGTTTCGGCACCATACCTTTTGATTAGAATTATAAAAAATAAAGAAAAAAAAATTTATAATTCTCTACAGTTTTACAGAAGGACAAAATAAGTTAAACTAATTTTGCTGAGTTGAGTTTTATTTTATTTTACAATGTATTTTAAAATCAAAATTGAGAGTTATTTATACAATTATTTTGAATCAGCCTCCTGAGGAAGCTGCAAAGCTTTTGGCAGCGAAATATAGAGTATTGAAAACTAAAATTGTTTGAGTCTTTATTCAACAGACCGATACACCTGATAATAGTTGCGTTTAAGATATTAAGAGTACGGTCGATAATACAGTCCTTACATAATTGTATTTATTAATAACTAAATAGAATTTCGAATTGATTTTATAAATAACGTATATATACACTATCGGTCATAAATGAGGAATCATGATTGGTAAAACACACAAAAAGCTACACTTTTCGTAAAACAATATATAAATAGGAATAAAAGTGTAAGTACTATCAAAATAAACTATATATGTATCCTTACAAAACAAAATAATATCATTAGTTCTATGAAGAAAATTTGACACTTTTTATTTTAAGCGACTTTCGTCAAATTATCCACCTTTACACTTAATAACTTCTTTACAAATTTTGGGTAGTCTCAACACAAGTTTTTGAAGAGTTTGAACTCGAATATTGTTCCAAGCATTTGTAAGGTGTTCCCACAGCTGTTGCTGCGATTTTGGACTGTGTTCTCCCACTTTTTTGTCTAGCTCATCCCACATCAACTCGATAGGATTTATTTCGGGCGATTGTGTGAGCCAAACCATATTTACAAGAAGTCCTATTCTTCTTCTTCTTTTTGTTTCACATAGTCCTTATAAAGTTTAGCACTATTTTTGGGGTCATTATCTTGTTGGAAATAAAAACCTTCTTCTATGAATTTAACTCCGGACGGAATGCGTGTTCTTTTAAAATTTTCAAATATATTTTTTTTAAGTTCCCTCAATTCTATGCAAATCTCCAACACCACTAAAAGAAAATGATCCCCAAACAAGAACTGAACTCCCACAGTGTTTACCTGTTGGTACAACACATTCGTCCGTCCACAGAACCTGCTTCCACATTCCCACATCCGAACGTTGGTGCTCCTTGGCCCATTGTAATCGTTTTTTCCGATTTTGTGATCGTAGAAACGGTTTACGAACAGCAAATCGCTCGTTTAGTCTCGCCTTTGATGAACGCCTTTTTACGGTAATCAACGATACCGGATTTTCACGATTTTTATTTAATTCTGCGCGAAGCTGTGAATCGCTGTTAATCGTCTTTTCCGTTTATATAACAGTTCCAGCTGCAAATATTCTAGTCTAGTGGTCATCCTTGATTTTCCGGCAGTTTTTTTTTTGGTTGCATTACACCCGTTGTTATGTATGTACCTGTAGCCCATGATATGTTAATATGTTAATTTTAATTTTTGCGTTATTAGCCGCAGTGACAATTTTCCTTTGCGTAATGCTATTATAGCACTACGAATTTCTGCACTCAATTCCTTTTTTTTTGGCATTTTGTATGTTTGTTCACGAATACTCGTAATACGACTTACTCGGACACATTCTAAACGAATACTAAATATTTCGTGGATTGCAACATTCTGTGTGGTACCATAAATTCCTATCGTTTCTTAGAACCATTATAATTTTGAAATATTAAAACTGTTTAAAATAAATATTTTCAGGAAAAGTATAAATACTGAATACAGGTCATAAAAGGATTAGAATAAATTATAATATTTTACACTAACAAATGTGATTATATAATTTACATAACGATCCAGATATTATTGGTAAGTTTTCCAGAAACGTACTCACATCTGTTATTTCAATTGTCCCTACCGAAACCCAGGTATAAAGACGCGATTCTATCGATAGTATGTCTGTGATCCCTCATTTATGATCGGTAGTGCATATACAGTTTTTGTATAAATGTAATGATCGATCTAATTGTTTAGATCTAAATTTTTTAATTTAATTTCACTTACTATGTTTTATTATTGTTCGTTCGATCTATTGATATGATTTTATATATATATATATATATATATAAGGAATAAATAAAATCAAACAAAAGGATTATTTGTATATTACGCGCATTACTATATTTATGTTGTTATGAATCATAGACATGGTTGGACTGCCAATAATTTGTTTACATGACGTAAAAATCTCTCTACATGAATTCGGTAGGTATATTTTCGTGTAATCCGTAAACTTTTTGAGGTACCTACTGTACATAGTATAAGTAACTGGCTTATAACTAAAATTAGCAAGAAAATAGAGAGAGGAGTATTGAAAGTTATTACTATATTTCATAGTGAATAATTGTTTTTATTATTTCATCTTACCTATAGGTCATCGACCAATTAAATAACTTATTAAAATCCTTTAATTTATTTTTAGAGTGTAGGAATGTGTGATAAGGACTTTCGTCTGTGAGGAATGCCCATATTTGAGTTTCATTTCTGTTTTCCATTGGTGGAAGGTCTTTAACATCTTTGATTCTGTGTAAATGAATCAAAACTATATCGGCCGTACTTAGATCTTTATCCTTATATGTCAAAATACAATTTTGAACGGAGCAATCTTCAAATGGGTTGTGTCTGAAAGTATTGAGACTGTATTCCTTAGAAAAACTCACGATAACAACTTAAAACAATTTAGTAAAAATACTTACTTTGTATCACTAAAGTGGTAAATATGACGTTTCTCTATTGTTGGCCCATATTTCCACACTAGAATTTTGTATTTTTCCTCAGTTTTTTCAACCTTAGGTAGGCTTTCGTTTAAATATAATATTTTTCCTAGTTTTGACAAGGATTTGATCTGTAATGAGTGATATTTATAGCTTTTGTTACTCTTACAAAGGAAGGTCCTAACTCGAAAAGTAAAAAAATAGAGAACTTTAGGAGTGAGTAGTCTATCTTAGGAATACGTGGGATGTCTTTTAAGTTTTCCATAGTGGGACATAGAAGGTGCCACTAATCAAATGTCAGTACTAAAAATTAACCTCCATCTTAATTAGCCTAAATCCAAAGCTTCAGTGAGATACGTGTAGTGCAGTAGCTACAACGAACTGTCAGAGTTGTCAAATGGAATAAAACCGAGAACATTTTCGCGGAATAATTTTTTGTAATTTTCGAAGAAAATTATCTCAACAAAAATGCCTTGCCGAGTTGATTTCTGTTTTCGGCAATGAAGCACCACTTCAGTCAACAATTTCTTGGTGCTGTGCGTAAGATCATCAACGAAGATCGACATGTGACATATCGCCAGATGGAAGCATTATTGGGGATTTCAAAGGCCTCAGTTCAAAAAATTTGGCATAAAAAATTGTATGTAAAAAAATGAATTTCCCGTTGGATACCGCATCTATTTATCGAAGAACAGAAAGCAGGGTGAATTAGTGTCAAAAAACTTTAACGCCGGAATCTCTAAAAACGTGTACAACATTATTAGTGGTGATGAATCTTGGATTTACTGATACGAACCAGAAAATAAACGCCAGTCGTCTGTTTGGGCGTTTCAAGGTGAAGAAACGCCGACAAAAGTCATTCGTTCTCGAAGCGTCTCCAAAAAGATGGTTGCGATATTTGTCTCGAAAACAAGTCATGTAGCAATTCCTCTACTCCGTACAGTCCGGGCCCAACTATTTATTTACCTTTCCCAAAACCAAAGAGGGAATGCGTGGACAAAGGTTCCAGTTACCAGAAAGAACCGTCGATGCCTTCAAAAATGCAATTTTAACTTACCAACAACAAACGAGTGGAACAACTGCTTCCAGTGTTGGTTCGAGCGCATGCAAAAGTGCATTAATCTTCGTGGAGAATACTTCGAAAAACAATGATGTCTTTAAAAGCTATCTACGATTTTATTCCAGTTTTATATGCAAAACTTAAAAGACAACCCACGTATTGAGAACTATTTTTTTGTACCGAAAAACGTTTTCAAGAGGCGAGTATACTTTGTGTGATTAATTCACCTAGATATACTTGGAACTGTTTTGTGTGCTGTGCTGAAGAACGTTTTCATGACTCCAAAGTTAGAATAATTTTTGTTTCTGGCATGTATCTCGATAAACAAAAATAGATAAAACACTAATTTTTTATATTAAAGTATTGTTTTCGATGTCATACGACACTCCGCTTACATTGTTGTATTTATTAAAAATTGAAAATTTACCTCTACCTAGCCGTTCTTTAAAAATATTCTAAATGTTTGATCTCATAATACGAAAAAGCGTTTAAAATGGTCCATACATATTAGATGTTTCAAATTGTGACAGAATTATATATACCTGACTATCGGTTAACTGTCTCCAGTTGTTATTAACTTTAGCAAAATGCTTTTCTAGAAAGTAATCCTCGGATACTACATAGTCTTCCTCATTCAAATTTATATTTGGTTCATATCGTCCATTACTAGCAATATAGATGAATGCTATCACAAATATTATCACTATTACTAGGCATCGTTTATTTAAAGCCATTCTAAATCCATCTGAAATGAAAAATATGGTTTCAGTAAGTTTCTAATAAAATATGTCTGAATATTGCGTGAACTTTCACTTCAGTAACTAGCACTTAATATCTAAATTTACCTCAAATTATTAATATGATTATATAATAAAGATATTCACTAATATTTATATAATTATTTTCGATATATAACTTACACATTACTGGGAAAAACTTTTTGCAGAACGTCTAAATATAAATTATCTTTGCCTTTTACTTGCATTTCATTCAAATTTAATGAAGTTCAAGTATATTATCAATTTACTTATCATAGTTAAATATTTGTTGTAATATTCGTACAATTTGCAGTATGCAAATCCTTTTTACAAAATTACGTTTGTAAATAGAAAGGAACCCATAAAAGCAGAGATAAAGTTTCTAGAATATTTGTAGTGTATTTAGATGTAGATACTATTTTTTTTAGAAACCGGTGACACATGGATAGCAACCGTAATCGTTACCATTTATCCTTTCATATCAATGTATATTTTCAATTAATGTCTTATTCGCAGATAAATATATATTTCATTGGAAGATGGTATTGGGCATTTTTCCGAAAAATAATGAAGTATAGTAAATGTGTTCTAATAAATCAATGCATAAGTGCGTTTCCCTAAAGATAATGTAGAGTTTGTTATATCAGGAAAGATATTTACTAGTTTCAAAAAATATTAGGTTTATTGGACAATCCTGTTATTTCTAAATAAAACAAATGTTTACTTCAAACGTATTTATTAATGAAATCAGTTACCAATCTATTGCTCGTAATCGTTAGTTTTCAATTGAAGTACAGCGTGTTTCAAAAAGAATATACGTATTACAAAGTATTATTTTGTCCAAACTATCTAATCTTCTGTTTTTCTTGGTAACCATCATATGTTTAAAATGGCTATTCCGCAGCAAAAATCATTTTGTGTTCTCGGGTTTGCGAAGTGCAATTCCGTGATTACAGCGCAAAGACGTTTCAGGTTGAGCTACCAAATTGGTCCTCCGAATGAGTGGAACATTCGCAGATGGTATCGACAGTTTGTAGATACAGGATGTGTACGTAAAGGAAAGAGTCCTGGCCGCCTTCGTGTTTCTGAAGAAAATGTTGCATGATTCAAACTGCTTTCCAGCGTAATCCTTCAAAATCAACTCGTCATGCCAGTCGGGAGTTACTACTGCCTACAACAATTTGGCGTGTTTTGAGACGTCGGTTGACTATGAAGCCGTACAAGTTACGGTTGTTACAAGCTCTGCGTCCTGATGACAAACGGAAACGTGTGGCATTTTGTAACGAGATTTATGATGCTATTGACAATGATAACACTTTCGCACAACACATTGTGTTTAGTGATGAAGCGATTTTCCATGATAGTATTCGAACTTGGGGTCTACAGAACCCACATGCAGCCATTGAACATGTACGAGATTCGCCTAAAATCAATGTGTTTTGTGCGATATCCCGATCATCTGTTTACGGCCCATTCTTCTTTGATGGAAACACGGTTAACGGTCAGCAGTATATCGCTATGTTACAAAACTGGTTGTTTCCGAGGCTGCACGAAGACAGCTTCATTTTTAAACAAAACGGGGCACCCCCTCACTAGAGTCGCCAAGTGCGTGAATATCTGAATGAAACTACCGAACTATTGGATTAGTTGTTAAGGGGCTGACGACATGTCTCAGCTGGGCACCACGGTTATCGGATTTTACACCCTGTGACTTCCTGTGGGGTTTCGTTAAAGACAACGTTTATGTACTACCACTCCCACAGAACCTGGAAGAGTTGAGGAACCGGATCGGTACTACCATAACATCAGTGACGAAGGACATGCTTGCCCGAGTATGAGAGGAATTTGAATATCGATGTGATATTCGTGTCGCTGAGGGAGGACATATTGGACATCTGTAATCTGAACTTGAGAGGATCGTAAATATGTATGTGTGTAAAGTTTTATATTCGTATGTCTTACAGTTTAATAAATATATGCATTCGAAATACGTATATTCTTTTTGAAACAGCCTGTATATTATAATCTGTGTATTGTATAAGACGTTTAGTTATGGTTACAGGAAAATTGTTGTTTCCAGAGGTGGTCATTGTAATATGCACAACTAATCTAATCATTAATGTCATTTTTTACTCTAGCTTTCTCACTTTATAACTACATGCCGAATTACAATATTATTTCTAATACAAAAACTTAACTTTTATACTATAAAATTGGGCAATCCTCTAGATCACACTCGTTGAAATCACATAAAAGTCAATTTATTATTAGCTTCATAAGGCTGGAAAATGCTTAATATTTTTATGCACATGCTTTGCCATTTTAATTTAACATTAGACTTATTTTATAATTTTTTTAATTTCTGTTTTACCATATTTTTAAAATTTATTTCAACAGGAGCGTAAAAATACGATTACGCTCCTGTTGAAGTAAATCTTTTCACCATCTTCGATACCTAATTCAAGATTTAAAGCGTTTTGTTTGTAATTCTATTATAGCACTACGAATTTCTGCACTCAATTCCTTTTCTTTGGCATTTTATATGTTTGTTCACTAATACTCGTTTTACAATTTACTCGGACAGATTCTAAACGAATACTAAATTTTTTCGTAGATTGCAACATTCTGTATGGTACCACAAATTCCTGTCAATTATTTCTTAGAACCATTGTAATTTTGAAATATTTTGTTTGTATTTATAACTGGCCATTATTATAGGTTATTTGAACGGATATGCACTAATACACGTTAAGCAAGAGGTCATACGCGTGAGAAATACAGTAAAATTCAGAACTTTGCGGATTTCCCAGAATTTGTAGGTAATATTTAATGAGCAGTTATTACTTTTAGGCGGTCTGGTTGTCGCATGTAATTAAACAGCGTGTTTCAAATGAATATTAAATGATACTTAATAAAGTACGGTCGTTTACTCAGGTGACATTTTGTCTAGGGAAAGTTTTTGTAATGATTAGAGCTGGATAATCTATCTGCTTGACAGGGGCGAGCTGGTGTGTAGCGATGAAAGTTGCCTGTACGCATATCGTTTGCCAATAAACCGCCGACAGACAGTCTATACGAGCGAATGTACACTTATGCTGAAAGTGCGAAGTTTATCGGTTAATATACAGACTTAAAACATGATAACATGAAAATATAGTATGTTTAATGGACAATAACATGTCAGGCAGTTGCGACTATCCAACTCTAGCAGTATTTGATAAAGATCAGAAAATCAGAATCCGAGTACGATAACACTTCTCAGTCTAGTTCCGCCAGTTCTCTACGACCTGTCAGAGGATCTTGTAATTTTGTTTCCTTAAAACTAGTCACTCTTCTTCTACAATTAAAATTTGTCAGTTATTTACAATACTTACCTGAATTGTTATCTACTTCTGATTACAAAAGATCATACTAAACAGGACTTTTTTATCACACCAAATGTACCACGATCTCTTCTTTTAATGTAGATCCTGACTTAAAATTATCGTTGACTGCTTGGTCTAAAATATACCATTTTTATTTGAAAGCAACACCGGACAAAATTCAGCTCAAACCACCAAGTTGCGTTCTGTTAATTTATACAGCACCCATCTGAAATGTTTGACAACAAACCCTAAACTAATATATCCAGAATTGTCGAATGTCATACACTGAACGTTTTTCTCAAACATTGCTGATTCTGAATAGCAACTTTCTTTCAACTCTCGTAACACGTCATTATGTATTCTAACGTCGATACTGAATTTTTCATGACGTCTATTGCGAAAATGCTATACAAATTTCCGTTTTAAAATTCATACAATAAATGAATTTTGTAGGTATCTTTCTCATTTGCCAGTACAGTTGGCGGCTGCGTTATGAATTTCCGCGCTTCTTGAATACGATTACTATGTATTTTAAAATCAAATTCTGACAAACTTATCTAACATGAGACCTATAATCGCCAGTTTTATAATATTTCCCAGAAATAGGGAAGTTATACGAATGAGATTAGTACATAATATTTATGTGAAGCAATGAAGGGTGTTTTAAATGCACCAGTTTCTTTGCAACAGCTGCGTGTGGACCTATGTACACTTTGTACATATGGTATTAAAGTTAGTGTTTGTGCCCCGCTTTTTTTTATTTTATTATGAGAACAGCTCTCTAACATGTCAAAAAAATGTTAATTTATAGGAAGAAAATGATTCATGAAATGGCCAGATTTTTGAGGCAAAGGGATTGTATTGGCCATAATTATCTTGATAATAAAGGAAATAGCGAAGAAAATCAATTTTAAGAAGTACTTACATTAGAAACGAAGTAGGATATTATCATAAGTTTTGCCTGAACATATCTGATGTTTGTGAAACTGTGCAATGTAATTTTCATCGATGAGAAATACATTGATTTATCTGAGTTTTACATAATATTATTAGGGTAACACATACATTTATTGGCATATCCATATGTATGTAGTTATTGACATTTCTTGTACTTTGTTATTTTTAGGATATTTTTTGGTTCAGATCATTTAAATTAGCTTAAGCCGCTATAATACACTTTTCATGCATGTGTAGTATCTTTCATGTTAGTCTTGTCTTGGAAAAGAAAACAATAACAAAAGTTTTTGCGTGCATAAAATATATCAAGATCAGCTCTAATAGCAATAATTAATATGTAGATAGAAGAGTACACATATGGTCAACATTTGGTTAAAATACGCCGGGTAATGTGTACGAGAAATCCTTTTTTAATGGACTATATTTTTATTTTTTAAAATTGAGACTTATTTGATCTTAAAAAAATAGTTTCGGTCGAACACGTAAATATTTTAATAGTCCGCTGCGAAACGAGGCAGATTAATAAAGAAAAATATTTTATTTATTTATTTATAGTCTAAATTACAAACATAGAAACTAAGGTTAATACTGCCAAATAAAAACGTTTAATTACATTTGTACTTATAAAAATTTTGTGAACATATACCTTTATAAAGAGAAATATTAAACAATAAATAAAATAAAAAGGTGACATAAATAATTACGAATTAAAATATAAAATTTTAATTGTTGGAAAATGTACCGTACATTTTTAAGAAATTGGTGAAAAATTGGAAATGATGTTTTAAGCGAATGTCTTTCCAGAGATTGAAAACGGTTCAATCATGTGATTTTTAACAATTATCAACAATGAAAATCAATTTCATGCAATTACATGTAATAATATCATACAGCCGTACGTTACAGGATACAAAACTGTTAATATTAGTGCTGGGCGAATCGAATCCAAAAACACTCGGTAAGGAAAATCGAGTTATAAATCGTTTCTCCTGGAATGATCGAATCCGAATCCAGGATCGTTTCACAGCTCGGACTCGGAGAACCGATCCAAATCGGTTTTCATGCTGAATTCGAATCCAGAGATACATATATACTGCATTGAAACTATGATGACTTGAGGTGTATAGAGCGCATTGTATTCGGCGGAACTTATGTATTTACATAATATACATACTTATGAATGAACTATTTGATTTTTGGTCAAAAAGGTGTTTTACGCATTAACAGATGTTTTAAAATTGATTTCTACGGATCGGAAGGTTTACAACTTATTGCGGATATCGAAAATATAAAACTAAAATGAATTGGTAGTAGATATACTAAATACTAATTTAGAATACGGATAATATTTAAACAAATATTTTTCTTTATGATCGCCTATAATAGGGATATACGAGGGCCATTCAAATATAAATGAGAAATAACTTTTACTATCTACATAAAACAACGAGTGGTACCTAGTAAATAAAATTTTACGTTAAAATGAACAATAACCATACTTTATAGAAGTGGTACGCAGTTTTGTTTATTTCATTGCCTTACAGTACTTTCAAAAACATAAAGACAACCAATAAAAATATATATAAAATTTCCATTTATTCATTCGTAAAAAGAACACAAAAAAGTCCCATTTACTAAAAATGAAATAAATGATTTCAAATATATCCATAGATACAATAAAGACAATTATACAGTGTATACAAAAACTAATGTAACTTGCTAATATGTCGATTTCTGATAGATATACAAAAAAGTTTTTAATAAGTTTTTTAAATATGTCAAGTTATCTGTGCAAGTCAATCCTGTAGATATTTGCAATTTTCTTTAATTATTAAATTAAAAATACAACCGTGAAGATCGCATGGAGCTAACTGCATTTGCTACTGTGGCTTGAAAGTAAAATCTTAAAAAAATATTTATGGCAAGAAAATCGAGTAAGCACTTTTTCTATCATTCTCATTAGGTTTCGCAATTAATAAGAATTTCGATCGTCTTTAGTTATGTTACTTTTTGTACACACTGTATACAAAAATTATTCAAAAACAAAAGAAAATTATCTTAGATTCTAAAAACGAGATTCGTGTCAAGAACAGGCATCCAAATTCGTATTTAAGAAAATTATCTTATCTAAGTTTGTGGCTGATAAACAATTTCGTCGTCCGTTGCAGATTTGGCCTGCTTTTGAAAAAATCCTTTCTGCTGGAACCGACGTTGCTGGAATACATAAATATTTTTCTTGGAGTGCATTTAATTCTGACAGTAAGAACGCGTGGTCTCTCCAAAAATCACAAGGGTTTTTACATCTCTGTAAGTGTGGAAGGTCTAAATAGTTTTTAATTATGCTTTCAGAAGAAGTTGCAGCACGATATTGAGATTTTTCTAAAAGTTTGCTATCAAAATATTGCCAAATTGATGGGTGGCTCACACTGTGTTCTTCGGTATCGGTAACAGTTGCCATAGAAGTATTGCTTTCTATTACATCTTTTATCCATTGTTCAACTTTGGACGAATCGTCAAATGCCACATTTTTAAATCTGGGATCTAAAAAGGTTGTAATTGCAGCAAGTTTATTTTGTTCGAAGACTACTAATCTTCTTTCTATTGTGCTTAGCAGTTTGCTTTGAAGGAGTACACCAACTGACGTTGTTGGTAATTGTTGTGTTACCGTATATACCACGCTTTTAATTAAAGGAATTGCCATCGACAAAGTAGGGAAGCTTTCACCGGATAGTTGCTCCGTAACCTCTTTTAACGGATTTAGTAGTGGTCAAAAATCCATTAATACAGTCCATTCCATTTCATTTAGTAGGTCAGGTGCTCTGGGAAGATCAGTTACAACTTCTGCTAAAATAGTTTTTAATACTATTAACCGGGTTATCATTATAACTGTGGAATTCTACAGTGTTGGTACATCTTGTTTTAAACGATGGAGTGGTACATTGCGTTGCGTCTGTAATAGCCGCAATTTATCTGATTCCAGTACGCTATGCTTAAAATATGTTACTATGCTACGACACTTTTTAATTATCTCTACTAAATCGCTATTACTTGTTAACGATTCCTTTATAACTAAATTTAATGTATGTGCCACACACGATAAATGTACCTTTTTTAAATATTCATTCACTGCATTCTTAATGTTTGCACCATTATCTGTTACTATTGCCACTAATTTTTCACTGATGTCCCACTCGTTAAAAATTTCCGTTGGAACAATAGCCAGATTTCTTCCGGTATGCTGCTCCAAGATTTGTCTAGTATTTAACACCAATGCAAATAATGTGTAGTGATGAAGAAAATGCGCTGTAACCGTTAAGTAGGATTTTGTGTCTTCAGATATCAATACATCGGTAGTAATTGCAATATGGTTTGATCCTGCAATTAATAGTTTAAACTTGTCGTAAGTTGCTCTATACATGTCGGGTAATATAGTACTACTTAAACATCCCCGACTTGGTAGGCTATATTTTGACTGCATTTTGCTGCAAAAACGTCTAAAACTTATGTTTTCTACCATGGAGAATGGCTGTTAATCCTGTATCTGTCGCTTCCGACGTTGAAGGTGCATGAATATCATTAGCGTGTTTTCGTGTTAGATGCCTGCCCATATTGGTGGTATTGCTAAAATATTTGTATTTTTGTTGGCACAAACGGCAAGTAACATACTCGTCTTCTTGGACAAAATGGTCCTAAACGGAAGAACTGGATGCTTGTTCTTGACATGAATCTCGTTTTTAGAATCTAAGATTATTTTCTTTTGTTTTTGAATAATACATTTTTGTATACAGTCTGTACAAAAAGTAACATAACTAAAGACAATCGAAATTCTTATTAATTGCAAAACATAATGAGAATGATAGAAAAAGTGCTTACTCGATTTTTTTGCCATAAATATTTTTTTAAGATTTTACTTTCAAGCCACTGTAGCAAATACAGTCAGCTCCATGTGATCTTCACGGTTGTATTTTTAATTTAATAAATTAAAGAAAACTGGAAATATCTACAGGATTGACTTGCACAGATAACTTGATATAATTTATCGGAAATCGATATATTTGAATTCATTTATTTCATTTTTAGAAAATGGGACTTTTTTGTGTTCTTTTTTTATTGGTTGTCTTTATGTTTTTGAAAGTACTGTAAGGCAATGATTGCAATGAAATAAACAAAACTGCGTACCACTTCTATAAAGTATGGTTATTGTTTATTTTAACGTAAAATTTTATTTACTAGGAACCACTCGTTGTTTTATGTAGATAGTAAAAGTTATTTCTCATTTATATTTGAATGGCCCTCGTATATCCCTATTATAGGCGATCATAAAGAAAAATATTTGTTTAAATATTATCCGTATTCTAAATTAGTATTTAGTATATCTACTACCAATTCATTTTAGTTTTATATTTTCGATATCCGCAATAAGTTGTAAACCTTCCGATCCGTAGAAATCAATTTTAAAACATCTGTTAATGCGTAAAACACCTTTTTGACCAAAAATCAAATAGTTCATTCATAAGTGTGTATATTATGTAAATACATAAGTTCCGCCGAATACAATGCGCTCTATACACCTCAAGTCATCATAGTTTCAATGCAGTATATATGTATCTCTGGATTCGAATTCAGCGTGAAAACCGATTTGGATCGGTTCTCCGAGTCCGAGCTGTGAAACGATCCTGGATTCGGATTCGATCATTCCAGGAGAATCGATTTATAACTCGATTTTCCTTACCGAGTGTTTTTGGATTCGATTCGCCCAGCACTAGTTAATATCCATAAATTTAAACATTTTGTTTCTCTTTTCTCTACGTTTTTTTTCCTCAAAAAGTGAAAGAAATGGGAACATACAGGATCATCTTAAGTTAAAGAAACAAATTAACAAATTAAAATTAAAATAACTCCTTCTCATTGAAAAATTCGCAGCAATATGTACATTACACTTTACAAAATTATTATAGAATTACACATATTTCAAAATTCTGCGCAGACATGTTTTATTAATATCATGATGCCAGTAATTGTGAATTCAGGTATTTTTTTATTTGCAATTTATTTAAGTTACAGTGTACCTCAATACTGCTTTGTTTTTGTATTAAAATATTTAATGTTCTCCGAATACAATTGTGATTTTTAAATTCTTATAGACTAGATATTGATTTAACAGAAAAATAACCAGCAAATGAACTACGCTAAAGGGCCAATTAATTTAATTTTAGACAATTTTAGACTTTCACCTTAAGAAAAACAAACAAAATTATAAAGTTAATTTCAATAATCTTATAGTGACTAACTAAGTAGGTAAATTTGATGGAGCCTGTGGTTGATTAACTTAATCACTTAAGGTTGATGTATAACCCCTTTCCACAATAATTTTCGTATTCTGTATTTCGACAACTAAGTTGTCATCAGCAGATAATAGAACAGTGTCGCACCTGGAAACCACAGCAAAATCCGCACGAAACAAATTCCGCACAAGATTGTACCGTCGAAAGCCAAAACGCACACATTAACACACTATTTAATTATCTGTTGATGATGATAACTTAGTTGTCGATATACGTATACAGAATACGAAAATTATTGTGGAGAGAGATTATATATCAACTTTAAGTTATTAAAGTGACTAGATTGCAATTTTAAATCGAACGCAATTCTTTTCGATGGTTAGGGAATTAATTTTAAAATGTACGTTAAAATCAAAGAGATTACTAGTTAAAAACTGTTTTAGAATTTTATTAAAAAGGTGCTGTAAACGGAAAATTTTCATTTGATATGACTTTATTATTGTTTTCTAGAAATTTTATACAATGACTTGCTTCATAGAAACGAGGTTAAACCGGTATAAACAGATGAATATTTAATGATTTTATGCGTATTAAATGTTTTCAGTTAAAAGAAAATTCTACGAACAAATGTATTCTGTTTTTTTTTGTATCTTTGTTTATGAATTGTTCTATCATTAAAAATTTTTTTTAATAGTTATCGATATTTTTGTGTATACATACAAAGACATTTTGTTGGTATTACCTACACGATTTTAATGTATAACATCAGTTCCGATCACCCTTTTAATAGGACGGTATTTATTTTCAGTTTATGAAATATTTGTGTTTTAGATTTGCAATTTTACAAAATTTCTTAATACTCAAGTAAATCGAATCAATAGTTATTTGTAAATTAGTTGTAGCCACATTTTTTTTTCTATATATTTTCATGATTTTATACTTGGCAAACATTTTTGTTCCTATGAATAGTTTTTACATAAATGGAAGACTAACGCTGTTATATCATATCGTCTTCTTATGTTAATATGCAATACACAGGCGAACCTGTGGGAATAGGCTTAATTCAGGCATCGTATGCCCCGCTTCTATTTACTGCTATTTAATAAATCCAACTACTCCATAATTTTTTCTATATGTAATGGACAAAATTACTTAAAGTTCTCTGTATTAATATATATATATATATATATATATATATATATATATATATATATATATATATACAGTAGTGTACATAAGTAAGTGACCATCATAAAAAATTTATCGTTCTGTATCATTTTCAAAAAAATAACTAAGAGAAACTTTCTTCTACATAGTAAATTTTTTTAAATGTTAATGATGTAACAAAAATAATTGCATATAATTAAAAAATATTAATAATAAAGATAATGATACTAGTATTAAGTATGACCACCTTTAGCAGATATTTCTTCTCACGCGTTTGGGTAAACTGTGGAACACTTTTTTGTCAGAAATTCTTGTGAAATGTTACTCCATTCTTCCAAAAAGATATCAAAAAGTTGATTGGCGTTAGTTGGCTAACTTTTCTACTTCACACGATCTGCAGACCCGATAATTGAATTAGAGCCACCTTCGCGTTCCAATAATTTTGTAATTCACATACTTTATATTTGAATATATTTCATATTTTCGATTGTATTTGCATTGGTTCTTCAAAGAAGATATATTCCTACAAAATACGATTATACTATTGCGCAAGGCCATTTATTACAGTATTGCCCTGCTTCAGATTAGATACCTGCGCACATTTTATAAACGAGATTAATAAAATGTATGTGAATCTGTGAATAATATCCAGTTTTAGTTTATCTTTGTACCTCTTTGTGTTAGGAAATATGCTAGAGCACTTCAATAATATTAATATGAATTTTAGTCACAGTTTGAATTTGTGAGTTTCGAATTTTATTTGGTACCCATACCAAATAAAATTCTTCTTTATCCCAATAAAGAAGAGATATAAGTAGCAAGGAAAGAATTATAATAGAGAAGACATTGCTAAAAGCAGGTTTGTATTCACATCGAAAAATCGCAATAATGTAAAAAGTTTCACGGCGTGCATTTGTTTGGATTGCCGCATTCATTAAAGAAAATTTGCCGTCAATATTGAATATATAATATGTTCATAAATCGACAAGAGGGATGATCGGTTTCTTATAAACGTAGTATTCAAAAATCGACAAGCATCGACTATAGAACTCATAGATAAACTATGACAGCGTAATATAAACATATCTGAGCGCACATTGTGATCAAGATTATACGCCATAGGAATCAAGTGTCGCAGACCAGTCGAGAAACCTAGACTGATAGCGAAAGTTAAAAAAGTAGGTTTGCAATAAGCAAAAATGCACGGTTGAAGATTGGAAGAAAATACATAAAAACAAATTTTTGTCATTAATTAATCATTTCATGAGTGTATCAATAAATTCAATTTTTGGTAGTCTCATGCCCTTTGAGGTAATGAGGAAACAAAAGTTTTCGTGCAAATGACAAAAATAATTTCTAAAATTAAATAAGAAACGTTTAATATTTTATTAGTTCAGTTTCAGGGTCTTTTACAACTGCCAGTTTTTGGGGAGTAGATTCAACATTTTTTGTAAAATTGTCACAGGTATTTTGCCATCTTTCTTATTAGTTATGTTGTGGTTTCTGATTCTTCTTTCGTGATATTTCCTCACGTGTTCAATCGGATTTAAATCCGACAATACAGGCAGTTGTAGTGAACG
Source organism: Dermolepida albohirtum (assembly GCA_031893035.1). Classification (NCBI taxonomy): domain Eukaryota; kingdom Metazoa; phylum Arthropoda; class Insecta; order Coleoptera; family Scarabaeidae; genus Dermolepida; species Dermolepida albohirtum. Next base: position 32,621 of record JAVIWB010001324.1, on the reverse strand, counting down.
TAAATTCTGTATTTTTGTACAACCAAAAGTGTATGTTTCGAATCTTGGATATGTAGAAAGATCTATTCATTTTGAACAATAATTCAGTCGCAAATATAAATTGACACAGCGTACGCTTCCATTCCTTACAATTAACATGAAAGGCCTTTTATATGGTACTTGTCAATTATCCTTAAAATTCTCATTTCGAAATGTACTTTCTTTCGAATATTAAATTTCGTCTGTGCAACTGCCTTTGGTACATTTATCCAGCTTGTACCAGTTCTCTGACCGTGCTTATTTAGAACCTTTGAACGGTTAATTTTTGGAGCGGTTTTCCAAGATTTCCAGATTTTTTACTACGCTCCGTATTTTAGAACTCGCTTTACCGATAAAGTTGGCTATTTGATTTCTTCATGAGGTTTTATTATTGATTCACGCGTTTCACAAAATGTGTGTTTATGACTCATATTTGCAAATGCATTGCATGTTTTATTTTTCACACACACGTGATGATATGAACGTTTACTAAATTCTTTGAAAATTTGTATTTTACAATGGTGAAATATTTCATCGAAATGTAATGTTCGAAAACTTTTGTGATGTTCAACACTTCAATATTGTTTTTAGTTTTATAACTTCGTTAAATCGAAATAAACAATTGGTGCACAAAAACTTTTGTCAAAGAAAATTTACCAGTATTATCGTAGTCGTGTTTGTATGTGTGAATTGATTAAATTATTTATCAGTAATAAATTGTTACTATGATTGTGGTGTTTTAACAACTGTATATTCTATAAAAATATTGTTTTTAGTGTTCCTGCAACATAATTTTTGTTTCTTAGTAAAGACGACAATTTCATTGTTATTAAATAACGTAAGTAAAACGTTAAGAATGATTGTGCTGTTTTTTTTTTAAATTTCTTATTTATATATTTAGGCGCAATTGTCAATTTATTATGTAACTGAATCGTAAAAAAATGTGAATACGAGGATATTGTAATTTTAGTTTTAATATCTTTACCTATTTATTATCAAAAAGGTTTCAAAAACACTTTTCATATGCATGAAAAAACCCATGTGCTTGAACTGTGGCAAACTTTAGTTTTGGCTGAATTTCGACTATTTTATAATGTGCTCATTAGTAAAAATACCATTGATTAGTTTCAATTCAATAGGTTTAAGATAATCTCCTTTAAATTCATATTAATTAATGACTAATGCCCGTATTAATATTGGTACATAATTGATAACACTGTAATCCACTTATTTGTTTGAACTTGTCAGGCTGCATTTGCCTATTACGTAATAAAAAAAAATATAGGTGTCGTTTATGCAATTTGCTTAGAATAATTATTCATATATTCTGCCCTCGTTGCATTTCATAATGATGAACTATTGCCACGTGTTATATAGTTATATTTGCATAGACATTTATATTTCTTTCTGTTTTTGTGTATGTGCATATTTATATTTAAAATGAATAACATTCTATCATATTTAAATGTTCTCTGCGATTGTTGGGGAATTTTGTGCATAGTTACATGGCCTTGGTATCTCTTAATAACTACTTCTTTTTTATGTCAAATTCTAAATGGTTTATTTCACATCGCGAATTTAGAACACATAAATTCTTAAAACTTCAAACTGGTACTTTTACTAATAAAGGATATAGAAGAATAATTTACAGTGGTCAGCACAAGAAATCGAACGCATTTGATTTCTAATAGATTTTTCGCATCTATTAATAAATTATTTTCTCATTTTCTCTTGTATAATTAAAATTGTAAATTTCTTCGCAACCACTCTTTGCAAAAAGTAATTATAGCAGTACGTATTGTTAGGCCTTGTACTAGCTAAATACGCTTGTGTTTGATGTGTGCGGTGTTCGTAACAAACGCATCAAAGTAATTCATTAATAAACAAGTACGCAACACGAAGTGTTTTTAACTGAAAATGCTTTCATGAAATGTAACCTAAAAAGAAAGACTGCACATTACTTATAAAGATTGATACAATATTAGAGAATTTCGTCATTTGTACTGATCGAAAGCAGACCCAAATATGTTTCACAAATAATGAAGAATAGCTACATCCACATTCGATTACATAACGAAAGTAATTTGCGATTATAGTTATCATTGCATATATATATCAAATTTTTTGAAATAATAAATAGGGAAAGGGATTGAATTGTTTTAAGTTGTACTTGAATACTAATAATATTTGAAAGATTGGGCTGGATTGTGTTTGCTGGGAAATTAGAAATGATTGAAGCAACTCTAGTAAGTTGTATTGCTTTTGGAAGAAAATTAAGATTATCAATCTGTTTTGAAGAACTAGGATGATTTAAATTCATATTTTTTCGATTGGATTAGATTTAAAGATATCAAATTATTTGTTTTAATTAAATTTGGTGCATAATTGTTGTCATTGTAGGATTGTATAGAATTAGCTTGGGTCGGGTGTGGAAAGTTTCTGAAAGTATTAGAATTGGTTGAGTTGTACGTTTCCGTATAATTTTGTTAGGGAATACCAAGAAATATTTTGGGAAAAAAATATTTCTGTCAATATTACTTCTTGTATTTAGTTTCGAATCCGTTGTTTTTGGAATGGAGATAAAGGCTGTAGGTAGGTCAATAGAGATTAAAAAAAAGGAGTTCATTATTTTCTTTTGCCACTATCAATGCAAGTTTTCTCTTATCAATATTTCCATATTCATTTTTTGCATTATATTCTCCTTGGTCTTCAGTCGACAGTCTGTCCTTATAGCGGAAATGTCCTTTATCCACAAAGGGGGACGCTCTACCTTTACGCAACTAGTTCAAACAAGTCCATTTTATCGACATTGCTTATTTACGTACAAACATCGCATCGGATACAACTCATCATATTCACCACAAAATTCGTATTCAGTTAGGATATAGCACTTGGCTTTTTACTTTCTAGTGACGATAGCAGAGAAGAAAGTATTACATTTTTGAAAAAAAATTAAATTGAAATTTCCTCAGATTTAGACGTTTAGGGGATCTATACGGAAAATCAAAATTTGATTTTCCTGTTAGTTCATCCATCCAGACAGGCATTCTTTTAGTAAAACTGTTCAATAGGTCGAGACTAAATTTTGAAATTAAGCATTTATATATTGTATAATAATAATATATAATAAATTAAATATTTTTTCAGTAACTGTGATAAACAAAGCTTTTGTTTTTCGAAACTCTATAAACCGATAACCACGTGCACAGTGCAATGTTCACATATTATACATAATTTCACAATAAGCAATACATACTTTTCCAATCATGTACTTTTTACTTTTTCAGAAAATTTTTTTCTTTGGAATTTCAAATATTGTATTTATAATCAGCAACAAACAATGGAATTGAAAAGGATACCGTAAATTAATATGGAGCTTCTAAAAAGTATTTCTTTCTTTCAAAATATTTAGGAATATTGCTGTTTATTTTCGAAAATGTTTCTTGTAAATAATTGTGAGCAGAGTAGCCATGAAAAAAATCAGTAATGTCTTAGATTTATTATATTTATTGGTTTATCTGTTATTCCGCTACTTTCTGTTGGTGAAAAAATTAACTATTTTAGTATTAGAAAATATACTGCATTAATAATTAGTTATTTTAACTTGTTTTATTTATTTTATTGTTTACATATTACAAAGAAAAGCATTGTGTTAAAGGAAGAAATCAGTCTCAATTTATTTATAAGATGTTTTGCATGGTTTACCGTTCAAATTTCTACAGAATATAATTCTTTTCCCAACAGAATTGATCACATTTCGAATAATCCGATATGCATTATGAATTTCTTCAATCTTCTTTGTAATCCTTTATTGTAGATCACTTAGATTAGCACAGGGGGGAATAAAATGTTTTTTAAGTATGGTCATAAAAGAAAGTCACACGGTGTTAAATCACAGAATCGTAATGATGCGATTTCCAAAAAATGCCTTAGAAAAGCAATATTATCATTTGTAATAAGAGTCAGAGGTCCTTTTTGTCGAAAATAACCTTCCATCCACAGGAAGGTTATTTTCAATTTTTTTAATACACGACGATGATCATCATCATCGTGTAATATATTTACAAATGGTACTCAAATTTCTAATCGATATCAAAAAAATTTTCTTTGAAGGTGGGACTGAGTGAGTATGTAGAAATATCTTCCATTTAATACATAAAGTCAGTTTTAATTCGGTTATCCGTTATATGTGGCGTAAGTAGCAGTTTTTTGATGAACTAATGAAGCGTATGTAAAATGTTTTGAAGCAGTGTTTTTATGTAGGTACCGTGCATGCGCTCAAATGACAATTGTAGCAGAAGCTAGGTATTTACACATGCCGGAAGACTTCGTCAAACGATGGATGGGTTTTAAACAAAGTCAAAAGTGTAAATGATCTTCCAGTGAAAGCCATATAAGGCTAGATAAGATTATTATTAATTTATTTACGAAAATATCGCAACACTTCGTCAACGACAATACGAGCTAGCCAAGAAGAAGTAGATTACGCGAAGACGTTATCGCTTATCGTAGCGCAATTATTAAACTGCTGCTGTCCGATAAACATCCACAGGTTTGCGTGATCTGAGTACAAGAAAACTTTAGCAGATATTGGTTCGATGCTGTGTTTACAGATGAATTATTTTTCTAGGGCTGGTCACCTGGAATAAAGGCATGATCAATGGACAGAGAACGTACTATACAGCGCACTATAAAACACCTGAGAAGGTTCATGTTTATTTACTTTAACACGTTGGGTTTCGACCAAGAAGGGCGTCTAAGATCGGTCATAGTGTGGTTTAAGTATAACAGTGTAGAGATTGAATCCTACAAAAAGACGATGATCCAAAACATCGTGGAGTGGAAGGCTGCAAATGGTATTGCATCAATGGACTGGCTTTTGTAGCCCCCAGACGCTAACCCAATTGAATATGATTTGAGCTTTTATGAAACAGAAACTTCTTAGGAAGCGTGTATATAAAACTTCCCAATTATCTCGCAACATAAGGAAGAAATGGCGTTTATTACTTACGAATTATAAAGAAAATTAAATTGCAAGTATGGGAAATTGCTATGACGCTATTCTTAAATGTAATGAAGACTCTACGCCATATTAAATATTAATGTATTAGCAAATAACATGTAATGTAACAATGTATTTTATTTATTTTATTAGTTTTGTAGAAATATTAGCCTGCGTTTCGTAATATACATACTGTATGTATTGTTTTAGTTCACAATTTATTCTGACCTGATACAACATTTCCTCTAATATACGCCGGTTATATAACCGATAGCACATTATTATTCAACATACTTTCGCCGAAGACTTTCATGTTAATTCGCTTTTTAATGTAATTATGAAGACATCGAAATTGTATTTATTCTACATTTACAATGTATACCTATTAACCTGGGCGATTCTTTTATAAACAGTCATAATAAATAGATTTTAACTTGTTACGTAATTTTGTATGAAAGGCTGTTTTACGTACAAATGCATGTTTGAACATTATCACATGTTTCTCAACATTTGGCGCGTTTTAATGACTAGATTACACCACGACTAATGCGATATTTATTATGATTATTTGGTTTCCATTTAATTTTTGCCATTTAAATTTTGTACGCATATACGTATTGGCATTGTTCAAGTTTGAAGATGATGCTAGAATAGGAATATAATTAGTTTTTCGTTTGCATTGCAAAAACATGCAATTTATTCAGCAATCAGTCATGTCAGAAGCATTATACATATACCGAGCGTGTTTTTTCTGATGTTTATAGTATGGGGATATCGGAAACTGGCAGAGGCAGAGAGGATATTAAAAGGGGAAAGAATTGCAGTTTCACAAGCTCAATTTAATGAGATTTTTGTTTGTTTGTTATACTTTAGAAAAAATGTGTAAAGTAATAATTTATAGGTAATTATGTGCTTGATAATACAGTCTGACTGTATTTTTTATTTGAGTTATAATTTTTGAGTTTTTTCTAAGAGAAACCATAGTCGGCCATGACTTTATAAAAATGCCTTTTTTTCTCAACGATTCTAATGATATGCCACTTGACAAAGTAATTTTTATAAATAGGTCAAATATGGCCATTTTTTTCCTTTTAATTCTCGAACTGTCCAAGTAAATATCAGAAAAAAACATACTCAAGAACACGAATTGAAGAAGCACCAATGCGATTTTTTGCGGATATTCTTCACGGCTGATAAGACCTGTTTTACTACTATGTTCCTGAATCCAAACGTTTATCTCTACAGTGGAAATGCAATGTTAGCCAATTCTCAAAGAAAGTCAATTTTACGGTTCCAAGTTAACAATTTTTATGTGTTGCTGTTAAAACTTTTGCTTCATCACTGCTTGCACTATGTTCTTGAATCTAAATCTCTTCAAAGAAAGCAAAGCTATTTTTATCAATGGATAAAGTAAGCGCTTTCGTAGACAAACTGTTTTATGCTGCTCTACTGAACAAATTGCAGAAAGCTGTTATTAAAAAGCGACCTGGAATTGCCCATAGAAAAGTCCTTTCACACCATGTTTTTTATTTTTTTCGCGAAACCCACCCTATTCGACGGATCTAGCCAAGTGATTTCCACTTATTCCTAAATCTTAAACTTTTCCTTGCTGGAAAAAAGTTTCAACTGGAAGAACTTAGCACCGCAACTTAAGCAAAGAGTCAGTGTCTTGAGAATTTGAATCATTGAATCATTAGCTTAGCTTGATATTGTTTGATGTATTTTGTCGCATTCAATTTGTTTATAAATGATACCTAATGCAGTTATAAATTTACATTAACAGTAAATTTCCATTGTTAAACTTTAGAATTTCCTTTATTGTACGCGATTTGTATCTATAACACACTTTTTAGAAAATTTCATTTCAATTATGTAAATTTCGTAAATGATTCTTGTATAGTTTGGGAAACTTTTCCGTTAACGGGTGATTGTATTCATTTTAACTTTTAATCCTAACTTCCAGTCATATTTATTGAATTAAATATAATTTATTCAACCGTGTTTCTGTTGTTATTTGCTTCTCTTTATTATTTTCTTATCTTGTTAAACCGTTAGTTGCAGCTTGGTTAGTTATCTTTTAGCTGAAAAGTCATTACTGGTTTTTTTCGTAAAAAAAAACTACATAATTTTCAAGAAAATGGAAAATTTATTTATTCAAAGTATTGGCCATTTGATTCTAAACATCTTGCCCATCTTTCAGGAAATTTATGGATGTCATTCCCAAAAAACTGTTTGTCCGTTGAGCAAAACCATTCATCGAAACATCTTCGAAATTGGCTGCTCTGCAAGCGTGTGCTCCATTGATGTGAAAAGGTGATAGTTGGGCGGGGCAAGTCTGGAGAGTACGGCGGGTACGGTATTATGTCTCATCCAAGTGCTTTCAACGCTTCCTTGACCGGTTTTGCTGTATGAGACGGGGCGTTACCGTACTGTAAAATCACTTTACCGTGTCTTCGGGTCCATTCTGCACGTATTTCTATCAATGAATGGTTCAAACTGATAATTTGTTGCCGGTAGCTTTTTCACCAAGTTTTTCCCGTTACTCTTAATCGGTCGCTAATCGTTTCTTAGACCACTAACGCTTCTGCCAATTATTTTTGAGTTTGGGTTTGGTCTTCATTCATCAACTCCTACAGTTTCGCATCTTCAAACTTTTTCCGTCTACCAGAACGTTCTCTATCTTGCACATCGAAATCACTACTTTCGAATTGTCAAAACCATGCCTCACATGTTTTTATGGTTGGAGGTACGGAGAGCATGCTCTCCGTAAGTTTCTACCTGCAAACGATGACTTTCAGCGGCTTTTTTCTTTTGATTAAATAAGGAAAGTAATGCGTGCCGCAATTGCACTTTTTCAGACACGAAACTCGATATTTTCAAAGAGATATAAATCTATGACAGTATTACTTTGGCAAAATATAATATGTAAGGCTTTGAAGCTTGATGTCAGTAAAAGAAAATCATAACATCGCATACTTAAGCCTAGCGGCATCTGTTAGAAAAACCCGTAATGACTTTTCGGTACACCTGTTAGATATTTTGTAATGTAAGCAATGTATTTTTTCTCTCGTGTTCATTTTGTGATACATTTCATATATATAATTAAGAATTATTTCCAGTACTTATTAATTATATTTATTTGTAAAAATTAAAAAAACATTCAGACGTATTTATAACATAACACATGTCCTTTCAGTTACTGACGAAAATATTAATGCCACCCGCAAATATAACGGTTTTCGTTGTATGTCAAAATAAAGTCAAGAGTTTAATGAAGAATATTTATTTTAATACAAAAATAATATTTTTGAAGAAAGTTTTCTTATCATGCTCGTATCCTCTTCAGCGTACTTTACACCCAGGCTTTGATTGACTCCTTAATTATGTGATCATTTTGCCACACATCTAGGGCATCGATCGCCAACTGGTGGCATTTTTTCTTGAATAGACTATCAATTTTAATACGCTCCACACATTTTCAATATTGTTTAAATCGACAGAATTTGCCGGACATGGAAGCACTGGCAATTTCACTGACTACAAAAAATTCATCTCATCTCATCTTGTCTCATGACAAGAGGTACCATCTTGCATGAAGCTATACGAAGTTTCGTTAGGGTCTAGTTCGTATAAATATGGGAGCAACACGTGTTTGTATTGACTTTGCTCCATTGTGTCTTCGTAGTAATACAAAGGCCCGGGACCCTTCGACATTATGCTGGTGGATATAGTTTCACCGCTCAGATTTTACTATATATTATTTCTTCTACTTTTGATTCGTCATTGAATACAAGCAAACGAAAAAGTTGCTTTTATTAATTAATAAATTTGCATGCCCTTATTTTATCTTACTTTACTCCAGTCCTCTGTTATATAGTTTTGCCCATCGAAAATGAGCTGTCTTTATTATAGCCGTCAGTTTTGATTTTTTAACTTGCGAATTGCTCGCGTCGATAATTCGTGTCTTTCTTGAGAGTTTATTTTAATATTTCTATTTGATCGTCTACGGTTTTCTTTTGCGAATTTTACGATATGTCGATCAAGCAATTCGTAGGTTTTCTTTTTCTGACACAAAACGACTGTCTGGTGCTTGTACTAGGTGCTTGTATTATTTGTGCAATTTGTTTTTGAGAGTAATTTCTTGTAGTGGAAATACTTTTTTATCATTGCATGTCTTTTGTTGCCCCTTATAGTCTAATCATATCACAAATAAAAACGAATAACGCACTTATTGAAAGTAAATGAAACCTACACAGCGTCACACAGGAACATAAATTGAAATACTTTTGAATGTTAGATACTTAATTATTACAATGACCATCCACAGTAACCCTAAAAGAACCCACTCATAATCGAGGATTAGTGACAGGCTCTGTGGTAGGTCTGTACCTCCCATCGACTCTTCAACTAATCACCGAAATAATTTTTTTTAGAGATAATTATAGATAGAATATACTAAATAAAAAAAAATAAACATTCGATAACTATTTCTTTGGGTTTATTCGCTTGTATTGAATTAAGTGGAAATAGAGAAAATCAAAAAATTATCAAGATGGTGCTAATATTCTATCCAGGGACTGTATGTATCTTTATATACAAAAGTCACATAATATCGAGATTATGTACATAACATATGCCTTCGTCTTAATATAGGCTGTTCTTGTCGGCCAATTATTATCTATCTATTATTTATCTATCACCGAGATGTCGCCTTTCATATTATTTAAGAAAATTTCGTTCGTTTTAGTTCTTTACTACAAAATTTAAAATTGATAAACAGATATCTAGTTGCCAACGACACTGAACAGTTTTTTCTAGATATGTTTCATTAAGTTTTTCTTTCATATAAGAAAAAACTCTATTCAAGGTAATCTAAATGGCTTCATTCTTTTAAAATCTATGCTAGCGTAATTTTATCCGTTAATAATCTTTAATGACCGTAAGCAAATCGTAATATAATCCTAATTATTATCATTTTGTGTATAACGAAGTGATTGACTTGTGAATCTTATATAATGATGGCAAATTAATTATAGATCTAGTCTAATATCTGCACCTGAATTTGTTATATATACATTGAGTTCGATTGATATGAGTTTTCTATGTATCTGATAAATGTTCTCTATAGAGCCTTATTTACAATTTTTGAAAGATTGTAATTAACAACTGATTCTTTAAAGTATTCTGTATGTTCTCTTTCTAATACTTAACTAATTAAGTGAAAGTTTTAATAAATTTTGTTCAGGTACAAATTCAAATTTATATTATTATTAATATTATTATTGTTATTATTATTTATCGAAATATTTATTTATTATTACAAAAGGCTATACGACAGGATGTTATATGTATAGCTACATTCAAAATAATAAGCAGTTGCTCAGTTTTTTAAAATTCGTTTTCAATGGCGTTTGTGTATGCATATTTTGTTTATAACTGCATATGATTGCAATGATGTTTAGTATCTAACAAATACGAGCACTTCTTAGTTTAGAAAAAGCTATTTGTGTTACTAAAACTTACTACTTTGCATATATATTGGGTCTGGGAAAAAGTTCGTGGCGTTTTTTCAGTAAAATTCAACTGGTCCCCGCATGGCGCGTGGACGAATTCATTTAAACCGAATATGCTCCATTATTATCGACAATGTTTCGCCATTTTTTTTGGTAGATCCATAATCCCATCGGTGAAAAACTTCTGTGGTTTCTGGTCGAAAAACTAAATCAAGTAGTTTTCACAGGCTTCTTTTGAAACCAACTTAATTCCATTGAGAGAGTTCTGCAGAGATCGAAACAGATGATAGTCAGAGGGTGCTATATCCGGACTGTAAGGTGGGTGCATCAAAACTTCCCAACCAAACTCTCTCAATTTTTGACGGGTCATCAAAGAAGTGTGTGGTCGGGCGTTGTCATGATGGAAGACAACACCTTTCCTATTAATCAATTCGGGCCGTTTTCTTTCAATCGCCTGGCGTAATCTCTCTAGTTGTGCACAGTAGAGTTGAGAATCAATCGTCTGACCAGTTGGAAGTAGCTCGTAGTGGACGATTCCCCTCCAGTCCCACCATACACACAGCATCACTTTTTTTGGCGTCAATGTTGGCTTAGCGAACGCTTGTGACGGCTCACCATCCTTTATCCACGATCTTTTACGCTTCCGATTATCGTACGTAATCCATTTTTCATCTCCGGTTATTAAACGTTTCAGAAACGGCTCGATTTCATTCCGTTTCAGCAGCGCATCGCAGATGTTAATTCGGTCAATCATGTTTTTCACGCTCAACTCATGAGGAACCCATACGTCAAGCTTTTTTTTGTAACCAGCTTTGTGTAAATGGTTCAAAACAGTTTTGTGGTCAATGCCTAGCTCCATGCCAATATCGACACTGCTGATATGCTTATCTTGTTGGACTTTTTCAAGAATTTCATCAGATTTTTCAGTGATTGGACGACCGCAGCGTGACTCATCTTTCACATTGAAATTTCCAGAACGAAAGCGAGCGAACCATTTCCGCGCAACAGATTTCGATAAAGTACCTTCACCGTACACAGCACAAATTTTATCACAAGCCTGCGCAGCGTTCTTCCCCTTATCATAATAATATTGCAGAATATAGCGAAATTTCTCATTATTCTTCTCCATTTTCAAGTGCGAATAACTTTCCAACCACTGCACCGATTACAATGTTTCTACGCTCAAACTAACGTTCGGAAGGTCATCTAAAAAACGAGCCCTCGGTGGTGTCGCTGTGACTTGTTGTTCTTTAGTTATCGGCAACCAATGCCATCTATCGGGAAAAACGCCACGAACTTTTTCCCAGACCCAATATATATATGTATGTATGATGTATATACACTATCGTGCATATTAGTTCAGACAGCTAGTAAAATTTAGTAAACTCTTCAAAAAAACAATATAATTGCCTTTAAAAATAAATAATATATTTACATTAGGTCCTTTACGAGATTTATAACCAATTGCAGGCAAATAAATCTATTAGAGCACCTCAATTATTATATTTTATGACTCATTGCGGTAATTCTTGGAATAATCCGTACTGCCATAAATACGATTATTTTAAGATGATATTGCAGATAAAAAACTTGCGAAACTTACCTGCCCTTATCCCAAAGAGTCTTGTGTATCGAAATATGCATTAACTTTCAAATAAATTTTCTAGCGTGCGCATCACTGATAAGACCGTATTTTTGATGTAAACTTCTTAAAATGCCGAGAGGAAAACCTACAAGTTTAGAAAAACGTTCTGAATTATTACTTTTTATCAAGAAGGTTATTCAATGCGTCAAATTTCCGAAAAGACACATGTTAATAAATCGACTGTTAGTAATATTATTCTGCGACATTAACGTACGGGCAGTTTAAGAGATCCGGCACATTCAGGTCTTAAGCGAATAACAGCTGACGATGAGCGTATAAAGTTGAGTAAACGAAATAGGAGACTGACAGCACCTGAAATCGCCGCAGAAATGAATCGCGATCGCGCAAGAAAAATCTCTGTTACTACGGTGAAAAGAAAATTAAAAGCTGCAAATCTTTACGGCCACACTGCTGTAAGAAAACTCTTACTTTTACGGGGAAACAGGCAAAAACGATAATAATGGGCAGAAACACACAGAGATTGGACACTGGATGACTGGAAAAGGGTCTTATGGAATCAAAGTTTGAGTGCTTGGACAATCAAGGCGTGTTTTTGTAAGAAGACCGAGTTGTTAAAGAATGCAGCGGGATTGTATAATGCCAACTGTCAAACGAGGAAGAAGTTCTGTGCTTGTTTGGAGTTTTTTTTTTTTGCTACGCCGGCACAGGTGGCTTGAAACGTATCGAGGGTATTTTGCGAAGGGAGGGTTATTTAGAGATATTGCATGAAAATGCAATACCATCGGGTCTACGTTTAATCGACGAAAATTCTGTGTTTATACAGGACAACGACCCCAAACACTCAGCAGTAATATGTAAGAATTTCTTAAATAGCGAACAAAACAATAATACCTTACAAATAATGACATGGCCACCGCAAATACCTGACCTAAACCCTATAGAATTGTTATGGGATGAATTGGACAGGAGGGTCCGAAAAGTGTGTCCTCCCTCAACAAATTACTTGTGGAACATATTGCAAGAATAATGGAATAGTATACCGAAGAGTCTTTGAAAAGCTCGTGAAACGGATGCCTCGAATTGTACACTGTTCTTTGCGCAAAAAGGGGTTTCTTCGATGAGCGGAATGTTTAAGATATCTTTGTTTATTTAACGTTGGAATTACTTTAATTTTTTTTTATTATACTTTATAAACATCTATAAACAGTAATGCAAAAAAATTTCAAGTTTTGACATAAATTAGTTTAACTTTGTTCCCTTTTTTTTAAAATTTATTTAAGTGTCCGAACTATATGGACGAAAGTGTATATAATATTCTGTCTATATTCTGACCGAAATAATAACCCAGTCAATAATCATTTTCTGTTCAAGATAAGAAAATATATCTACATATATACATACATATATACATATATAGAATTTAGTTTTATTATGAAACCTTTTTAATTATTGTAACTGTTCAGATAACACACTTTTAACAACTTTTGTCATTTATTAAGCAAGGATGCATTTAAAAATATTAATTAATAGAAAGAAATGTTATTTTCATTGCAAACGAGAATCTAATGAACACTAGATTTATAATCGAATTGATTGGATTCGAAATACGAACTAGGCCCTAACGAGTCCGAACCAGTCGGATATACTAAATAATTTTGCATCGATCCGATACGTGGCATCTAAACGAGATAGAATCGATTCTCCGATTCTGATGTAATGGGCATTTCTACCGTCTAATTCATCATAAAATCCGACTAACAGTTTTTGTTCACGGAAAATAAATTTAAGAGAAGAAACCTTCGAAACAAAAACTTTCTATGTCGCTACACAGATTTTCTCAGAAATATGTTTCCAGGTTAGTCTGATTCCTAGTACATAAAATGAAATTAATGTATATTCCAAAAATGTAAATTGAATGCAAACAATCTAAAAACCTTTTATTTTTTCTCATTATTATACACTGGTCTCAATAGTGTAAAAATAAATTTTATTAAATTATGTTTTTGCAAAAATAAAACAAATGTTTTACGGTTCAAGAAAAAAATTACACCGCAAACATTTGTTTTTATTTTTGCAAAAACATTATTTAATAAAATTTATTTTTACACTATCGAGACCAAAACATATATGTATATATGTATATATGTATATATATATATATATATGTATATATGTATATATGTATATATGTATATATGTATATATGTATATATGTATATATGTATATATGTATATATGTATATATGTATATATGTATATATGTATATATATATGTATATATGTATATATGTATATATGTATATATGTATATATATATATATATATATATATATATATGTATATATATATATTATATATATATATATACATATATTTTTTTATTTTCTATTTTTTCGGAGTGTAATTTTTTTTTGAACTTTTATATACCGCAAGCATTTGTTTTTATTTTTGCAAAAACATAATTTAATAACATTTATTTTTACACTATTGAGACCAGTGTATAATAATGAGAGAAAAAAGAAAAGGTTTTTAGATTGTTTGCGTGATATATCTTAATTAAACGGTTTAAATGAAAAAAAAACATAGCAAAAGTATTGCAAATGAAAAACTTAAGTAATAAATTAATAATAATTGTTATCCATACGGTCATATTAGTTACGTATTTTGCAGATTTAGGCATTTCTAAATTTTTTTATTTAACAAGTCCGATATCATTGATAGAAAATTAAAAGGTCAAAAAGTATATAGAATATTTATTATTATTAATAAATAATATTTTATATTTCGTTATTTCATTGCTTTTATTTAAGAAAGTTGTAGTTTGTTCCGAAGTACTGGGATTAAAACTTCCAGTATAAAATGAATTGCTTACTATTTCAATATAATTTTGAACTTTTCGTATTTGCAAAAAAGTGTAACAAAATAATATTCTTAATTGAAAATATATTCTTAATACACATTTATTCACACGTTCAACATGATTAAAATTGATTTTATTTTTTCTTTTTCCAACAATTTCAAAGAGCTTAATATAAAAGCGATGTAGAAATACATATATTGTTTCATTATATCGAGGATTAATTACTTTTTAAAGTTAACGTAGAGAATTCAATATATGTATGTAATCTTCAAATTATCAAGAATTAAGCTCATAATATCTTTGCAATATTATAAGCTTAATATTAATAATCTAATTTTAAGATACAATGAATTAATCAGTTTATTTTATAGCCGCTAAATTCAAATGTATGACGTTAATCTTCTTTTGCGAATGGCACATTTTATATGGATCATTAATATGCAACCTATTCATTATTTATATAAGGCTAATACATATTTATTTATTCTTGACTTTTAACATTAAGAGAGTAATATGTAAAGAAAAAGTAGTTCACAAAATTGTGATATATATACATATATAGGTAGTTCGACTTACATTTCAAATAAATATTATCCTTGACCGGAACAAAAGTTACTTTTTCATTTGTAACTGGTTTATAAGGATGTTATAATAATTCACACTGTAAACACCGATTTTTTTTTTGGTAAAATAAACCGGCCTTTTTTTCCTTTGCGAACGTTCAAAACCTTTAGCGATGCATTTTGATCAAAAATGATCGCGCTTGTAACTTACTGACTAGCGTATATAGATATAAGCGCGATTTATTACCAGTATGATATCCAACAGTACTAGTAGAAGGGGGAGATACATACATGCGTTATGTGTATTTGTATTAGATATGCGAATACGTATGTATGTATGTACGTATCTACATAGAACTTAACTTTTTTCACAATAGTTATTTTTTAACGCTACCTTGAATGTGTATGGAGTCTTGTAATTTGTTTATAAGGTAAATTTGTATCCAAGTTGATATATGTAATCTATATAAAATTTGAAATATAAGCTGTAGAAATAAAAAAGTAAACGTTTAAAGGTTAAAAAATTGATTAATAACTTTATACTTACGTGCAACCACTATTACATTATTACTCAGACATTGTTTTGAGACCTATACGTTTTAGAAACTACATCAGCGCTTTCCTTGGAAAATTTAATTAGAAACACTTTCAGATGCAGGAGATTACACAGTGACTCACAGTCAAAATGATACAGTACTATAAAAATTATATATTTTTGAAATTATATAAGAAGAAATCGTTTTTGGAAAAGAATTAAAGACATTGCGGTTTTGCAAGAATATTGTATATTGTTATAACAAAATTAAAAGACAATTCATTGAACACAACATAATTAATAACAAGAACTATGTTAAGAGCTCATAAATCAATGTCGAAGTGAAAATGATACATTTATTGAAATACAGGGTGTCTTTATAAGAATATACGCATTTCGAATGCATATATTTATTAAACTTTAAGACATACGAATATGAAACTACACACATATTTACGAACCTCTCAAGTTCAGATTACAGATGTTCAATATGTCCTCCATCATCGGTACTCAAATTCCTCCTATACTCGGACAGGCTTGTGTCCGTCATCACTGATGTTATGGCAGTACGGATCCGATTCTTCAACTCTTCCAGGTTCTGTGGGAGTGGTGGTGCATAAATGTTGTCTTTAACGAAACCCCACAGGAAGAAGTCACAGGGTATCAAATCCGGTGACCGTGGAGCCCAGCTGAGACATGCTAAGTCGCCAGCTCCTTAACGACCAATCCAACGGTTCCTTAGAGTTTCATTCAGATATTCACGCACTTGGCGACTCCAGTGAGGGAAACAACCTCGGAAACAATCAGTTTTGTAACCGTGTTTCCATCAAATAAGAATGGGCCGTAAACAGATGATCGGGATATCGCACAAAACACATTGATTTTAAGCAAATCTCGTACATGTTCAATGGTTGCATGTGGGTTCTGTAGACCCCAAATTCGAACACTGTGTTCGTTTACCAGACTACTAACATGAAAAGTCGCTACATCACTGTACACAATGCGTTGTGCGAAAGTGTTATCATTGTCAATAGCATCCTGAATCTCGTTACAAAATGCCACAGGTTTCCGTTTGTCATCAGGACGCAGAGCTTGTACGGCTTCATAACCAACCGACGTCTCAAAACACGCCAAATTGTTGTTATAGGCAGTTGTAACTCCCGACTGGCACGACGAGTTGATTTTGAAGGATTACGTTGCAACATTTTCTTCAGAAACACGAGGGCGGTCAGGACTCTTTCCTTTACATACACATCCTGTATCTACAAACTGTCGATACCATTGCGAATGTTCCACCCATTCCGAGGATCAATTTGGTAGCTCAACCTGAAACGTTTTTGCACTGTAATCACGGAATTGCACTTCGCAAACTCGAGAACACAAAATGATTTCTGCTGCGGAGTAGCCATTTTAAACATATAACGATTACCAAGAAAAACAGACAACTGACATCAAGCGGCTATTAAATAAACTAGACTATGTATTCGTTTCTCCAATAGCGGAGCCGAGGCGCAGCGATCGATAGTTTGGACAAAATAATACTTTATACGTATATTCATTTTGAAACACGCTGTATACTAGTGAACTAACATATTATTTCTTTAATATTTGGTAGGGTTGTCCTTTGCTTGGATAATTGCTTTTAGTCTATTTGGAACAGATTCCATTAATTTTTTCATATAAAAATTTGTTGCCATTTTTTTAATAGTTTGTTTTATATAGCTTTTTGTTTGATATTTCGTGACTGCGTGCCCTATCTCTAACATGTGCCATCAATTTTCCATTACATTTATATCTGGAGACTAGGGCGGTGGTTTACTAACTTTTGGGCAGTTGTACAAAAACCAGTGTTTTACAATATATGAAGTGTGCTTCGGGTCGTTGCCTTGATAAAATTGAAAATTGTTTTCAATTCCAAGTTTTTGGGCACTACCTTTCAGATTTTGTTTTAGAATGTCCAAATACATAAATTTGTTCGTAATTCCTTCAATAAAGTGCGGATTTCTTACCCCTGCGGCAGAGACACAACCCCATACCATTACATGCCCACCTCCATGCTTAACACTAGATTTCAAATTCTTGAAATTCATTTCTTCTTCTTTGTCCATGCCGTGGTTTTGCTATCCGATCCAAAAATATCATATTTGCTTTCGTCCGAAAATAAAATTGCTTTCCAAAAGTCGAAGCCTTTGTTCCGATGTTCTAAAGCAAATTGTAAACGAAGGTTTTTACTTCTCTTACTAACAAATGGTTTTCTGCGAGTTGTTCTGTCGTAAAAATCGTCATTTCGAAAAACTCATCGGAGCGTTTCCGGATTAACTTCTTTACCAGGTAACGTTCCTATTTCAGATGTCAACTTTGGGCACTCAAAAACGGATTCTGTTTTGAAGTAAGTTCAATCCATCGCTCATCGTGTTCGTTAAATATTTTTCTTGTACTTACTCTGCCTTTGTTGTTTATTCTGTGGTTTCGAACATAACGTTCAATGATGTGTTGAATGATAGACAGACTTTTGTTCAAGATTTTGGCTATTTCTCTTTGTCTTTTTGTATTTTTAAAATGAAAAATAACAAGATTTTGCTCCTCTACTGTTGTTTGTGGACCCATCTCACTTGAACTAATATTAATGCTAACACTAACTGTTACTCGACTGGAATTTACACGGAAAATGATTTCATGCACTTTTCAAGAAAGGGGAACTACAGACATATATAATAAAGGATAGCAAATAAAAAATCAGTGGACCAATGTGTGCATTGGTCTACTGCCCGTATATGTAATATTCTAGTTTCAACATGTGGTGTATTAGTCTATTTTTTTATAGACCTGACTAGTGAAAAGGTATTCTATATTCAAAGGCATTATCTTTTGATTTTCGTGATTAGTCCCCTTCCTATTTGGGAAAATTGAAGTGAAATTTTCTGTTAAAAGAGCGTTATTCCATACTCCATTGGAGGAATCAACTATTGCACACTTTTTCCTGTGAGTTTATAAGGGAATAAAGATAATAAAGCTACCTCAAGGAAAGAGTTGTTTTTCTTACTTGTTTTATATTAAAATATTAACCCTTGTCGTGTTTTTCCAGCTGTTAGGTAAATTTTATTATTTTTCCTGAAGAATTAATTCTCATACGAAAGAACTGTTTTCATAGTGTTGAAAAGGCCTGAATAATAATCGCCATCCGAACTATCCCAATTTTGATGCAACAAGGTCTGACAGCTATATTTTACAAGTGCTGTTTCTTTTCCTTCTTATTACTACGGCTTGTACTAGTAAATTCCCTTAGTTTGTTAATTTGGGTAAGTAATTTTGTTTCGAGATCAAACTCGTTCGGGCAAATTGTTAATTATTTCAAGTTAATTACCATTCTTAACATAGTATTTCTGTTTTACATTACAATTGTGCATTATCGATTTTAGTAATTTTGTCATTTAAGCAAGTTTTAGTGTTATTGTGCGCAGTTTTTTGTACAGCCATTTGACCCGAATAAGAGTTGTTTATTGCATGAGTCTACAAAAACTGTGAAACCTTTAATTTTGTCACTTTTTCTTTTGCACGTTGGATGTTTTTCTTGTCCAACTATTCTTTTAGAATTAATAAATTGTTATTATGCCATTAGAATTCCTTTTTTTTAATTAACAATTCAGTAGTAAACATTCAGTAGTTTTAACGAAAATAATTAATATATCACGGTTAGATTTTTCATTTTTAAAATTAAAAAGTACACAATCAGTAAATTTTAACATTGATAATTTTGTTTTAAAACTAAATTCTATATCATACAGCCAGGAATTTTAATTTTAGTGTAAAATTTTATGAAGGTTTGTACATTTTGAGTAAACAATCTTTTAAAATGACCGCTATTGTAACTTGTGTGAACCTAATAATTGTATTTGGAAAAAATGTTTTGTGAAGTTTCATTTTGTATAGAAGATTAACTTGGCCAGTTCAAGTAATTGCCATAGTTTTATTTACTTCCTAGCTATTGTAATTATATTTTTTCCCTACGCAATTACACAGTTTGTTTATGAATGTTTGATTTCCTTCTTTTTGTGTGAGTATTGTTATTTTCACCATCGTCAATTTTAGACAGCGTTTGGGAATTCTAACATAGTGTGGCGTCCATATACTATCTCTGTTAGTTTTGAATCCACCCCTGAATCTCGAAGCCGGGTGGAATTCCTCAAACGCGACCACATGTAGGTTTGGTAGGGATAGAAACTCTTTCTTGGGTATATTTATATTCTAATTTTTTTAAATTAATTTTTTTACTTTCATGCACGTCGAAGTCGTTTAAAAGTACTTTAAAACAGACATCATATGCACGCAAAGTTATCCTTGTACTAAAAGTATCTTTTAACGATTCTGAACCTAGATTAGTGTAGTTTTTGGTTCAATAAATATTATGATAATGAAGTTGTAATTTATCTTTTTTCACAGATTAATTCTGGTTTCATTTATCACGGTACGTAAATAGCTAAAACTGTAGTGGTTAGTTATACGATTGAGATCCGTCATAACTTTATTGAAACTGAATTGCCTTCAGTTAAAACTCGTGTGTGAGTGGTAATGGCACAATGAATGACTATAGGTTCTGTATTTTTGCAAAAATTCATTACGCAATTATATGATGATGAAAATTAACTTTGCAATTTTAAGACGACAATGTAAAATTTGAGTTACTCAGACTTTTGAATTTTTACATGAATTTTATGGTGATTGTATTATAAACCAAGGTTTGTGGTTTCCCGATCACCAAATTTAACACTAGACGTTCTTGAAATAATTTTTAAATTATTTTTTTCCTATTATAAACTTTTTTGTGTTTAACATTCATTGAGGCTAAATGCATCTATTTAATATATTTTGGTACTAAATAATAATTTAGACTGCCGTTATAAATGATTGTTACCAACTTATTTCAAAATGAAATCAAAATTATACCGTCAATCATTTTGGTACATATATACATATGTATCTACATGTTAACAACAGTAATTTTACATACATACATACATATAGGCTTGCTCATTAAATATACATATATTAGACATCTATCAGATTGACCAGTTTTAGGTATAATAAATGAAATAAGATAAATCAAAAACGTTGACAGTATTTTATTTAAAAATTATTATTATCTGTGGTGGCCATTTTAACACCGCAGTTCATTATCGCATTACTATTTGTGATTTATAGCAAGGGATATTTTTTGCTAATAGTAATATTCTGGTATCTTTTCGTTAACCAATTTTAAAATGGGTAGTTACAGCATGGCGATGTAGCGGTCTCTGTTTATGCGAGCTTCGCACAAATAAAACTCTCCAACACCACACGCAGACATACACTCTCAAATTTAAAATATTGCCATCCGTATATATTTTATTGTCGGTATAAAAAGGCAGTTCGATATGCATGCCCTGACTCGTATGAACATAATGAATACTGGACTGTCCGAAAAGGTATAGCATGAAAGAAGAAATTATTCGATAATTTTTATTCTTTTGAAGGTGCAATATACAATCTGAATTATTTACACTACCTACATTGGATTCATCCAAAAATATAACCTCCAGTCATCGATTGTACAATTTTTGTACTTTTGGCCTACAAGGGTCTTTTCTTTTTGTATTCTTTCATTAAATATGATTTTTGTCGTGCCTTGCACCTGCCTAAATAAATTTTTTCAAAGCGTCCTCCTACCGTTTGAGTAAATATCTTTTTCGAGCTTACAGAGATCTTTCGCAGATTTTTTCCTATCGCGTGACGAGATTCAGTCTAATTTTCTCTTGTCATTGTTTAATAATAGTACGGATTGTACATCGCGAACACTTAAGTTTCTTACAATTGCAATAATTACTTTTTGTGTGAATACAACAGAAATATTTGAGTTTGTTAGCATACGTATATTCGCGTGGTTTAGGCATTATCTGTAACACTGAACTATAAATATAGTGTAAGAAAACCGCAATATCCCTTACAACAAAAAAACAAAAATGATATTTTCTTTATGAAACGTTCAAATAATACCCAATATAAATAACAAAGTCAGATATTATCTATTTATTACCCACTATTAACAAATATGTTTTGTGATATAATAAAATCTAATTTATGTACCCAAACTTTCGTAAATGCCTCTCCTAGGTTCTCTAAAATGCAACGGTAATGAAATGTCTTTCCAGGGGTGTCTAATAAATACAAGTACAAGTGTATACGAGGTGTGGCAATTAAATAACGAGGCTGGTGTGAGAAACGTTATTTATTCCCAATAAATTTATATTTAACTTATATCCCCTTCAAAATACTCTCCTCCCATATCTATACACCGCTGTATAGGCGTTTTCCATTGTTCAAAACAATGTCGTAGTTTATCTGTTCTCAGCCTTTTCATCAATTTTGCCGTTTTTGCTTTTACGCGTTCAACAGACTGAAAATGTGTTCCCCTTAAATGCACTTTTCACTTTTGGGAAGAGGTAGAAGTCACATGGTGCGAGATCTAGCGAATAGGGAGGATGATCAAGCATATAAATGTGCTTGGCCGCTAAAAACTGCTTCACAGATAGGGAGAATTGTGAGCTGGTGCGTTGTCCTGGTGCAGAATCCACCAGTCGTTCTTCCACAAATCAGGCCTTTTCTTCCTTACTCTTTTCCCCAGCTTGATTAGGACTTCTTTGTAGTATTTCTGATTAACGGTTTGACCCTCAGGCACCCAGTCAGTCATGATAGCACCCTTGATTTTGAAGAAGACGATCAGCATTGCCTTTAATTTCGAGTTGTTCATTCGTGATTTTTTCTGCCTTGGCGATCCGACGGCTCTCGTGCACGTGACATAACATTATCACCAAACACATCCTTTAACATTTGTAAACATTTTGTTGGCGATTTTTTTTAATTTGACAAGGAATTTCAGGTCAATTCGCTACTCGATTTTTATGCCAACCATTATGACAGCACTAAACAGTGTTCTCTACAATTAAATTTCGAAAGTAAACTAAAGTAGACAGAAAATGAAATGAAACTAGGAGTTGTTGCTGCAGAAGTATCAAGGTGAATGCCATTCCAATTACAGTGTCGCCCGATGCAGCTGCGCGATGGAAGCAGCGCTGTCTCGTTATTTAAATTGCCATACCTCGTATATGTAGCTTCCCGTTTAACAGTAAATATAATGTGGAAAACTTTATCGTACAATGAGTAGTAAATAGAGAATTTAATTCTTTTATTGCTAATTTAGTTATAGTTTCACGACAATAATGATTTAATTTTTTTAATTCTTTTATTTGTAAAACAAAACAAATATTAAACTTCTTTCAGCACTTTTATTTTAAATAAACCTTCTACATCTAAATATTCGTCAAAAATTTTTAAATTCATTATTAGTATAAAAGCATTAGCATTTTTGTAAATATAATTAATATATTTTGTTATTATTCAATTATTTTGTGTGTTGTGTTAAGCTTGGCAATTCTATTGCTTAATAGAGAACTATTTGGTAACAGAGTTTCGTATTTGTGTTGACTTTATCAGTTTATTTTAAATTTCACTATGTTTAGTTTGCAGCCATGTTGGTGTCCTAAATGTAAACCATATCGTTTTGTTATCACAGTGTTCTATATTCGAAAGTTTTGTTTTTATGGTACAACACATAGGTAAATGTATATACCGTGCGACCAAAATAAGATTATATTTAAATAAACAGCGATTGCTTATACTTAAATATAATCTACTTCTTATACTAAATCTTGTAATCAAATTAGCAAATTATGAAACTTTATGCCAGATAACTTCGACTTTAATAATCAATATAATCATTTTTAAACGTTTCTTTGCAATAAGTATAATTTCAGGTGCAACAATTGTTTTGTAAAAATTCATTTACATTTTTTGGTTAATCTTTGTAAAAAACATTAGCAATCAGCTAAATCACTTAAGGTTGGTATATAACCCCTTTCCACATTAATTTTCGTATTCTGTGTACGTATTTCGATAACTAAGTTGCCATCATCATCAGATAATTAAACAGTGTCGTACCTGGAAAGCTACGGCAAAAGCCTGCACGAAACAAACACACTTCAGTGTGCGTTTTGGCTTTCGACGGTACAGTCGTGTACGGAATTTGCTTCGTACGCATTTTGCCGTGGTTTCCAGGTGCGATGCCGTTTAATTATTTGCTGATGATGACAACTTAGTTGATGAAATTCAGAATACGAAAATTATTATGGAAAGGGATTATACATCAACCTTAAGTGATTAAGTTAATCAACCACAGTCTCCATCAAAATTACCTTCAGTGATCGGGTAGAGAAAGCAAAATCAATGGCGTACTGAAGTTAGCATTTTAAAATAAAAATACATAGCAAGTTATAATTTATAAAACGCTTTGAAACACGTACTCTTTTAAATAGCGTTTTCAGTGATATCACAAAGTGGAACAATACTAATGAACTTATTTGTTTTGCTACACAATGGTCGTCTTTTCGGATACTAATGTCTAATTTCTGAATTTATTGACATGCAATCTTCATCAATATCTGATGTTATTGAATGTTTAGAACCGTTTCTGTTATTAAATCGAGAAAACCATTTACATGCTGTACTCTCTCCAATTACGTTTTCTCCGTGAATGCCACAAATAGTTTTAACAGCTTTCGTTGCAATCACTCCTGTCTTGATATAATAATACGACATTGAAATAACTTTGACATATTCATCACAATTTTTTTTCAGGGCACTCTCATCCTAGGAACTAAAAAGGTCACGACATTATGAATTAACATAATACACAGCCCTGTCACCGACTACTTCTCAACACCTTCTACTAACTGAACACCATATTCTACTGACAAAGATTCTCATATTATTCTGAGGTGTTGAATGAACTGTTTTTCTCTGGAGTTTGTTTTATAAGAGCCCAGACATTTTCAGGGGGATTGGCATCAGGTGATTATGATTGCCAATCTAATGCGACGATATCATTATAAGTTTTTAAATTGTTACAAAGTCGATTTCGATGTTTTGGGTTATCTTCTGAAGCACCAGACTGGTTTATCTGCTTTGATATCATTTTTTACGTTAGTATAATAATTTTTCATCATTCGTTTGGCATATGAAGTGACAATAAATATGAACAATCTGACAAATTCATATTTTGAGAAAACAATTTCAAATATGGTGTGTCTGAAGGACCCTCTGTTTATTAGTTGGAGTAAACCAAGTACGAAAGTACGAAAATTGGATTTACATCTATAACCTGTTTGCTTCGTTCGTATATTGTCTTTCGTATTATGCCACGTTCTGACAAATTGTCCACGATATTTGTTACTCGTACCAATTTATCTATTTCCTAGTAAATGCCATTTTTGGTCTTATCGAACGAATACCGTGTAACACGGCCTCCAAACGCTTATCGATTTAAATATTTTAGCAACAACTAATGAAACCCATAATGAACAATAACAATGTTTAGTGGTTAGAATACTGAGAATTTTATGATTGTTGTAAGGGTTTATTGCCAATACTATAAAAGAAAATATTTTAACAAGAGAAAATATGATATTGTTTCTACATAGTAAATAATTCTAAATATTTTTGAGAAACGTAAGTGGCGTTTGTTTAATTGCGCGAAACTATACAATTCTTTGAGCTAATTGCCGGTACACACCAAACACTTAATAATTGAATTCACTGCAAATACTCGATAAGAAAACGCAGAGAAAATAAACTCTGAATCTTTAGCAACACTCATCATATGATTATCCTGAATAAGTTAGAAAATGTCCAGGTGAGCGTTATGAAGATGAATGTGCAGTAATAATTACGAAAACATCGAACAAATAAAAATGATCGTAAGAAAAACAGTAGAATTCTTCATAACCATAAGAGAGTTTGTAGGATATATGCCTAAGAGATAAAATTAAAAAGTGACAATAAAAAATACTAAATAATGTGTACATATGTTATTTCTTATTTTTTATCGTGTATTGATAAAATACTAAAATAAAATAATCTTTCTACCTCCTTTACATAGACATAGGTATGGCTAAGGTTATATGGTTATAAGATTAGCAATTAATAATTTATTGTCATCACTTACCCTTATTTCAGCAAAAATATTGGTAAATATACAAAAATATCTAAAATATTGTATTGTATTATATAAATATATAACTTACCACTATTTATATTCATATGTTTTACGTTTTATCTTTAACAAATACCAATACTATTAATATAATATAATTTATGTATGTATAAAAAAAATTTAAAAATTACATGTAACTATTTAAAATTTGAGTTAGTTATATGAAAAACTTTATCCAATGCAAATTATCATGATTATAATTAATAAAGGTTAATTTTAATCAACTGCAATCTCAACTAAAATTTACCTTTGTGATTATAATTGTCATAAAAAATTTAATTGACATAAAATTTTAAAATCTTGCATTACTCAGTATTAAAAATACATTTTTTCTTAAATAATTTATGAGCCGTTTATAAATCGTACGTTATATAATTGGATTAAAGATTAAACTACTTACTTGCGTAAACACTATTGATAACATATATGTATGTACATCATCTGTCTAAAAATTCATATGTGCATATACATATCTCAAGATGTGTGACTGATAAAACGAGCTGATAATTTAAATTTAATAATCAATACTCTTTTTAAATGCACCGTTTTATTTATCATTTCCATTGGATGCAAAAATTGCAAGCCAAAAACAATTTAGAAGTTTGTTTAGAAGCACTTATAACGGATGTTTTTTAAGAGCTTGAGAACTTTGAATGATAATACAAGACAGAAATATTGTTGGAATGAAAATTTTTTATTATAATCTGCTAGACAATTTCATGGCATTTATTTTTCAAATATGATTTCCGGCATATGTCCGCTACGGCTACGAGTTATATGGTCCATTCGATCAGTCCAATTTTCGACTCCTTTTTCCAATAAATCTGGCCGTATGGCGTCAATGGTAGCTTGAATATTGGCTTTCAATGCTTCAAGAGTTGCTGGTTTGTCGGCATAAACCAATGACTTAACATAGCCCGATAAAAAGTAATCCAGAGATGTCAAATCGCACGAACGCGGGGGCCAGTGAACAGGACCACTTCTGGAAATAAAGTTGTCAACAAATTGATTTTGCAATAAATCGATCGTATGGCAAGTTGCGCCGTCTTGTTGGAACCAAATGTCGTCGATGTTTAGCTGATTAATTTTTGGAAACAAAAATTCAATCAACATGGCTCGATAGCGTTCGCCATTCACCGTAACGGCAGCTCCTTCCTCATTTCGAAAGAAATCAGGACCGATGATGCCGCCAGCGTGTAAACCGCACCAGTCAATTTTATTGTATGTAATGGTCTTCACTCCAAATACGGCAATTTTGCTTATTGATGTAGCCATTTAACACAATTCTTTGATAAAAATGCTCATCTTCGGCCAGTTTCAAATGAGCCCAATCAGCAAAAATGCGACGCAAACGGTGTTCGTTTGGCTTCAATTCATGCATGAGCTGTATTTTATAGGCACGTAAGCCAAGATCCTTATGAAAAATTTTCCACATAATCGAAGGACAAAGGCCAACAAGTTGAGAACGACGACGAATCTACATTTCGGTGTCTTCTTCAGTACTTCGCGCTACAGCAGCAATATTCTCTTCGGTACGCACATTTCTTTGTCCTGTTGATGGTTTTGAATCGAGAAGAGTAAAATTAGTGCGAAAACGATCAATAACTGCACGAATTGCTTGCTCACTAGGCCACCGTAAAATGGCCGAAGTGCTCTATGAACTTCGCGAATAGATTTATTTTTTCAAAGTAAATTTCCACAATTTGGAAGCGTTGTTCTGACGTTAAACGATTCATGAGGACTTGCCAAACCTTACTGAACAGAAATGTCAACACAGTTTGACATTATCAACTGTCAAACCATAGTTATCGATATCGATAGTTGTCATCCAGCTTAAAACTACCGAGGGTGGGCTGAAAAGTCCGTGGAATAAAAAAAGGATTTATTAGGATTAATTAATCTACCAGGTAAGTTAACAAAAGCTGGACGATGAAGTTCATTTCACAATTTTATTTATTTTTTGAAAAAAATCGAAATTTGTACGTATCAAATATGATACTATGGCAACGAATAGATAAAAAAATTTAGGAATGAAATTCCCCAAAATAATTCCTCTGCTTAGATAAACATAAGTAAATTTTTACCTTTTTCGCAATATACTGATGTTAAGTTTTGACAATTTGGCAATTTACAACGTTGGCGACCTTTAAGTAATGCAAAATGTTGAACATTATTCCTTCTCATCACCGCTGGTAGAATTGGTTTGGTAGGCCTTCTTTTTTTTTATTTCGAACTGTTGCTTAATTCTTTCATGCTAAATTAAATACTAAATTAATTAATGAAATTGCGGTTATTTTTCAACATATTCGCATAACATCTCGACACATTTGGATCAGTAATCATCTAAAGTTTCTGTTTATGCCTCGTTGCTTATATTGATAATTTCAGACTTGCAGAGTATTTTTAGTCATTAAAAAAAGGTGATCAGGCGAATAAGGCAATATTATCTGTTTCACCAGATTTCAACAGTTCGTACTACACCACGCCACTCTGGGCCCACCAAACATAGAGCATAGTTTTGCGACCAAAACGATTTGGCCTTGGAGTCGATGGGCTGGCTTCGTTAGGTGATAACCATGATTTTTTTGCGCTTAGGGTTTTCGAAATAAATCCATTTTTCATCACCCGTCACTATTCGATGTAGAAATGACTTTCGATCATACCTCTGAAGCAGCATTTCATAGACGATTTTTCGATTTTCCATTTGCCTGATGTGGCACCCGTTTACCCATCTTTTGGATTTTCCTATTGATCATAATCGGTCGCTAATCGTTTCTTCATTTAACGCTTCTGCCAATTGTTTTTGAGTTTGGGTAGAGTTTTCATCCAAAACTCCTACAGTTTCGCATCTTCAAACTTTTTCGGTCTACCAGAACGTTTTTGTCTTGCACATCGAAATCACCACTTTTGAATTGTCGAAACCACGCCTCACATGTTTTTATGGTTGGAGCATGTTCACTGTAAGTTTCTACCAGCAAACGATGACTTTAATAAAATGACATGTGTCAAATTATAGCATTGCATACTTAAGCCTAGCGACATCTGTCAGAAAAACCGGTCATGACTTTCAGGTACACCTGGTATATATATATCCGATATTTTCTAAGAAATATTTGCGTCTACTAACATTATCCTCCTAAAGATTCTTTTAATAATCAGGAGTTAATGAATGGTTAAGTGTTTTCTAATGTGACTTGAGCATGGCCTGTAAGAGGTCTGATAATAATAATTCGGTCTTTTGGATCAATACGCCTTCTTTACGTGGACTAACAATTCACTGTAGGGTTCAGCATTTGTAGTTCTTCTATTTTGTAACAAATCTATGTAAACAATACCTTGGTCCCAAAGAACTACAGAGAGATCTTTCCCACCACACAATTTTGTTTTTGTTTTTACGTGTGCCAATTCATCTTTCATTCTCTATTCTTTACTAATCAGTTTGTTTTCAGGAGCATAATGACGTACCTGAGTTTAATGTGTTGCCAATATACGGTTAAAAGTAATAGTCTTCTTGCGTTTCATACTGAGCCGTTAACCTTTGGCATATTGCAACACGTGAAACCTTCTGTTGGAGATTCAAAATTTAATTACATCGTGAACAATTGAATGAACGCTTCCCTGATTTATTTATACTTTCGCATTAATTTCATTTAATGTTAATGATCTGCCATCTTGAATAAATTTAAGAACCTTATCAATGTTTTTTCCTGTTTTGCTTATTTTTCAGCCACGTTGTTTCAAGTTTTCAATATTTTCATAGCCACTAATGAATGTTTTATGTCACTTAAGAACTTGGCTGTTAGCTAAAATTTCATTACCAAACTAAGCTAGTTGCCAAACGTAAATTTATGTTGGTTTAACATATTCTAGGGTTATCGACGTTTATTATAATACGTTGCGCAACTACACAAGGTACCTTTTCTCACTAACGAAGGACTTACGCAACTGTCAGTACTCTCTAGATCAGGGTCTCACCTGCGTATTTCGTTTCTCTAATACTCTGTTATGATTCAAAAACATAGTGTCATTCAAATTTCACTGATTCTCGTATAAGGCTTAATAACTTAAGATGATAAAAGTGACTAAAATATAATCATTATCGTCAAAAAAAAAGAATACTAATATAGTGATTACGAAAGCTTACCAGTTGAGTTAAATGTTGACAAAGAAAGTACAAAGGGTACTAGGAAAGTTTTGCAATATGACGCAACAATGAATCATAGGATGCTGCTTGTTGCTGCATGTTGAGACATGTTCATACATGCATAGTAGCCGCTGCGCCATGTAGATTGGCTCAGTTATTCATTAGCAATGAAACTGTAAAGTGCTTGCGATGGCATCGTGATCACGAAATGAGAAAAGGGCAGTTTTGCGGTATAATTTCGTGCGCGGTTTAAACATAGACCAGTGCTTCGAAGAAATTACTCTTGCACTAGGTGATGTTTGTCCACATCGCACAACGATATGCAGGTAGTATAGAGAATTCCAAAGGGGAAATTTAACTGCGGAGGATGTTGAGAGGCCGGGAAGGCCACGGAGGTCAGTTTCGGAGGAAAACGTTACTGCTATGAGGAAAATACTTGGCAAGGACAGGCGGGTGACCTACCAACAAGTAGAGGGTACTTCAGGCCTAAATGCACCAGCAATTCGTTCGACTCTGCATGATCATTTGCACGTGAAGAAACTTTGTTCTCTCTGGGTGCCGCATCGACTGACTGCACTGTTCCCGCATGTGAAGATGAAGCTAAAAGGGAGGGCGGTTTTCCAGTAACGAGGACCTTCTACGGGCTTGGGACAACGAGTGTGCTTTACTCCCTAGTGAAACTTGGCAGAACTGGTTTAAAGATTGATTTCGGAGGATGGAGAGGTGTATTGAGTGTAGAGGAAATTACTTTGAAAAAATTAAATAAACAAAGCTGTATTGCAAAACTTTCCTAGTACCCTTTGTACTAATGCTTAATAATTCTTACATACTACATAATATGTAGGGTTAGCCATCTTACTATTATAAGAATTTAGCCATAATAACAAATTAATTTTCATACAGTTAAAACGTAAATTCATATTTTTATTGTAAAAGTTACATTACTTTCTGCATAATTCGAGTAAACTGTATATAACAATGTCTTAATTTAAACTGCTTCGCCTATAAATCATTTTACCCTAGACATATTGTATATTCCGTCGTTTATATGATTTCGTAACATTTTATGTTTCATTTTACGTTCTTAACAACAGATTGGAACCATTGAACTCATCATTATTGTGTACTTTATTAATGTCTTTGATAATTAGAAGAGCTTTCAAATAATTTCATTGTTCCAAATTATATTCAAAAACAAATTGGTTCACGCTTAACAATTCTAAAATCACTTTTTATTTAGCCGTGGATTTCAGGAACTTCTTTGTACGGTTCGGATTTAATACAAAACTTGTTCTGTTTCTCAATGCCATAATTTCTGTCTTGTACATAATGCTTTTGTTACTCAATCTTCGTTGTCAGTTTAAAATTAATTTTTATTCGGGAGTGTTTAGAATGGAGTCGTACAGCTTCCCATTTTCAATAAATAGATATTCGAATACATGAGACATTGTCAATATTAGCACAGAACAGCTACATAACTAGCAGGTTAAGAAGTTCAATAATTTTATTGATGCTGATTATTTTTGAATTTTTTTTTTTAAATTTTATTCAATATTACGCACGTCTATTAATCAAAATTAAGAAGCTGTAAAAGACGTTCATAAAGAATATTCTTTTATTAATCACATAACATTTCATTTTACATATAAATATATATTGCCAGAGTGATTGATTGATAGATAATTATAGATAAAATCTTGCAGCAAAATTATTATCTTTTATTTATTTGAATCGCTTGCTTGAAATATTGACTTTATGAATATAACACATGAATCAATAAGTCCCGAGACTAACAATGAAAACAACATTTTTTTTGCAAAATTTTTTTTTATTCATCAACATAATCACCTTTTAGGGTGATACAATGGTTCCAACGCTTTTCCAATTTTTCAATACCATGTTTATAAAAAAATTTATCTTTCGCTTCAAAATAAGCTTCAGTTTCAGCGATGACCTCCTCATTTGAGCCAAGTCTTTTTCCCTGGAGCATTTTTTTAAGATCAGCAAAGAGCCAGTAGTCACTGGGGGCTAAATCTGGCGAATATGGGGGGTGGGGAAGCAGATCAAAACCCAATTCGTTCAATTTTGCCATTGTTTTCATCGACTTGTGGCAGGGTGCATTGTCTTGGTGAAAAAGGATTTTTTTTCTCTGCATGTGCGGTCGTTTTTTTGCGATTTCCTCCTTCAAACGCACCAGTAAGTCAATATAATAATCACTGTTGATTGATTTACCCTTTTC
>JAVIWB010001323.1:0-21025 GCA_031893035.1 Dermolepida albohirtum | reverse complement strand
ATAAAATTTTTTTCTTGTTTGCTGCGCCCGAAATATAGACGGCTACCCTCATACTAAAGAAATCAGCAAAACACCTCAAACAATTTACTATTTAGATTGTTCAGTGTAAAGGTGTATAGAAGGCGCTCTATCTTGTTTCAACAAAAAAATCTATGTAATGCTATATTTTACAAAGACACAAAAATAAGGAAAGCATACAGAAATATCAGATTTAGTAGTGACATTTGAAATTTGTCAAATTTCGTTACTTTAAAAGAAGTGAAACCATTACAAAGATATGAGGGGGTATTATAGTTATGTTTCATCTTAGTATCTTTCTCGTTTCTACATTACTCGATAAGAGACACAAAAAAATCAATAAAAAAGATAGAAAATGAATGCAGTATATACAATATCGCTCATAAGTATTTGGTCGCTCGCATTTAACCCGCAAACTGTAACAAAAATCAAAATTGAAATACTAATATCTTTTTGTTAATTACATATATGAAAAATATATATTTTTACATCTAAAATAAATTGTTGTATAATATATTTATCTAAATTTTAGACTCATCTATATGCCTTCCTTTATTTTTAATCACTGCATCACACTATCGAGGCATTCTTTCGATTAATTTTCGTAATGTCTCAGGTTTTATTTTACCCCATGCCTCTTGTAGGTTCTTCCACATATTAACAGCAGATATGGGAGCCGATTTTCTCACCTCTCGTTAAAGTTCTTCCCACAGTAACTCGATGGGATTTAAATCGGGGCTCAAGGGAGGCCGCGCCATAACTTTCAGGGTTCCCCCGTTCTCCAATTTCTGCAAATATTCCCGGCATAGTTTGAAAGCGTGTTTCGGGTCATTATCTTGTTGACCCGAAATTTTTTACTATGAAACTATTTCTTACTACAGAAATAAATTGTATAATTACAACTTTTCTATAGAAACTGTAATGAAACAAGGGTGACCAAATGCTTATGAGCGATAGTGTAGTTCATCTCCAATTTATTTAACATATCTAAAATTTATAGTTAGACAATAATTAATTCTGCGTTTGTAATTTTGTAATTAACTTTGCAGGCACTACTGGCAACAGGAATTTAGAAATATTTTACAATGATAACACGCTTGAATTGAGCTGGTCTCAAATAAGTACAGATATTCCATGTGACGGATCCTTTTCCGATTATCGTGTGCAATGGAAACGTGCCAACCAAACTTATAACAATGTAGTGTACGTAAAACAGCGCAGCTATAATGTTCGTGGTGAGTAAAGGTATTGTAATAAAATTTGTTTTAGTTACTATTATAAAAATACAAATATAAAACCTTTCGTTACTAAATAATCGAGAAAACCTTTAAAATTCTCCCAATTACCGTTGACTTTTAAATCGTATGTAAGACTTTCATAATTCCATACCAAATTAAGTTTCTGTTAAACAAAAATTTTATTTGCCTTTGGTGAATATATTGTATGTACATACATCAATTGATGCAACGAGATTGTTTCCCACATACTTCTTTTTCAAACCGTTTCAGTACACGTTTTTTCTAGCAAATGATAAACGAGATAGGAAAAAATATTCGGTGCGTAACTAAGTTCTCGCTGTTTTTCAAGAGATGGCTCCAGAAGTAAGTGCTGATCGATTATGACAAAACCAAAACGTCATAAACCAAGCTTAGACATATGGTAAACAAACCGTTTTGACACATTAGTGATTTTGTTTTTGCGTCATGTACATTTGGTAGTGTGAAAATGTCTGATTTTGTGCCAAATAATCGTCATTTGCGGGAAGTGTTGCTTTTCTTCTTTCATTCGAAGAAAACGGCGGCTGAAGCGCATCGAGAACTCCAAAAAGCTTACGGAGATGCTGCTCTAAGTGAAACAACGTGCCGTGATTGGTTCCGTCGCTTCAAAGACGGTGATTTCGATGTTGACGACCGTTCGCGTGAAGGAAGACCAAAAACCTTCGAAGACTCTGAATTGGAGGCATTGCTCGATGAGGATCCGTGCCAAACGCAAAAAGAGCTTGCTTCACCATTAGGAGTTACCCGCCTAGCCATTTCCCAGCGATTGCATGCGTTGGGAATGATTCAAAAACAAGGAACTTGGGATCCTTATCATTTGAAGCCAAGAAACGTTGAGCGTCGTTTTTTCGCCTGTGAACAACTGCTCCAGCGGCAAAAAAGGAAGGGTTTTCTTCATTGCATCGTTACAGGTTTCATGGATTCATTGCAGCAATCCAAAGAGAATAAAATCATGGGGACTGGCCAGTCGTGCTTCTACGTCGTCGGTTCAGCTGTATATTCATGCTGCGAAGGTTTTGCTGTGTATTTGGTGGGACCAGGGCGGTGTTATTTATTACGTGCTGTTGAAACCGAACGAAACCATCACTGTTGAACGGTATCGAACTCAATTGATGCGATTGAGCCGAGCACTGCGCGAAAAGCGGCCACAATACGAGCAGAGGCACGAAAAAGTGATTCTACAGCATGACAACGCTCGGCCTCACGTTGCCAAAGCCGTTAAAACATACTTAGAAACGCTCAAATGGGAGGTCGAACCCCACCCGCCATATTCCCCAGATATTGCGTCGTCCGATTTTTACTTGTTCCGTTCGATGGCACATGGTTTGGCTAATCAGCAGTTCCTCTCATATGAAGACATCTCAAAATGGCATGATTCATGGACAGCCTCAAAAGACGAACACTTCTACCGTGACGGTATTCGAGCTCTGCCAGATAGATGGAAAAAAGTTTTCGCTAGCCATGGACAATATTTTGAATGATTCATTTGTAAACATTTTTTCACAATAAAGTTGCATTTTCATCAAAAAAACAGCGAGAACTTAGTTGCGCACCTGATATGTATTTTTATTAAAACACATCCCAACGCTCATTAAAAGTTTCGTTGCAATATATATTTCCACTGCGAATAAACTTCATACTTGAGGTAGTTTGATGGCCAGAAGAATGAATGTCAGTTTATATTTAAAATAGATTCATTCGACTATCGCATTCTAGCAAAGTACTTTACGGGACTCGAAGATTCTCAAGTCCCATCAAAAATAATTTGTATTTTTATTTGAAGCATATGTTAATGTTTTTCTGTTGCATTGTTACATTTTCAGATCTACAACTATCAACCGAATACCAATTTCGAGTTACTTCATCATTACTAAAGAACGAAAACAGTCCCTGGTCAAAGTTTAAAATGCCTGCGTGGCAAGATAATACAACTGAAGTGAAAAATGCAACTAATCCTGAGACTTTCAACACTGCCCCTTACAATTTGAAGGCTGATTATATAAGTTCGAATAATATTAACGTGTCATGGTCGCATAATAAGGAGAATACAGATAGTTTTTTGATATGTCACGTTGAAGTGTATTCCAATAGAAACTGCGAAATAACGGACAGGTAAGAAATTTTGCATGAAATTGTATTCAGAAACCACAAATAAATAAGATGACTAATTCTAACCACAATAACAATACAATGCTATTGTATGTTCGAACTGAAGTCAATATATAATGATATACAGAACGGCGAGCATGACCACTGGTTATATAATAGTACACAGTAAATTGTTAGTCAATTCTTACAAGAATTTAATATCTCATTTATCTTCTTCAGACGATGTAAATGAGATTTCACTGGAATGTCGCACCAGTCACTTTATCTAAAAACTCGAATTATACGAGGAGGAATCAAAAAGTTCCCGGAATTTTGTTTTAACTCTTTATTACCACAACATAGGTACAGAGTCACTTAATCGCCTTCAAAGTAGGCGCCGTCTGAACACACACACTTGCTCCACTGCTCCTGCCATTGTTGGAAACAACGATGAAAGTCCTGTTGTGGTATCTTCCGAAGTTCAGCCGTCGCGTTGGTTTTGATGTCTTCTACGGTGTCAAAACAGTTACCTTTGAGGCCCTTTTTGAGCTTGGGGAAGAGCCAGAAATCCAATGGCGCTAAATCCGGTGAGTAGGGAGGCTGCTGGAGGACTGGAATGTTTTTTTCTGCAAGCCATGTTTGCACAACAATCGACGTGTGGGAGGGAGCATTGTCGTGATGGAGTGACCATCCTTCTTGCCATTTGCCTGGGCGTTTTCTTCGAACTGCTTCCCTCACTCTTTTCAAAGCTTGCACGTAAAAAGGACCGTTAACCGTTTGTCCAGCTGGTACAAATTCATAGTGCACCACACCTTCGTTGTCGAAAAACGCAATGAGCATCACTTTTGTTTTCGATTTGACATGACGTGATTTCTTTGGTCGAGGAGAGGACGATGTGCATGACTGCATCTTGGTTTCCGGGTCGTACGCGTACACCCAAGTCTCGTCACCAGTAACGATTGTCTGCAAGAACATCGGGTCCTCTGTGCTTTTTTCAAAATATTCGGCCGCCGTCAACTTCCGAGTTTCCATCTGTCCCGGATTCAGCAAGCGCGGGACAAACTTTGCACTGACACGTTTCATCTTCAAATCATCTGACAGGATAGCGTGTATGGATCCATGAGAGATCCCTGCATCTTGTGCCAACTCGTCGATGGTCATTCTGCGGTCTGCTCTGATTAATTGTTTCACTCGCTCGACCATTCCTTCGTTCCTGGAGGTTAAAGGTCTCCCACTGCGACTCTCGTCTTCCAGCGATTCCTGTTCACCCTTAAATCTTGAAAACCACTCGTAAACGGCTGTTTTCTTTAAAGAATCGTCACCGTAAACTGTTTGTAAGGCTAACAAAGTCTCTGAAGCACATTTTCCCAATCTGCACATGAACTTGATGTTCGCCCGTTGCTCGAACTGCGACATCGCGCCAACTGATCACCACACAGTCCTACCTTCCGCTAAACTGCAGTCACACTGCGTGTTCAGACTTGCTCAGACCTGTCAGCGTCATAACTATGCACCATAAGGAATGTACTGTACAAAATTTATTGTGATTGCATCACAACTGCTAACACTACGACACAATTCCGGGAACATTTTGACCGCTCTCTTAATTTGTTGTGTGTACCGGAAAGTCATTACCGGTTTTATCGTAAAAAAAACAACATAATTTTCAAGAAAATGAAAAAATTTATTTATTCAAAGTAGCGGCCATTTGATTCTACACATCTTGCCCATCTTTCAGGCAATTTATGGATGCTATCCCAAAAAATCTGTTGGTCCTTTGAGCAAAACCATTCACTGAGCCATTTTCCATCTTCTTCGTAATTGGTGAAGTACTGCTTTGCAAGCGAGTGTCCCTTTGATGTGAAAAGGTGATAGTCGGATGGGGCAAGGTCTGGAGAATACGGCGGGTGCGGTATTATGTTCCATCCAAGTGCTGCAACGCTTCCTTGATTGATTTTGCTTTATGAGACGGCGCGTTATCGTGCTTTAAAATCACTGTACCGTCTTCGGGCGCATTCTGGACGTTTTTTTATCAATGCATGGTTCAAATTGATAATTTGTTGTCAGTAGCGATCAGTATTAACTATTTCACCAGGTTTCAACGATTCATAATACACCACGCCACTCTGGTTTCACCAAACACAGAGCATTGTCTTGTGACCAAAACGATTTGGCCTTGGAGTCGATGGGTCGGCTTCGCCGAGTGATAACCATGATTTTTTGCACTTAGGGTTTTCGAAATAAATCCATTTTTTCATCACCCGTCACTATTTGTTGCAGAAATGACTTCCGATCATACTTTTGAAGCAGCATTTCACAGACGATTTTTCGATTTTCCATTTGCCTGTCATTCAATCGATATGGCACCCATTTTCCCATCTTTTGGATTTTTCCCGTTGCTTGTAATCGGTCGCTAATTGTTTCTTGGTCCACATTTAACGCTTCTGCCAATCGCTTTTGAGTTTGGGCGGAGTCTTCATCCAATAACTCCTACAGTTTCGGATCTTCAAACTTTTTCAGTCTACCAGAACGTTCTTTGTCTTGCATATCGAAATCACCACTTTTGAATTATCGAAACCACGCCTTACATGCTTTTATGGTCGGGGGGCATGCTCACCGTAAGCTTCTACCAGCAAACAACGGCTTTTGTTTTGATTAAATAAGAAGAGTAATGTGCACCGCAAATGCACTCTTTCAGGCCACAAAACTCGACATTTTCGAAGACGTATAAACCTATTCCAGTGTTACTTTCGCGAAACATAATATGTATAGCTGTGAAACTTGATGTCTGTAAAATAAAATGACATATTTGTCAAATCATGACGTTGCCTACTTAAACTTAGCGACATCTGTTAGAAAAACCGGTAATAACTTTCCGGTACACTGGTATGTAGAATGTAATTTTAATAATAAATAACGAGACATATTATGAAAAAAATTAACTCTATAAAGCATTCAAAATTATAAGTCACGAAATTTAGGAACACTGTATACAAAATGAATATTTTGTTACATATTTCCCAGTCGAACGTCTATGATCGAAAACCGTGATTTGCGAACCTTATTTATAACTATTGGGTTGGCAACTAATTACTTTCGGTT
This sequence comes from Dermolepida albohirtum, assembly GCA_031893035.1. NCBI lineage: Eukaryota > Metazoa > Arthropoda > Insecta > Coleoptera > Scarabaeidae > Dermolepida > Dermolepida albohirtum. The sequence continues at coordinate 14,540 of JAVIWB010001323.1, read as the reverse complement.
TTTACTGATAGAGAGCGTTGCTTTATTTTTTGTATAACGTATGTTAGTGCTGTACTTTACCGTTTGTCGCGTGATACTAGTCACATTGACGTAACTTCAGAAGCAAATAGTATGTGATTTTTATTAAAGCTGTTAGCTGTGGGTTAATTTTAAATGGAGTGCAGAAACGAACATTTTCGACATATTTTACTATTTTATTTCCGTAAAGGAAAGAAAGCTGCTGCGGCTCACAAAAAGATATGTGAAGTTTATGGTACGTGTCAGAATTGGTATAAAAAATTCCGTTCTGGAGATTTTTCCCTCAAAGATGACCAACGTTCTGGTCGGCCTACTGAAGTTGATGATGACCAAATCAAAGTCATAATTGTAGAGGATCGTCATATAACTGTTCGAGAGGTTGCGGAGAGGTTACATGTATCGCACACAACAATTGAAAAACATTTAACATGTCTTGGGCTAGTTAAGAAGCTTGATATTTGGGTACCTCACGAATTGAAAGAAATTCATTTAATACAAAGAATCAACTTTTGCGATATGCACCTTAGACGAAATGAAACCCACCCTTTCTTAAAAAGAATCATCACTGGTGATGAAAAATGGGTCCTCTACAGTAACATGGTTCGAAAACGATCATGGAGCAAACACGATAAACCAGCTCAAACCACATCGAAAGCTGAATTGCATCCAAAAAAGATCATGCTGTCAGTTTGGTGGGATTACAAAGGTGTTGTGCTTTTTGAGCTGCTTCCAAGAAACCAAACGATCAATTCTGATGTTTACTGTCAACAATTAATAAAACTGGATGAAGCAATCAAAGAAAAACAGCCAGAATTGTCAAATCGGAAAGGTGTAGTTTTCCACCAAGATAATGCAAGGACTCACACATCTTTGGCAACTCGTGGGAAACTATTGGAGCTTGGCTGGGAAGTGATGCCACATCCCCCATACAGCCCTGATCTAGCACCATCTGATTACCATTTATTTCGAAGTTTGCAGAATTCTTTGAATGGTAAAACTTTCACAAATGACGATGACCTTCACTCGCACCTGGTTCAGTTTTTTGCTGATAAGGACCAGACATTTTATGAGCGCGGAATCATGCAGCTGAAAGAAAGATGGCAAAAGGTCATTGAGCAAAATGGAAAATATATAATTGATTAAAAACTATTCTTTGTTTAAAAAAAAAGTGTTTTATTTTATGCTACAAAACCGAAGTACTTAGTTGCCAACCCAATATTACATTCTTATATATTTTCGAATATTTGATATTCGATATATACTAGTTTTTTCAATGTTGTAAGCACCTGCCATTCGTTTTCTTTTTTTTTATCCGTTTTTATAAATATTTCATGCGGAAGTTCAGTTGTTTGAGAAATACTGATTAAATCAACTGTTAAATTACACGCATTTTAAATCAATTGAAACGCTCAATGTATTGCCTTTGTTTTATTTGATAACTGAAATTAATAACATTAATATTAACATTTGCTCTTCATTTAAAAAAAACCTGCAAATTATGATTAACCATAATAGATTTGAATACCAATTGTGATAGACTAAACAATTACAAATAGATAAATATAATCTGGTGCGTAGACTTCCGCAGTCGTGGTCCATGCTATCTGCTTCTGGGGTTCCGGGCTGGAACCGCGTCACTTGTATATCTGCCGACGTTTCGTACCCATTTGTATGGAATATCTTCAGGGCTCAACTACGAAACGTCGGCAGATATACAAGTGACGCGATTTCAGCCCGGAAGCCTAGAAGCAGATAGATAAATATAAATATTAATATGACAACATTTCTTCATTTTAGTAAATCAAACAACGTTAGCTTTGAAAATCTCCAACCAAATACTGCTTATGAATTTAAAGTGCGCGCAAAATATGTCAACGGCTCTCTAAGCTTCTATTCTCAAGCGATAGAAGTCTGCACACTACCAGAAGGTAACCATAAATATAACGAGGTTTGCTTCTTGTATTATTACTAATTATAGTTTTAGGTCCCCCCACCATTCAAGATTTAAGATATCGTGCACTAAATTCTACTTCGATCTGCCTAAGATGGCGTGCACCGCCTACTATAAATGGAACTCGAATTCAATATATAGTATCCTATAAAAATGCAACAGATGGCATCGTTGGAAAGAAAATTGACATGAACACTTCTCAGGTATGTAAAACTTAAATTGGCTATTAATCGACAATATGTACTATAAATTTAAGTAATTATATTGGGTCTGGGAAAAAGTTCGTGGCGTTTTTCCCGATAGATGGCATTGGTTGCCGATAACTAAAGAACAACAAGTCACAGCGACACCACCGAGGGCTCGTTTTTTAGATGACCTTCCGAACGTTAGTTTGAGCGTAGAAACATTGTAATCGGTGCAGTGGTTGGAAAGTTATTCGCACTTGAAAATGGAGAAGAATAATGAGAAATTTCGCTATAGTCTGCAATATTATTATGATAAGGGGAAGAACGCTGCGCAGGCTTGTGATAAAATTTGTGCTGTGTACGGTGAAGGTACTTTATCGAAATCTGTTGCGCGGAAATGGTTCGCTCGCTTTCGTTCTGAAAATTTCAATGTGAAAGATGAGTCACGCTCCGGTCGTCCAATCACTGAAAAATCTGATGAAATTCTTGAAAAAGTCCAACAAGATAAGCATATCGGCAGTGTCGATATTGGCATGGAGCTAGGCATTGACCACAAAACTGTTTTGAACCATTTACACAAAGCTGGTTACAAAAAAAAGCTTGACGTATGGGTTCCTCATGAGTTGAGCGTGAAAAACATGATTGACCGAATTAACATCTGCGATGCGCTACTGAAACGGGATGAAATCGAGCCGTTTCTGAAACGTTTAATAACCGGAGATGAAAAATGGATTACGTACGATAATCGGAAGCGTAAAAGATCGTGGATAAAGGATGGTGAGCCGTCACAAGCGTTCGCTAAGCCAACATTGACGCCAAAAAAAGTGATGCTGTGTGTATGGTGGGACTGGAGGGGAATCGTCCACTACGAGCTACTTCCAACTGGTCAGACGATTGATTCTCAACTCTACTGTGCACAACTAGAGAGATTACGCCAGGCGATTGAAAGAAAACGGCCCGAATTGATTAATAGGAAAGGTGTTGTCTTCCATCATGACAACGCCCGACCACACACTTCTTTGATGACCCGTCAAAAATTGAGAGAGTTTGGTTGGGAAGTTTTGATGCACCCACCTTACAGTCCGGATATAGCACCCTCTGACTATCATCTGTTTCGATCTCTGCAGAACTCTCTCAATGGAATTAAGTTGGTTTCAAAAGAAGCCAGTGAAAACTACTTGATTCAGTTTTTCGACCAGAAACCACAGAAGTTTTTCACCGATGGGATCATGGATCTACCAAAAAAATGGCGAAACATTGTCGATAATAATGGAGCATATTCGGTTTAAATGAATTCGTCCACGCGCCATGCGGGACCAGTTGAATTTTACTGAAAAAACGCCACGAACTTTTTCCCAGACCCAATATAATGTTAGTAACAGCATTTTCAAATTCGCACAAAAGGTACACATTTATACAAAATTTAGCAATTTAGAAATACGAAAAACGAACGTAAATTTTAGTGGAGACTGTGGTCGATTAAATTAATCAGTTAAAGCTAATATAACCCCCTTCCACAGTAATGTTTGTATTCTGTATCGGTATTTCAACAATTAAGTTGTCATAATCAGCAGATAATTAATCAATGTCGCCTCTAAAACCACGGAAAAACCCTCACAGAGACAAAGTCCGTACTAGACTTACACACACTATACATTCGTTTCACATAATTTAAATTCTATTCTAATCATCAATTAAACACTTATCTTAAGCTAACTGCTTGCACATACGAACCTTTTCGTCGGTCGTATATTACTTTTCTATGAACTGAAATAGACGTGGATAGACCTTCATCGGCGTTTAACATGTAGTTTCTGTTTTTTTGAAATACATATATATGCTTTCATAGATATCTAATTCACGGTAATTATACACATTCTTAACCAAATGTAAAGAATACGTGATGATTATTCTCTAACGCGTGTTCTGCTAAACTAGATTTCTCAGGTCGATTAAATTTAATGTTTGTTATGTGTATGTTCTTGTTATATTAAAAGCAAGTAAAGGGAACAAGTTGGTAATTTTGGACAAAAGCGATTATTTTCAAGGAATAAGAAACTTAACCTCAGAAGGTACATATATTGAATCGATGAAAAATCCATTACCAAAAATGATTAGGGACACTAAAGTCTCGATAAAAAAAAGTATCCAAGGTTATTAACTACTAACAAAAATTGTAGATTAAAGTGTGAGTAATCCGTTGATCCCTAGACAATACTGTTTGCCTAAAATACATAAACCAGGTAACTCAATGAAACCAATTGTCTCGGGGATTAACCCTCCCACTTACTTAGTTTCAAAGTGGTTAGTGAATGAATACAAAAATTTGCCTGAAAAACTTGAAAGCTTATCAGTTGGTAATTCAATAGAATTTATTCAAAGAATTAAAGAGTGTAAATTAGAAGAAAGGGAAATTTTAGTTTCATTTGCAACGTCATTGTTTCCTTCGGTACCGATTAATTCCGGAAATGCAATGCATTTATGTGAAAGTATACACAAATGACAAAATTTATTAGGGAATTAGGCTTTATCTCCACATTCTACTTGCCTAATTCATTATGCTATTGATCATGATTTATAAAAACGTGGAGTATATGTTTTATTTCTCTAATTTAGCGCTGTTGGATACCTCCTCCCTCCACTGATGACATATTTCAAGCTCAATTAACACAGTTAAATCCTGAAATGAGGTACACAGTGTCTATTGCATTAGAAAACACCTCATACAGCTATTCCATCAACGTATCTACACGCAAAATAAACACTACAGTTGATGATCCAAAAGTCCAAATATACGAACAACAAAGGCTAGGTTAGTGATCTTCATTTCCAGTGAAATACGTATTACATAAATCATATTGCAGGTGTTATTTTGGGGCTCGCAATATCCCTTTGCGCAATTATCGGTTGCATAGGTTGTCTGATTTATAGTATAAAGAAAAAACAAGTTAATGCGGTACCATCTGCAAGAGTCAATTATTACCATGCTGGTACAAACTCCACAACTACTTACACGCAATTGCAGCTGAGATATCAGGGAACCAGTATTGCAGACGTTCAGGAAGTACAAACTCTTATTGGAGAAAATGGAATATGTCATATACCATCGGTAACACCAAATGATTTGGATACAAAGGTATGTTTAGTTCAGATATATGCATTTCACTTCAACATAACAGCATTTCTCTGTATACCTTCTAAATTGTTTTGGATATACCTGTTCGAAGCATTTATGTAAATAAATTAAGATCTATCAATTTTGGTTCATTTAAAAAAATGAAAAATTCACTCAATATATAAAATAAGGTTTTTATTTTTGCTTAAATCAGTAGCACTGGAAAGCTGTAGTTCAAAATAAATTTTTTTTGAATATGCCCTAAAATAGGAATTAATTGGTAAAGCATTAGAAAAGAAATATTTTGAAAGGATTTTTTAATTTTTAAATAAAATGAAAATTATTATTTTCTGCTATTTCATCGTGAATTAAATTCACAGAAATTTTTAATTAACTTCTGTGAATTTAATTAACGATGGAATAGCAGAAAATGGTAATTTTCATTAATTTCCCATCGTAAAAGAACTTAATTATGTTTTTATTAGGTGCGCAACTAAGTTCTCGCTGTTTTTCAAGAGATGGCTCCAGTAGTAAGTGCTGGTCGATTCTGACATAACCAAAACGTCATGAACCAAGCTTAGACATATGGTAAACAAACCGCTTTGACACATTAGTGATTTTGTGCCAAATAATCGTCATTTGCGGGAAGTGTTGCTTTTCTTCTTTCATTCGAAGAAAACGGCGGCTGAAGCGCATCAAGAACTCCAAAAAGTTTACGGAAATGCTGCTCTAAGTGAAACAACGCGCCGTGATTGGTTCCGTCGCTTCAAAGACGGTGATTTCGATGTTGACGACCGTTCGCGTGAAGGAAGACCAAAAACCTTCGAAGACTCTGAATTGGAGGCATTGCTCGATGAGGATCCGTGCCAAACGCAAAAAGAGCTTGCTTCACCATTAGGAGTTACCCGCCTAGCCATTTCCCAGCGATTGCATGCGTTGGGAATGATTCAAAAACAAGGAACTTGGGATCCTTATGATTTGAAGCAAGAGACGTTGAGCGTCGTTTTTTCGCCTGTGAACAACTGCTCCAGCGGCAAAAAAGGAAGGGTTTTCTTCATCCCATCGTTACGGGTGATGAAAAATGGATTCATTACAGCAACCCAAAGACAACAAAATCATGGGGACTGCTCGGTCATGCTTCTACGTCGTCAGTTCGGCCGAATATTCACGCTGCGAATATTTTGCTGTGTATTTAGTGGGACCAGGGCGATATTATTTATTATGAGCTGTTGAAACCGAACGAAACCATCACTGGGGAAGGGTATCGAACTCAATTGATGCGATTGAGCCGAGCACTGCGCAAAAAGCGGCCACAATACGAGCAGAGGCACGAAAAAGTGATTCTACAGCATGACAACGCTCGGCCTCACGTTGCCAAACCCGTTAAAACCTATTTAGAAACGCTCAAATGGGAGGTCCTACCCCACCCGCCATATTCCCCAGATATTGCGCAGTCCGATTATTACTTGTTCCGTTCGATGGCACATAGTCTGGCTAATCAGCTGTTCCGCTCATATGAAGACATCTCAAAATGGCTTGATTCGCGGATAGCCTCAAAAGACGAACACTTCTACCGTGACGGTATTCGAGCTCTGCCAGAAAGATGGGAAAAAGTTGTCACTAGCGATGGGCAATATTTTGAATGATTCATTTGTAAACATTTTTTCACAATAAGGTTGCATTTTCATCAAAAAAAAAACAGCGAGAACTTAGTTGCGCACCTAATATATATAATTAATATTATAATAATTTTAAATAAAATGAAAGTAAGAATCTAATAGATTAAAATTAAAATGATATTGGTTAGAAATCAATTTGAAGGCTTGTTGGTACGTAAATTATTAAAAATATTAATTTTACGGTGTGAGTTCATCTGTTTTTGTTTTATGATATTGTTTACGCTTATTTTACAGCACAATATATCTAATAAAAGTAAAAATCATAGTAATTACTCTTTTATGAAGTTTGCTATACAAAATTTAATGAAAAATCAAATAACAAACGAATGTCAATGAATCTAATAGATTAAAGTTAGAATGATATTGGATAGTAAATAATAAAGCCTGCCATTGGGATCAATTATAAGACTTTAGCTCATTCAGTGGTGGTATGTAAATTACTAAAAATACTAATTTTATAATGTGAGTTCATTTATTTTTGTTTTACGATATTGTTTACGCTCATTTTACAGCACAATATATCTAATAAAAGTAAAAATCATAGCAATTACTACCTTTTATGAAGTTTGCTGTAAATCATTACAATGAATGACAGTTTACCTGGTTGTGCCCTTAATTTTCTTAACAATTTTGTTGACATAAGACATTCAGTTTCTTCTTCGAGAACTTTAGGCTGACCAAAACTCATGCAATGCTTGTTCAAGTTGTTGACTACAAAACTATCGAATACAACCAAGTACTATTCTTGTTATGCATACCAATCTGATAATGAGCTTTTGCCTTCCGCTCATCAGATAAAGGCATTTTTTCTGTAATAAATAAAATATGAAGAACAACAAAATATTTAAGGTTATATTTTTAACGTTTTCTTCAATAGCTGCTTTATAAAAAGAAACAGATTTTTTATATAGAAAACTAACACACAGAATTCAACGATAAAATAATTTATTACATTTATTTATAGCAACATGAACTGGCTCCAAAGCAACTTTAAACTTAATTAATTTATGTATGATGAAATGAAAAATTCAACTTATATACATTCCTTTCCGCTCAGCCTGTATGTAAATGTCCAACAATATCTTTCTTGAATTTATTAAGGTTAATTCATAAGCTCATTTCTTAAACACAATTTGATTTTATTAATTTCGGATAATAATCCAGTACGTACTAACTTATTCCACCGCAAGTCACAAAGAAAAAGATACTTTACTTGAATAAACTCAATGTCAATATACTTATTGAAACACAACCTCAAAAATTCGAAGAATATTCTATCATTGTTATTAATTTCAATATTTGTATTATGATTAATAGGTCATATATGTTTATATTATTCATCATTAAAAAAGGATTACTTTGGTCACTCATTTATAATTATATAGATGTTTTAAAAATAGCTTTATCTAAAACAGTTTATATGCTAAACAATACGATTTTAAATGATTGAGGGAAGTTCGAATTTGCCGCCATATTAAATATTTCGAATCGTTGGTGATCCGAGTTTTATATTTTTCTTCAGTAAAGTTTCAAAGATGATGATTAGAAAATAATTTTCAGACTAACTTTTTTATAGTACTACTACTATATACTCAAAAATGAAAAACATTTGACATAAAACAAACCAAAATAATAACCGTTACACATAGCAAATTACGCTTTACAAATACAAATAACCTTTTGTTCTGACATTAATAAATATTGTTTAAAGTCTCTGTTGATTTATATTACTTACATCTCAACAATGCCCATTTACAATTGTTCTAAGTTGTACAATCAATTTTCGAAAAATCTTCATTCCTACTAAAGGCATGTTACTACAAAATGAAGATATTTTATCATAATTCAAATTTTTTGTAAACTTACCTTATTAAAAAACTTTAACAGTAAATAGTCGTATTAAAAAGAAGTTTTTAATACGAAATAAAGCGAATAATGAAAATAATAGCGAAGAAAAAACAAATACCCAATATTAACGAGTAGACATTGATATTTAACAATGGAGATTAAATATTTAGCTATGGTAGCCATTCTCAAAACGTGCGGCGGTAAATTCAAACTGTCCTCATTCAATCATTTAAAATCACACTCCATTCTTACCAACTTGCGCAAACTCGAATATCCAAACTTTATAAAAAAAAACGCACCATTAATACATTACATTGAATTCTTAATAAGAAAACAATAAAATGTTCGTTTCATATAAGTTGTATTGACGAAATATCTGCCAATTTTGATATAAGTAAATTATATATTAAACACACAATATAACAATAAGTACCCTATTTGTTGTATGGGTAATTTAGAGTTAAACAATCAAACAACTCAATTGATACACGAATGCAAATAGATGGCCAGTAACATCTTTTTTAAATGTTCAACAAATTGAATAAATTATGCGTTTTTCAATTGACAATTATGATTTTATATATACGAGGGAGCGTTTTTATATTCGCGGAATGAGCGGGTTGTGGAGGGGTGAGTAGGCGCATTGGGGGCGTGGCCTGTGCAGCGACTCATGATTAGTATAAATACGAAGTTTCATTGTTATTAGATAGTTAGTCTTTGAGCTATCGTCAACCAAGTAACATAATCAGGAGTGAAAAGTGAAATGTGGAAAAAATCGAATATCGTGCCGTTATAAAGTTCCTTACCAGGCAAGGAAAATCAGTCGCGACCATAATGAATGAGATGTCATTGGTTTACGGCGACTCTTGTCCAGGAAAAACCATGGTGTACAAGTGGCATAGTTTATTTAAACAAGGAAGGGAATCCCTTGAAGACGACCCGAGGCCGGGCAGGAGCATTGAGGTGACCACGCCAGCACTTATCCAAAAAGTTGAACAAATTGTACTCGAAGATGCTCGACTAAAGAAGAAACAACTCGCAGAAATGGTTGGAGTATCCGATACAACAATTTTTAAAATCCTACACGATCATCTCGGCATGTCTAAGGTCAGCGCAAGATGGGTGCCGAGAATGCTCACGCCGCCGCAAAAACAACAGCGCGTAGAGTGTTCGCGTGCATTTTTGGACCTCTGTAATGAAGACAAGGATGGTGTATTGAGTGGAATTGTTACTGGAGAAACTTGGGTTCATCATTATGAACCTGAGTCCAAACAAGACTCCATGCAGTGGCATAAAAAGGGCACAGCACCTCCCAAGAAATTTAAAGTGTCACAATCAGCTGGGAAACTCATGGCAACGGTATTTTGGGACTCGGAAGGAATATTGTTGATTGATTATAAAGATAGAGTTGTTTCTATAACCGGAGAATATTACGCTTCAATATTAGGGCGACTAAAAGAAGCCATTAAAGAGAAAAGACGGGGAAAATTGACAAAAGGTGTTCTGCTTTTGCACGACAACACGCCCGTCCACAAGAGCCGCGTTGCGTTAGCTGCCCTGCATAAGGTGGGCTTCGAAATTGTGAATCACCCACCCTACAGTCCAGACCTGGCCCCGAGTGATTATTACCTGTTTCCGAAAATGAAAAAGGAGCTGCGGGGTAAAAAATTTACTGCCGATGATGAAGTCAAGGAGGCAGTTTCGGCGTATTTTGCAGATAAAGAGAAATCATTTTTTTATGAGGGTATAAATAAATTAATTGAAAGATGTGAAAAATGTATCCGTCTTGCAGGTGAATATATTGAAAAAGAAAAATAATTTGGTTTTTTTATTTCCACCCATTGTCCCCCATTCCGCGAATATAAAAACGCTCCCTCGTATATATGTAAACCCATGATTTTAATCTTTCATTACATATGTCAGTGAAGCATATCAATTACTAACCCTATTATTAGTATTATTCCTTCTTCTAAATTCGCAAATGAGATCACAATTTATTTATAGGGTGGAATAGATTTTCCCAATCGTCAAGTTAATGGTTCTTTAGATCATCCTAACAAAACCATATACATACCCAACGGTAACGTTCATATAACTGAAAATCCACAGGTTAGTATGTTTATGTACAACTGTAAAAAGTTAATTGAATCGATTTTTCAAGTAGAGAAAATGCCTTTAATAGAAAAAGAAAATAAATCGGTTCTTTTTATCAGTTTCGCTATTTAACTTTTGTTAAATTATTAATACTTCCTTAAATTATAATAGATATGTATTTATTCAAAGTATAAAATAGGGATCGTTTATTTGAAATGTTAAAGAAATAAATAAACTAAAATATAGAAATTCAGTACATAATTTTAAATAGTTTCTTATTAGTTTTTGTAAAAGTAAATAAAAACCAAAAACAGAAATATTTTTTGTTCTCCAAAATATTCACAAACTACGCACAAAGGGTACTAGGACAGTTTTGCAATACAGCTTTGTTTATTTAATTTTTTCAAAGTAATTTCCTCTACACTCAATACACCTCTCCATCCTCCGAAATCAATCCCGAAACCAGTTCTGCCAAGATTCACTAAGGAGTAAAGTACACTTGTTGTCCCAAGCCCGCAGAAGGTCCTCATCACTGGAAAACCGCCTCCCTTTTAGCTTAATTTTTACATGCGGGAACAGTGCAAAGTCGCAGAGAGCAAGATCTGGACAGTAGGTAGGGTGCTCGAGAAGTCTTCTGTGTGTCCAAAACGACGCGTTCCACAATTCCACTCGATTTGAAAAACACAGCTATCATTTTCTTCTTTACAGATCGGGATTTTCTGACAACTACGGGTGTGTCCTCATCATCAAAGACCCAAACTTTGTTTTGAGTTTTGGTCGGCACATCGTAATAGTACAGCCAAGTCTCGTCACCTGTCACGATGTTGTTCATATACCGAGATTGTCCCTTATTAAACTTTTTTAGCATCTCCGGGCACCAAGCCACACGTGTCATCTGCTCTTCAGTCAGTCGATGCGGCACCCAGAGAGAACAAAGTTTCTTCACGTGCAAATGATTATGCAGAATCGATCGAATTGCTGGTGCGTTTAGGCCTGAAGTGCACTCTATCTGTTGGTAGGTCACTCGCCTATTCTCGCCAAGCATTTTCCTCACAGTAGTAACGTTTTCCTCCGTAACTGACGTTCGTGGCCTTCCCGGCCTCTCAGCATCCTCCACAGTTAAATTTCCCCTTTGGAATTCTTTATACCACCTGAATATCGTTGTGCGATGTGGACAAACATCACCTAGTGCAAGAGTCATTTCTTCGAAGCACTGGTCTATATTTAAACCACGCACGAAATTATAACGCAAAACTGCCCTTATCTCATTTCGTGACCACGATGCCATCGCAAGCACTTTACTCTCTCACTGCTAATGAATAACTGAGCCCATCGATATGGCGCGGCGGCTACTATGCACGTATGAACATGTCTCAACATGCAGCAACAAGCAGCTTCCTACGATTCATTGTTGCGTCATATTACAAAACTTTTCTAGTACCCTTTGCATTTTTGTTAAGGAATACATTTAATTCATTACTCAAAAACTGAATACTTCAAATACAAAATGTATGCGCCAACTCCCGCTTCAATCGGAGCTGCATTTTAATTTGCGCGTTCTGTGTTCAATTGACGTAAAGAGAATGTTAGAAATTTGTAGCAGATGTGTCATTCATGACACTGTTTGGAGAATAATTCGTCCTTCAGATGATTCCCTGCACAACTTTTATAACCATGACGTAATGATGCTTCAATTTCCTAAAGAAATTTTAATGACATCGAACTAAAAAAGAAACAACCATCTTCTTATAAGAACTCCGATCTCACTTCGTTTCAAATGGAAACAATTTTTTTTTTTAAAGTCAACTTATTAACCACTTTATGCGTAAAAATTTACCGGCTTTCCTTGAAACTAAATCACATTACTGTCTGTTGTGTGTTTTCAATTTAGCAATTATTACAAGTCTTGTGTCTAAATGAATGGAAAAAAATATCTAAAGTTTAAAAACACCCCTTCTCCTGTAATATCTGTAAGTGTTTCAACCATCTGCCATAAGAAACAAAATACAAGAACTCAATATGTATTACAAAAAATTTTTTCACATTAGTTACATGGGTGCTGATGAGTATGTCAATTACTTCTGTCTGCTTTTCTTTATATTGTTATTAACTATCGTTGTTTGATATTATATGTATTTTATTTATATGATTTATATGTGCACGAATCTCCTATGCATTTCCCTTTCCCTTTCTACCCGCTTGTCTTGTCAACCGCAATTTCCTTCATCTCACTCCCCCTCTTTTTTGTATACATGGTACAACTAAACAAGAAATGTTCTTGTTTGTTCATATTTTGTTAACAAAATGAAATAATTTTTTAAAAAACTAATCCAATTACAATCGATTAGCATATTTTAAGACGCATTTAATGGCGGGTTTACACTATGCATAGATTAGTGGCGCCAGTAACAATTGTCGCGCCAGTAAATTTAAGTTGCGTGTATAAACATCAACTGGCGTACAAGTCAAAACTTGCCAGTTCATGTTTATACACGCAACTTAAATTTACTGGCGCGACAATTGTTACTGGCGCCACTAATCTATGCATAGTGTAAACCCGCCTTAAATTTTAAGTTTTTCTATAGTTACAATCGCAATAATCTATTATTTATTTATATATTTCATATAATAATATATACATTTAGTACTTCATTTTACAACATATATGAAAACGCATGAAATAAAACGATTCAATCGTCGAACGAGTAGTAACGGGTCTTCCACCAAGCGCTTCCTATCTTTAATTTTAAATAAAACAAAGTGTGTGTTTCCGTGACGGGCGCATAAATCAGGCTGAATTTGCCCGACGGGATGGGTTATGTTGGTTTCGAGGGCCGCTGTGGTTTGAATTCAGTTAGCTTGTGTGGTACAAACCTTTCTCAGTCTCAAATGCTGTGTCAAATTGCGATGAACTTAATCTTTGGAAATATTCTATTCCATTCCCACGTATCGCAATGAAGATTTCGGCTCATTTCTGGTAAATTCACGCATAAATTCGATGTTACTTTCCGTAACCACAGATTTTTTTTACACCAAGATGTTCGTCGTCATTTATGATCGTCGTCGTCAATAATTTATACCACTCATATAACACTCGTACGTGATAAACACATCACCATACACTTATTTCATCAAATTAAACGTTTCAGTAAACGATTTACCGAGTTTAAAACAGAACTTGGTATTTGTTCTTTGTTCAAAATTCATTTTTCGACCAATACCAAATACACACCGTTTCTTTATGGGCAATTTCTCTGCTTCTAATGATGCAAATGTCATGATGTTTAGACATAACATTGGTGAAAGATCTACCTTGCCGACGCATATTTTTTTTAATAGATAGCGCCACTAAGAATTACTATTTTAAAGAAGTTCCGTTTTCTCTGCGACAGACTGTGTATTATCCTACATTACGACAGTTCAAACCTAACGTGGACTGTTCAAATTTAATCTCCATCTGAAAACGATTTCAAAAATTGATATAAGAGTCAGATGTACACAATGTAACTGACAGCCGTTTCACTTATAAAAATCATTGGCTTCTTGGATATCATATCGTGGACGTTTCAGCGAGATTCCACCCATCTTCCTCTCTTGGCTCTTGTTCGACTCGAAACAGGCGAACATTTGCCTGTTTATATATACTACTG
>JAVIWB010001322.1:0-211254 GCA_031893035.1 Dermolepida albohirtum | reverse complement strand
GTTCGCCAGTGATGGTTTCGTTCGGTTTCAACAGCTCATAATAAATAACACCGCCCTGGTCCCACCAAATACACAGCAAAACCTTCGCAGTGTGAATATTGGGCCGAACCGACGACGTAGAAGCATGACCGGGCAGTCCCCATGATTTTGTTCTCTTTGGGTTGCTGTAATGAATCCATTTTTCATCACCCGTAACGATACGATGAAGAAAAGCCTTCCTTTTTTGCCACTGGAGCACAGGCGAAAAAACGACGCTCAACGTCTCTTGTATTCAAATCATAAGGAACCCAAGCTCCTTGTTTTTGAATCATTCCCAACGCATGCAATCACTGGGAAATGGCTTGGCGGGTAACTCCTAATGCTGAAGCAAGCTCTTTTTGCATTTGGCACGGATCCTCATCGAGCAATATCTTCAATTCAGCGTCTTCGAAGCTTTTTGGTCTTCACCGTCTTTGGAGCGACGGAACCAATCACGGCACGTTGTTTCACTTAGAGCAGCATCTCCGTAAACTTTTTGAAGTTCTCGATGCGCTTCAGCCGCCGTTTTCTTCGAATGAAAGAAGAAAAGCAACACTTCCCGCAAATGACGATTATTTGGCACAAAATCAGACATTTTCGCACAACCAAAAGTATATGACGCAAAAACAAAATCTCTAATGTGTCAAAGCGGTTTGTTTACCATATTTCTAAGCTTGGTTTATGATGTTTTGGTTATGTCACAATCGACCAGCACTTACTAGTGGAGCTATCTCTTGAAAAACAGCGAGAACTTAGTTGCGCACCTAATAATATTAGAAAGAAATATGTCGTTCCGGAAGAACAAGAGATTGGACATGTGCTTGTGGAATTCAACTTCCTATTTTTGCACCATGGCTATGGAAAAAGGAATTATTTATATGTCTTCCATAATCATCATTCCATTCTTCGATTTCGTTTACACCAATGGAATTTTTTGATGCAATTTCTTCTAAAAGACTTAGGTTTCTTTCCATACATGATCTTTTCGAAGTAATTGTGTTAAGGGTAAATTATCGTCGCTGTCGTATTGAATGAGTCCCAATTTAACAATTTGAACCAAGAATTTTTTAGTACGCTTTGCGGTAACTCGTCCCAAGCTTGGTTCAAAAAAATTATTGCATTGCGAATTGAATGGCGTTTCAAAACAATATTCATTTCACCACTTTCAGCTATTATGTCATCAAGAAGTTTACTTCTGTAAGTGAACTTTGTTTTCTTTATGGGATTTTGATCCATTGGTTGCACGGCTCATGTCACATTTTGTGGAAATAAATATGCAGCTATGTTTCCATCAGCACTATGAAGTTCCTCGAGTGGAGAATGAACAGAGCAGTTATCAATAAGTAAAAGGGCCTTCGGAGGCAAATTATTCTCTTCAGAAAAATGGATGATCTGTTGAACGAAAAATATATTAAAAATATTAAATCTAAAAAACACCTCTTTAATAAATATTTTGTGAAACCATTCATGAAAGATCCGCGAAGTCATCCAAGCATTTTTTGAAAAATTGTGTGAAAGTGGATTATTAAATCCCTTAAAACACCTTGGCTTTCTTGCATTTCCAGTAACTAATGGCTTTAATTTACGCAAGCCATCAGAATTTACTTCTAGTAAAATGGAAATGCGTTCTTTATGTAATTTGTATACAGGGGCAGATTTTTCATTAGCACCAACATATGTCTTATCTGGTAGGAAACGGAAAAATAAACTACTTTCATCGGCATTATATATTCGTGTCTGCATAAGTCCCATTTCTGCTACTTTGGTTCGAAGTTTATGAATAAATGGAGTCACCGCCTCAACATCACTAGAAAGTATTTCCCCGGCAATTTTCTAGTAACAAATACCGTGTCGATGCTTAAAATTGGTTAACCATCCCTCTCTTGCATGGAATGCACTTTCATCTTTATCGGAATACACTTCACCAAAAATCGTCTTAGCTTTCGTTTTTAATATAGGTCCAGTAATTGTGCACCTTTTTTCGCGTTGATTTAAAAACCACTCACAAAGACGAATTTCCATTTCGGGATATTCAGCGCTATGTAAAGATTTAGCTTTCGAAACCTGATACATGTTGGAAACAGCATTTAATATAGCATCCTTTTTCGATTTTATATAGCTGATCGCAGACTTTGTTACATTGAAATCTACGGCTAAGTGATTCCCTCGGATATCCTCATCAAGCATTCTTAATATCTTTACTTTAGTTTCCAATGACAAAGTGTTTTTTTACGTTTACTTGACGTGTTGAATTTCACTCACTTGCACTTTTCAACGGAGCGTCAGCAAAATATGTGTGCACGTATTAAATATTCACATTCGAATAATCAAATATTCTATAAGAACGCGAAGGAAATCCCCACCTACATGTACTCGTATAATTCGGTGATTTCCCTTCAACACAAAAAAGGAACGCTCGAGAATTAGAACTTAAAGTTCTAATTTTAGAACCTTTAATGAATTAAATTCTCAGGTTCTAATTTCCGCACGATTCGAATTTGTGCGAGTTCTAATTTGTGAGCGTCTACTGTACTACGCTTTTGTAGCAAGTGAAATCGAATATGGGCATCCCATTTATGCCTGTGAATGCTTGGGTTTGAAATGGATTCATTATAAGCTTTTGAAATTTTTTACTTTCAAGATCGACAGAGTACTCACAAAGAGGTACATCACAAGATGAATTGCTTTTGCACCATAACATTACCTCTTTAGGTACTATAAGGGATGCCGTTTGTGAAAGATTGTGTGATATTCTTAACAGTAATTTTCTTGATAGTTCTTTCTTGCTCGGTCGTATTTGTGTATTTTTTGACAGCGAGACAAACGTTTTTAGGAAAACACCAATCTATATTTTATCTAGAATAGCCACCGGAATTTCATATTTACTCAATGTACGGACCTTTATGCAACAGATATGTAATAAATTAATTGTTTTTAATGTATTTTGTTGGGCTTCTGTCTATTGAAATAGAGATTATTACTACTAATATGTCCTCTGTAGTTATTACTTTGCTATAGTACGTCCCTAATTTTAATTAATATTACATTTAATAACAGTTTTATTTTTAGGAAACGGATTTTCCAGTTTTAATCTGGCAAGACGTTGAAATAAAATCGCACGTGCTATATAAAACATCTCCGAACGAAGTTTATGACGTAGCCGTTTTAACCGCGGATTTGAGTCATTTACAAACGAAAAATATGCGGTCTATATCTGCATCAAATTCGCCAATTTTTGTAGGTAAATAGATTTAAAATATTACTCACTAATAATGATAAAACATTATTTCGAAATTAACAAAACAAGTCTTTTTTTTCTGTATACTTTCTGTGTACAGAATACGAAAATTAATATGGAAAGGGGTTATATATTATCACCTCCTTAGTTCGGTAATAAATAATAAAGGCTAATATTATTTAATAGAAAAATATTTATTTGCGCGTGATGGTTAGTAAATTTATTACGAGCGCGTGTCCGGCTAGCTGAAGCGCTGTAATAAATGCAAATAAAAAAAATAGAAATAATTGCAGGAGTTAATAATTAGTAAAGGTTACAATGAGCATCAAAAGTCCAGGACGTCCGCCAAGCTGAAAGAAAGATATTAGTGGAAATAAAACAACAGGATTGCCCTTAAAATTTTATTCACTAATTTAGTTTAATTCTTCAAACTTGAGTATATGTATTAAATAAAGATAATTAATAAGAACGAGAACAACAAATAAAATAAGATAAGCGTAATGGCAAAGCTGTAATAAATGTAAATTTCGAGATATGCAACTGTTTGTTAAATATAAAAAGAGTTAGACTCTAGAATATGTATCTGACGATACGTAAAGTACTTGCGGTTTGAGTGTGTACATCCTGGGCCAGGATGTTATGTATATAACACATGGACACTGCATTAAAAACTTAACTTTACAAACTCGCGGAAGTGATGCGTGAGACCTTGGTCATGGCAAAAGAAGAAGTCTCTCTTGTTTTACAAGTTGGGCCTTTTAAGAAGTGACGCCGTAGGCTAAAGGGTAGGATACTGGTCATGTTTGAATCAACCAATAGAAAAAGAGAATAGGCGCGCTAAAGATATTGGCATAAGTTAAAATTGCGATATCAATTTCAATATAAGTACCTAGCAGATAGACATCTAGACAGAATAAAAGACATGTATTCTGTGTGAAAAATAGAAGGATTACTATTTGAATCTCTAACTACATTTAGAAATCAATACAATAGAATTAATATTAAATGTTAGTCAATGGAATGTTACCAAAACTATTCCAAGAAAGGGTTTGTAAAGTTCTAGACGACGGTTTGTTTTATTAGAGCCTGACCCTACGTGATCAAACAAAAGATTTTGCATCTGAATATATGTATAAAGGACAAATAATGTCAAGATAATAAGTAATAAATATTAATTTAATAATTCAAAAGCGAATTATTTTTAAATCAAAATAAAAAAATTTTAAAAAACATGACAAAATTATTATATATGCGGAGCGTAACAATATCAAACTTCATTGATTAAGTTAATCAACCACAGGCTCCATCAAAATTACGAAAACAAATTTCTACTATCGTAATAAGTAACAATATTAATATAATACGAGGGAGCGTTTTTATATTCGCGGAATGAGCGGGTTGTAGAGGGGTGAGTAGGCGCATTGGGGGCGTGGCCTGTGCAGCGACTCATGATTAGTATAAATACGAAGTTTCATTGTTATTAGACAGTTAGTCTTTGAGCTATCGTCAACCAAGTAACATAATCAGGAGTGAAAAGTGAAATATGGAAAAAATCGAATATCGTGCCGTTATAAAGTTCCTTACCAGGCAAGGAAAATCAGTCGCGACCATAATGAATGAGATGTCATTGGTTTACGGCGACTCTTGTTCAGGAAAAACCATGGTGTACAAGTGACATAGTTTATTTAAACAAGGAAGGGAATCCCTTGAAGACGACCCAAGGCCGGGCAGGAGCATTGAGGTGACCACGCCAGCACTTATCCAAAAAGTTGAACAAATTGTACTCGAACATGCTCGACTAAAGAAGAAACAACTCGCAGAAATGGTTGGAGTATCCGATACAACAATTTTTAAAATCCTACACGATCATCTCGGCATGTCTAAGGTCAGCGCAAGATGGGTGCCGAGAATGCTCACGCCGCCGCAAAAACAACAGCGCGTAGAGTGTTCGCGTGCATTTTTGGACCTCTGTAATGAAGACAAGGATGGTGTATTGAGTGGAATTGTTACTGGAGACGAAACTTGGGTTCATCATTATGAACCTGAGTCCAAACAAGACTCCATGCAGTGGCATTAAAAGGGCACAGCACCTCCCAAGAAATTTAAAGTGTCACAATCAGCTGGGAAACTCATGGCAACGGTATTTTGGGACTCGGAAGGAATATTGTTGATTGATTATAAAGATAAAGCTATTTCTATAACCGGAGAATATTACGCTTCAATATTAGAGCGACTAAAAGAAGCCATTAAAGAGAAAAGACGGGGAAAATTGACAAAAGGTGTTCTGCTTTTGCACGACAACGCGCTCGTCCACAAGAGCAGCGTTGCGTTAGCTGCCCTGCATAAGGTGGGCTTCGAAATTGTGAATCACCCACCCTACAGCCCAGATCTGGCCCCGAGTGATTATTACCTGTTTCCGAAAATGAAAAAAGAGCTGCGGGGTAAAAAATTTACTGCCGATGATGAAGTCAAGGAGGCAGTTTCGGCGTATTTTGCAGATAAAGAGAAATCTTTTTTTTATGAGGGTATAAATAAATTAATTGAAAGATGTGAAAAATGTATCCGTCTTGCAGGTGAATATATTGAAAAAGAAAAATAATTTGGTTTTTTTATTTCCACCCCTTGTCCCCCATTCCGCGAATATAAAAACGCTCCCTCGTAAATATAGTGCGTATTTGTCGTGATTGTTCTTCGAGGATAGTGAAATCAAACATAGAAACAACAAAAACATCTTTCTAACAATTTATTTAACCATTAACTTGAAGTACGATTGCTAATAAATAATTTACCAAACCTAATTACATTTATTAAAAATAATTAACACAAACGCTCACTTTCTCTAATCGTCCCGAAATCTTCTAGGAGTTTCTCGATCTTGCGAACGTGCATATTTCCATACATAGATATCTCTTGTGAGACTACCGTCCTGGTGAGACTGCAATTCAGCTCTATTTTCCGATATACCACATTATTAATTTTCTTGGTGAATGCATAAGGTCTATACCAGACCTTTGTAACTTGGGGCTGCGTCTTTTTAATCGCAGGAATTGTACAATCGAACTTTATCATCCGCTTAAAATCCACGGTTGTGAGCTCATTGCTCGAGCCGCCCTTTGGAAATGACTCAACAGTATATGTTGTGATTCATTTTTCACATATCATATTTATTCTCGTCTTTGAGTCTTCGATCCTTTTTATAGGACTTTGTTAATATCAAAACGTCCTATTATTACCATGGCACTTGCGGAAGACTTCCTAAGCTTTTGTCTTTTATGCAACTAACTCATCTGCTTCTTTCCATTAAAACTCACTTCCCTCTTCGAAAACAAAGTAATCCCATTTTACCCAGTAACATTATGTTGTATGGCATGACGTTTCCTTGACACCTCATTCCATACTGGTCGCACTGAGATTAACTTCTTTAGTGGCGAAATTGGTGTAAGATCTTCGTCTAGAATTTGCCCTTGCATCAGCCGATCTAACGGTGATGCATCTTCCAATCCAATTTTGTTTTAAACAGTCCCGTCAAACCCTTCCTTTATCTTCTTACAACGGATAATATTAATGTTACCCGATCTAAACAATGCATCTGCGCCACCTTGACCTTGAACTGCCAGCAATGTTCCCCCTGACAGTCTTTGGCTATTACCATCATTATCAGTACCTACTGCTTGTAGAAAGTATAATCCTAATATCGCGCCATTTAGAATGTTTACAACTAAAACTTCCTGTAATATTAAGTGCCGTCCACGCTGAATTTCAAACCGATGGATTGGTACTTTCCCTCCATCGCAATGGTTAAAAGATGTCGGTCACTAAGCGGTTGTATTCTCCATTTTGAAATTAGATCTTGTCGGTCCATCATATACATTGCTTCAGTGTCTGTAAAGTGACATATTTTGCTTAAACACTGCACCGTCCGCCACTAAGCAATTGCCTCTGCATTGCAGCTGCGATACCGTAACAGTTTGTGGTGAAACATGATCTAAGTCAGTCAATTTTCTTCCCTTACTGGTTTTAGTTTTCCTGAACCCCTTTCACGCTCAGTCAATTTTGTGTGTAGAATCGACATTGGTTCTTGAAATGATCAGAGTTGCCGCATTTATAAGCTACCAGTTTGCGTTTGCGTTGTAAATTCTCGTTGGATTGTTTTTTTTTTTTTTCTGTTTTTAGTAACGACTTCTCTATGGATCTCAAGGTCTTATTGAAGCGACCACCATCTCTATCAAATACTTGGAAATGCCGCGGTCACGTGTGTCCAATTGACGCACCAATAGCTTCACATTCTAGATCATCTTCCAATGTGTTCGGAATATTTCTGTGCCTTCCAAATCTGATGAAAGCTTACAAAGCTAGATGACCAATAATATCTGCTGTTAATTTGAAAGTCCTATACGCTCTTATTTACTTTCGGCGGCCGTTCTTTATGTTTGATAAACTTGTTGTAGGTGTTTGTTTTCGAAGCAAGCTTCTAAATACGAGGTTAAGTCATATAATTCTGCTGTTGCTTTTTCAGAATCATTGTTAGTATAGTCAGAGCTTCTTCGCGAATTGCCACTATTAAAGTAGTTACCTTGTCCATTTTGTCCATCTACTAATTCCTGCTCCAGCTTGAAATTGTTTGATGTAGATAGATCAAGGGATTTTTCCATCGAACATTGGGGATTATATTTTAACTCTTGTATCTATAACCTTCCACGTGTGTGTATAGTGTGGTAGTATTTTGAATTCACCAATTTTTTGTTGGATTCTTTGATGCATTCTGTCTTCAAAATTTTCTAGTTGGCTATACGAGGATAGTTTGACAAATAGTGAGAATGACACATAGGTGGCGCTCTAATTGGCCAAACAAATGCACTGTAATTTAGGTTGCCTATTTATATGTTTACATTTCGATATTTAAATAAATCGGTTCATTAGTTTATTTTTGAAAGCTGATTGAAACAGAAGCAACACGTCGTTTTGTTAAAATGGAAAAAGCAGAGCATCGTGCGGTGATTAAATACTTCGTAATTAAGGGTATGAAAGCTACCGAAATAAAAGATGAGTTACGGGAAACATTAAGTGAATCTGCTCCATCATCCGCCACAATAAGTAGATGGGTAAATGAATTTAAATGTGGCAGAACAAGCTGTGTTGATTAAGCGCGCTCTGGAGCACCCAAAATCGTGACTTCTAAGGAAATGATTATAAAAATCCATAATATCATTACGCAAGATCGACGACTCAAAGTGAGAGAGATAGCAGACATGGTAAACATTTCAAAAGAACGCGTATACCACATTTTAAGGAAAGAATTGGGACTTTCCAAGCTTTCGGCAAGATGGGTGCCGCGATTTCTTACGACTGATCAAAAGTTCACTCGTTCGCGCATATCCAATGAGTGTTTGGACCTTTATAAGCGGAATCCGGTTGATTTTTGTAGACGATTTGTTACTTGCGATGAAACTTGGATACACTACAGTACACCCGAAACTGAACAACAGTCGAAACAATGGTTAGAACGTGGTTCTGCACCTCCAAAGAAAGCGAAAACCACTTTATCGGCAAACAAGGTGATGGCATCAATTTTTTGGGATTGAAAGGGCATTTTGCTCATTACCTTCAGAGAGGTAATAATACAATAAACGGACAATATTATGTAGAACTTGTACAAAAATTAAATGTTGAGATTCGTGCTAAACGGCCAGGAATGGCAAAGAAAAAGATTCTGTTTCACCAAGACAACGCTTCCTCGCATACCAGCACAGTTGCGATGTCCAAAATCCACGAGTTGCATTTCCAATTAGTACCGCATGCGCCTTATTCGCCGGATCTAACCCCTTCCGACTTACACCTTTTTCCAAAATTGAAAACGGCACTAGGTGTACAGAAATTTTCGTCTAACGACGAGCTTATCATCTTCGTAAATGAGAATTTTGCAAGCCTTCCGGAATCGAATTTTAGAGATGGCATAAGGGCATTGGAGCACCGTTGGAATAAATGTATTGCTCTTTTAGGAGAATATATTGAAAAATAAAAATTATTTTGTATTTAAAAAATTCGTTTTTCTTTTCCATTCTCACTACTTGTCAAACTACCCTCATATGTGCATGCGATTCTACATGGTTTCCACGCGTTCTCTGACACTTTTTATTTATTCCTGAACAACCGTTACTTGTTCTTGAACACTTCGTTCCTCTGAGTTGTTTCTGTTTTATTATCTAGTTTAGTCTGCAGAGCGTGGCATTCTTTCTACATTTTCTAACTAACATTTTCGTTTTTTTTAATTTCCTTAATATTCGTTTGTCCACTTTCCATATTTTCCTTTTTCAGAATAATCTGCTTTTGTCCAGCTTTCATTTTCTGTGTAATTGCAGTTTTAACGCGGAAAGATTTGAGAAAATGCTTTGAAAATAACTTTTCGCAGTTGCAAGAATGCATTTGTTGTGGAGGGTAGCGCTTCGAAAAATTATAAATAAATGTGTTTATCAAAAAATTGTGCATTAGTTTTCGAGGCACAACAAAAAGAGAACAATCCACATTTATGCCTATGCACATATATTTAATAAAACAATTTTCTTATGGGTTTTGCCATGGCGGGAAATTTGTAAATATCCTTTCCATTAAAGTTTCGGACGATCAATGAAATACAAAAGTTAAGCATAACTTTCTAAAATTTACAAATGCAAATAATAAGGAAAATCATCAATCTGATTGCAGATTTTGAAAGAATAGGTAATAACCATGTCAAAATCTCAAGAAAATTATATTATTACTGGCACCGGCCGCAAAAACCCTGGAATACTCATATACTTCTTTTATTTTCTTTATTTAAGGTGAAACTGTATTTGCAGTAGGGTTTCCATTATTTCCTAAAACACTGAAACCTCAACCTACTATAACTAAAGGTCATATATCGCATATAACACCATACATGATAAAGACCTCTTGCACAGTCATAGCAGGGTCCAGTGGTGGTGGAATTTTGCGAAAAAATGGCCAATTGCTAGGAATTATAGTTAGTAATGCACAAATGGAGGATAATTTATCTATTATACCTCGTGTAAATATGGCAATACCAATAACAAATATTATCGATGTTATTTTTAATTATGCAAGGACAAAAGGTGAGAAAATTAGTTGTATTTTATTTACTAATTTTTATCAATTGTTTTATAGATGAAACCATACTACAAGAGCTGAAAACAGATAATTTATTAATCCAAAAGGGGTGGAATTTTCTAAGCAGTAACTTATGAAAGTAATTTTGTGTACATTTGCAAAGTAACTGCAAATGCTCATACATATACATGTACATGTTTATGAAATATATTTCACAGTAACTTTGACACATCTTAAACCAGTCTAACAAGTTATTTCAAGACCTTATTTCAAACCTGCGTTAATAATAATACTAACATCGAATACAATAATTTCCCAAATGAAAATTAAACGAAGCATCTAATTATACTATGATAGATTTTGATTTGACGTGGTCTTCTTAAACTTCTGGCTTTCGATTATGAATGATATCGAAATTTACTGCAAAATAATCAAGAGACTTGGGAAACCTATGGATATCGGAGATTGTGTTTTGTTCAGAAAAGTAAATGATGGTTACATCGAACATATCAACGCATGACGGAATGGGGGACAAGGGGGGAAATAAAAAAACCAAATTATTTTTCTTTTTCAATATATTCACCTGCAAGACGGATACATTTTTGACATCTTTCAATTAATTTATTTATACCCTCATAAAAAAATGATTTCTCTTTATCTGCAAAATACGCCGAAACTGCCTCCTTGACTTCATCATCGGCAGTAAATTTTTTACCCCGCAGCTCTTTTTTCATTTTCGGAAACAGGTAATAATCACTCGGGGCCAGGTCTGGGCTGTAGGGTGGGTGATTCACAATTTCGAAGCCCACCTTATGCAGGGCAGCTAACGCAACGCGGCTCTTGTGGACGGGCGCGTTGTCGTGCAAAAGCAGAACACCTTTTGTCAATTTTCCCCGTCTTTTCTCTTTAATGGCTTCTTTTAGTCGCTCTAATATTGAAGCGTAATATTCTCCGGTTATAGAAACACCTTTATCTTTATAATCAATCAACAATATTCCTTCCGAGTCCCAAAATACCGTTGCCATGAGTTTCCCAGCTGATTGTGACACTTTAAATTTCTTGGGAGGTGCTGTGCCCTTTTTATGCCACTGCATGGAGTCTTGTTTGGACTCAGGTTCATAATGATGAACCCAAGTTCCGTCTCCAGTAACAATTCCACTCAATACACCATCCTTGTCTTCATTACAGAGGTCCAAAAATGCACGCGAACACTCTACGCGCTGTTGTTTTTGCGGCGGCGTGAGCATTCTCGGCACCCATCTTGCGCTGACCTTAGACATGCCAAGATAATCGTGTAGGATTTTAAAAATTGTTGTATCAGATACTCCAACCATTTCTGCGAGTTGTTTCTTCTTTAGTCGAGCATCTTCGAGTACAATTTGTTCAACTTTTTGGATAAGTGCTGGCGTGGTCACCTCAATGCTCCTGCCCGGCCTCGGGTCGTCTTCAAGGGATTCCCTTCCTTGTTTAAATAAACTATGCCACTTGTACACCATGGTTTTTCCTGGACAAGAGTCGCCGTAAACCAATGACATCTCATTCATTATGGTCGCGACTGATTTTCCTTGCCTGGTAAGGAACTTTATAACGGCACGATATTCGATTTTTTCCATATTTCACTTTTCACTCCTGATTATGTTACTTGGTTGACGATAGCTCAAAGACTAACTGTCTAATAACAATGAAACTTCGTATTTATACTAATCATGAGTCGCTGCACAGGCCACGCCCCCAATGCGCCTACTCACCCCTCTACAACCCGCTCATTCCGCGAATATAAAACCGCTCCCTTGTTTATTGAAGGGTCGTAAATAGGTATTAAAGACCACATCTCGAGACACGCTGCTGCAGTTAATAATTTGACGACTCGACGTGAATTTCACAAATTGGCTCTTTTGTAAAAAATAAAGTGTTTATAGAGTTCGGATTATTGTTCAGAAAAGCTTACTTTTAAGAAAGTTAGTGCGAGGCGGATGCCGAAAGATTTGTTTGGCAAAAGCAGAAACAAATTCGAATTTGCAAAACTTCATCAACATTTTCAAAATAAAAGTGACGATTCTTTATATTATACATTTACCGTGGCTAAATGCATGGATAGGCACCACCAAACTTTCAAATTTAACTGCACTGTCAGCAGCCAAGGTGTTGGCTATAGTGTTCTGGGATATCGAAGTCCAATTTTAGTGGATGTCCTAACTAACTGGAAGACTATCGTTGCAGAATATTATAGTCGACTTCTCTGTAAAATCAGAAAGTCTGTAAGAACAAAAAGGCACTGGCTACTGAATAAAGACACAGTTCTTTTCAACAATAATATCTATTCACATGTTACCTATTTAGCACGAAGAACTCTCGACAAGTTACGATGGGAAGTGTTATCTCATCAGCAATATAGTGCCTGCGACCATAATCCATTTGGTAGTAGATCTAGTCGAATGAGGAACTGATGACGACAGTTTTTTTTTTGCTAGAGGGTTTGCAAATTGCCCTGGATTTGGAATAAATGTATAACAAAGAAAAGACATTATTTTATTCTTTTCTGTTTAATATATTGGCCTTTTTATTCAAACTATAAATTTTATTCTTTTGTGTTTGGGTATTTCGAGCAATAGGAGCTGATAAAACAGTTCATATTAATGACGTTTCGGATTTTATTTCTCCCTCTTTTTCAAGGCAAACACACAATATATATAAAATAAAATTCTAATGTAGTACAGGTATAGTATATAGCAATTGAGCCAACCTTGTGTATTAAAAAAATTGTAATACATATGTGTATTTAAATATACTTTAAATTTTCAATTGTAAACATTTTTAGTTGCTCAAAGAGATTATATTTCTAAAAAAAACAGCCATTACATTATTAGGAAAATCCCCTTATTATCGGCTTTGATCTAGGTACCTGCTATTAAGGTCTAAACGTCGGTAGTGAAATATGTGAAAGCACTACGAATAATGTCCAATTTTTGTTGAAATTTGTACGAACTCGTGCTAAGAAGTGTATTACAGTGTTTTAATAATATATTGTGAATTTTATTTATTAGTTTCATTTTTTCCGTGAATTTTTAAGCTTTATAATTTATTCGGAATGGGAAAAATGAAAAATATTAATATTACTTTACTTACTTTATTAAGAACACCTGTATTCGAACCAGTAAATTGCAATAATGCAAAAAGTTCATCGGCATACAGTCGACCAAATTAGCCACAATAATTCAAAAAATATTCTGTCAATATCGAGCGGTCAGAGACATTGCCATGGTGTCCATAAGGCGACCGATAGAGACGACCGGCTAATTATGAAAATAACACTGGAAAATAGACAATCTTTTGCTAGAGAGAGCTGCTATATAAAGTGTATAATACAAACATATCTGAGCACATGTTACGATCACCATTGTACGCTACCGGAATCAATTGCCACAGCCTAGTCAACAAGCCTAGGTTAACATCAAAAATGAAGAAAGCACGCAATGAGTATTCATGGAAATGAATACAAATCATTAATTAATTATTTCTTTGCAAGTATCATTTTTTATAATAAATTTCATTTCACATTCTCTTTGCAACAGGTAATTGTCGGCGATGAATTCCGACTGAAAGCATTGGTGCAGAGTAATCATTTCGTTAAACGAAGATCCAAGAAACGTTATATTGAAGAAACTGTACAGAAAAAAGTCCACACCCACCATCAGCCATGATCTCATCATGTAGATTCGGGAATGTCACCGCAATTCTCTATTTGGTGAAAAGCTCCATGAATCAAGTGCAACATAAAAAGATTGTTGAAACTGTATTTTTGCCGTTCTTAAACTCATTAAACGAAGAAAAAAGACCATATACATTCGTGTAGAATGAAGCACTATACATCGAAACGGATAAAACAAAATCTGTTTAAAGAGCATAACATACCCCTTTTGCCCCGGTCCGGAAACACCCGATCTAAATCCGAAAATGTATGAAACATGTTGGAAAAGTATACATACTCATCCCCGAACCCAACAAAGTAGTTCCAAAAGATAATATTCACAAACATTGGCAAGAGAATGCCCGCAAAAATGCAAAAGGAGGTAAAAGCTTGTATTTTATGAATGCCAGATAAAATTAATGCAGTCATTAAAGCCAAAGCAAGATGAGTAAAATATTAATGTAATATTATAAAGCATATGATTTTGTATTGCCTGTATTAATATTGTGTTTTTATTTTATTTCTGACAAATTTGGAAAAATATTAAAATCATAAAGTGGATCTGCTTCAATTGGCAGGTACTGTAGAAGCAATTTCGACATAAAAGTATTTATGAACACAAATACAGCTTGAATAGTAACAAATAATCAAAACAAATATATCTAATCTAAAAACTTGAATTCGACTTCAACGAGATACTGAAATTCTTTTAATAAAAAACAATTATAGCAATATAATTATAATAAATATAAAAAAGACCAAAATAGTATACGATGGAAAAGATTTTACAATCTCATAATAATTTTCTTAGGATTGTCTAGATCTTCTTGTATAACAAATATTATCAACGTGGATTTTCAAACACGCATGCATTTAGCATACGTACATTTGACACTCACATATAGATACAGGAGAAAAAGGAAAAGAAAGAAAAAACAGATGTCGGCAGACTAGTATTTTGCTTGATTTTTTGATTCCTTTTACCAAATGTACATAACAGTTCCGTCAGTTCCACACATAAGCATAAACGCACATTCCATATTCTGTGGAAGGAAAGTGTTGAACGTAACTTAACCCTTTCAGTCTCAACCTTTTGAGATTTTAAAAATTCTTTTATTGTGCAGAACGTTGTCTAAAACATATTCAACAACTCCATTGTAAATTTGACGGAGTTTCTTCTGCAAGCCTAATAATTAGGAAATTGTTAGAATTGCCACTATTGGATCTGTAAGGAAAAAAATTTAATAACTATTATTTCATATTTATTTTTCGTGAAACATTTTCACACAATTTCTAAATTTTGTTAAGCACGGTAAAGCCTGGCATTTCGCACATTTAATTCTGGAACGTCTTGTACATAACAAGAGCTTATCTTATCTTGTGCAATGTCTTATGTTATGTCATTTGCCGGAACTGTGTTCAAATTTCGACGTTTTATCAGAATTGGAGAATACTGGACCTCGAACAGCAGATGGGGATCTGCCCCGTTTCGGAGTATTGTTTAAGAAAAACAGTCCGTTTGAACTCTGGACTACTTTTTTTCACGCTGATGTCCTAACGAATTGCAAATAGCTAAATTAAATTAATGCCAAATAACTCTTAAAGTCCGAGAATGAATAAATATACGATGCTATTAGAAAATTATATCTCTCCTATATCCTCTTATACATTTGTATGGTGATCGCTTTTAGAAAGTGGCCGTACGCTGTACGCAAAACTTCCTGTAAGATGGCTCTATCAGAAATATTTTTGTCGTATTTTTTAATATTTTTAGTTCATATAGTATTTACAGATTTTTAATAATTTTTTAAATAAAGTGAATTTTGTGAAAAATAGAATTAACATGCGAAAATTTTTGAGCCATGATTTTCTAAGATTTTAAAAACAGTTTCACTCGACAAAAGTGTTCGCAAAAAAATAAGCAATTATTTGACGACGAAGTGCCATCCTTGGCTACTGTTGAATGGTGGTACAACGAGTTTCAGCGTGGACGTGGTTTGCTCAAAGACGAGAAGACGAGTATTATGAGGAATGGCGTGCAACTGCAGTCACTCCAAAAAACATCGACGTTATGTACAATATGATAAAAACAGACAACCATTGCACATACACAGATATTTGGTCATTTGAGCGTAAATATAACTCAAATCAGAACTATCCTGCATGATCGTTTTGCCGTCAAAAAGCTTTACGTTCGATGGATACACCACAATTTAACGGATGCTCAAAAAAGCGTGTATGGATTGGTGCAAAAAAATGCTTAAAAATTTAACCGTGGTCGAGCAAAACCAGTGCACGACGTCGCTACAAATGACGAAAGTTGGATTTATTGTTATGTGCCGGAAAACAAGCGATTATCTCAATGGTGCTTCAAAAACGAGGAGAAACCCACGAAAGTGAGACGCGGACGAAGCTCTGGAAAGAAAATGGCTTCTTTTTTGGGACGCACCAGTCATCTTGCTACTATACCGCTAGAGAATCGTCGCGCAGTCAACGTTGAATGGTATACAAACGTTTGTTTGCAACTGTGTTCCAAAATGCACCATCATCTACGCGTCTCGAACATTTTTTTAACCGCTTCACAAACGCAACTGATGACTCATCCGTCTTCTAATCCCGACCCGGCAGCTTGTGACTTCTTTTTATGCACATACATACATAAAAGACAAAATGCGTGAAATTTAATACTACGAAAACTTCGTGTCTAAAATGACTGAAGAATAATGGGCCCAATATTTTGAGAAGTGGTTCCACTGAATGCAGAAGTGCGTAAATTAAATCATAAAGGCGAATATTTTTAAAAACAATTAAAAAAAATTGGTTAAAATAATTGATTTTTTTTCTGTATTACCTGCCAAATTATATATATATATATATACAGCATTGTGCAAATTAATGGAATCAAACACAATATAACTAAGAAAACCGTTTATTTGTCATATAATCACGATGAGATGGTATAAAATAATAAATTACTAGTAATTTAATAAGAGATATGCCCTCCTTTGGCTGCGATGACAGCCAGAACTCTTTTCGGCATGGAATCTATTAATTTTCGACAGTTTTCCATTATTTTCTCGTCCCGAAGCCACACCTGAATTACTGCTTCTATCAATTTTGTCTTCGTTGTACAGTCCATTTTATGTAACCTAACCTTACAAATGGCCCACAGATTTTCAATTGGGTTTAAGTCTGGAGAATTGCCAGGCCAGTCGAGGAGAGTGAAATATTTGACCTTAACCTTCGATTTGAGCCATGGAGCTGAGTTCTGTTGGAAAATTGCACCTCCGTTTGGCTCACATTTCTTTAGATCTTTTCCCAAATACTTATCCAGTAGCTCTTTATATTTCTGACTGTTTATCATGCCTTCTATAGGCACCAGCGATCCAGTCCCCATGTACAAAAAACATCCCCAAAACATCTTCTTTACAGGATGTTTGACAGTCTGATCGATATGAACTGCAGTGAGTTTTTCATCTCCACTTTTTCTCACGAATTTTGATCGCTGCCCCTGCACCAAAAATGGGATTCGTCTGAGAACAACACCTTTCTCCAGTCTTCCTCATTCCATCCGGCATATTTCTTGGCCCAAATAAGCCTCTGCTTCGTCATTCGTTGAGTGAGGAGTTGCTTCTTCTCTAGTCGAATGGCTTTTCTTCCAGACTCTAAAAGTCTCCTACGAACTGTCGAGTCATGCACTTTCACTCCAGCGTCGGCTAAGTCTTTTTGTAGTTCAAAACTAGTTTTTCTTGGGTTCGGCTTGCTATTTCTGACTAAAAATGTGACATCCCGGGCTGTCATCTTTCTCTTTCTCCCACATTTTCCCGCTCGTTTCACTTCAGCTATTCCGGTATTCTTTTTTTGCTTTAGGTTCTTACTTATTGCTCCTTGACTAACATCACATTCCTGAGCAATATCTCTCTGTGTCATTGAAGTGTGCTCACTTAATGTCATAATCTTCTCAGGTTTTCTGGGCGTGATATCCATATCGCGAACAATCAGTAAAAGCACAATATAAATCAAATTTTTAACTTTGAAAGAGTATATGTGAACAAACTCTCTAAAACGCACTGAATAACTGTGTAATGTCTTCCCAGTGATATAGATTATGTTTTTTGACATAAAACTACTGTCAGAACTGACCTAATAATGTTGCCACACGCAGAAAACTAAAAAAATAGTCATGATTCCATTAATTTGCACAATACTGTATATATAATGTATATAATATATATATATATATATTATATACAATATATTATATACATTATATATATATATATATATATATATATATATATATATTACGATGTATTTTTAACCAAGCATTTATGAAAAAAAGTCACACAACATATTGTGTGACAGTACAAAGGTCGTTACATATAACGACATTTAAAAGTACAGAAAATATTGTGTGAGGCCAAAATCACACATAATACACTTACATACATTAATTCACTATATAGAATGTTTAAAAATCAATAAAAACGTTAATATCATGAATACAGGGAGACATAATATACCATATTACAGAAAAAATAATATTTTATTTTAAAAAGGATACGATGTTTTATGTATCTCAAAGACTGCAAGACTTTTCATATTGTATGAGACTTGACCAAAACACTTTGTGACTAATTCTTGTAACTGTAATGTAAGTTAAATTAAAGTATTAATTTATTTATTATACCAATGTATTTTAATAAATTCCTATACGTAAAGATAACAAAGATACTTACAGTATCGACAAAACGGCAAAGGAATATGATGCACCTAAATGATGCTGTTCAACAACCATTGGAAAGTCCGTTGATATTCAAACTCTGTACTTTTGCAAGTTATAAATAAATAGAAGTATCAAAATAAATCATATATATTATATTGCAGAAGTCGTTAGGTACTGCATATGGTCTAGTGAAAGAAAAAGTTGAACGTTAAATAAATTATTTTGCTTTGTTTTATACCAACTAGCAAAACTGTATAAACCTAATCGCCAACGAACTGTAATTACTTAGCGAAGACGATTACCAGGTTATTTATAAAATATCAGGTTGTTACAAATGTAATGTCCATTTTTTCCTTCAGTCTGAACTGAATCGCACCTGTGTGAAGACGTGTATGTTTTTGGTGAAAATTATTATTGTATTTGTAGAAAAGGGTATTTATTTTGAAGTGTGTACCTGTTCCATTTCTTGGAAAGATTAATACACCTGTCCTTGTCTCGCCTATGGAAATGCTGTCGGCAAGAGATATTCGGGCAATTTACCTCTTTCAATTTAAAAAGGGATTAAATGCAGCTGCAGCAACGCAAGAAATTAATCAGACGTTCGGTGAAACCACGTGTAATGAACGCACATTACGGCGATGGTTTAAAAAATTCAGCGAGGGAAATTTTGATTTGGAAAATGAGCCTCGCGGATATGCGCGTAGCACCGTTAATGACGACGAGCTGCGTGTGAAAGTTGAAAGTAATCCGTCGACAACAGTGCGTAGCCTTGCAGAAACATTTCAAGTGTCCATTGCCACCATTAGCTGTCACCTTTCTTCGATTGGCAAAGTGAAGAAACTCGACCGATGGGTGCCGCACCAATTAACGGAAGCCAATAAGCTCCGTCGATTAGAGGTGGCTACCTCTTTGGCTAATCGACAGAAAGTTGAACTGTTTCTTCATCGAGTGGTAACGTGTGACGAAAAGTGGATACTTTATGATAATCGGAGACGGTCAGGACAATGGTTAGATCGAGGTGAAGCAGCAAGACAGCATGCACGAGCATCACTTCACCCGCGAAAGATTATGGTGACTGTATGGTGGACCAGTAAGGCTATTATTCACTATTCATTTTTGCAACCTGGTGAAACCATCACGGCAGCGTCCTATTGTGCCGAATTGGAAACTATGCATGGAAAATTGAGCCGCTTGCAGCCCTCACTAGTCAATAGACATGGACCCATACTTCTACATGATAATGCAAGACCTCATGTTGCACGACAGACAATCCAAAAACTTTCGGAATTTGGTTACGAAATTCTCCCTCACCCACCCTATTCACCTGACCTTTCGCCAACTGATTTTCATTTTTTCTGAAGTTTAGACAATCACTTAAAAAATAGGGACTTCCCTGACCTCCCTGACCGGGAGTCTGTAATCTCAGTGTTTGAGCAATATGTGAGCCGTCAAAACCTAGATTTCTTTTCAAAGGGAATTTTTCAGCTTTCAGGCCGTTGGCAACAAACTATTGATGTAAATGGAGACTATTTTGCAGAATAAATATTTATATTTTTTTAAATTTAGACTTTTTTTATTCCTTACAAAATCGGACATTTCATATGTAACAACCTGATAAAAATAAAATCTCTGTACATTACTTTTTACGATGTGCTGGGATGTTAAAAAGTGAAGCATGCATGTTCGAACACTACCCACAATATTATCCAAAATTCTTTTCTACTAATAAAAGACTTAATTTTAACAATATCGTACTGCTGCAGCTGGCTTAAATCTACCTAATCTCTATTCAACCTGACAAAAACCGACTTCGTTCAAGTTAATGTAAATCACAAAAGCCAATGATTACCGTTTTTCTAAAGAGAATAATTTTGTTCATAAATCTACATTTAGTTTGAAGAGTGTATTTCAACATCCAAATATTTCAGTGATGAAACTTTACTTAAATCATTACACTACGCAAATAAAATCGAATACGCGTCTCTAATTTAGTGTCCTTCCCGTATATGAACGTGAATGCTTGGTTATGGAAAGCATTCATCGTAAGAAAGGTACATCACAAGTGAATTGCTTTTACAGCTTGACATGACTTCATTTAATGCCAAAAGGGATGTCCTTTGTGAGAGATTTTTTTGTGGTCCTCTTAATAACAACATTTACTGTTACTTTTTTGTTGGGCTGTATGTGTTTTCTGGTTCCCCGCATTAACTCTAGGAGGAATTCGACATTTGTGACCGAGGATTAACGTTTTGAGGTGAACGCCAAGATATATTTTGTCTAGAATAGCCGGCAGAATTTCGAAGCACATATTTACTTAAGCAAATTCTTTTTTCATTATGAATAATATATGCCACGAATATGTAATAAATTAGTTGTTTTTAATATTTTTCCTGTTATTAGGCTTCTGCCTGTTGGAAATAAAAACTATTATTAAAAAAATTTAAACTCTTTCTTTTCCGGTTAATTAAACATATTTAGACGTTTACGAAGTTAATTTTGACAGATTAAGCCAAGTACTGAATTTTAATTCCATTACCTACTAAATATGAGCATAATTTTAAAATACATATTACTTTTAAATAAATACCCTGTTGCTACTGAACAAAAGTGTGCTATATCTTATTATTTCTGGGCTCCCCGAATAGAGCTCTAATGAAATTCCCAAAAATATACAGAGCATTCATTTAATATAAAAAGTTAATATTATTTCCTAAGTTAGAAGTTTGACTCGAATATCAATATGCTCGTCGAACCCTATTTTAGCATTACTTAAATGTAGAATTTTACTAAAATCTAACTAACGGTTAAAAAACATTCGAATGGATCTATACATTTGCCTAATCCTATATATATTAAATTGAGACTGATTGTGAAGGCACCTCGTCTAAACCTAAACTAAGATATACGTAATGTATCAAGAATTTTGTAGCGGCCGAGAAGTGAGTAAATGTTATCCTGGGGCATCAGACGCAATTCCCTTGCATTTAGCCTTATTCAGTTCCGCGGGGCTCTGATGGGGTGGACTGTTATTTTCCTTGTTGCTCATTAAAATAATGTGAGAAGGATGCAGTAAAAATCCAAAAACAAAAAAAGGTTGAGGAAACATGCGAGAAGTTTTAAGGTTACAAGTGAGGAAGGCAATGATGAACCAGACCCATCTACACAAATAAAGATACATAAAACTATGAGGGTCATTAACGAAGAGAAAGTAAAAGATCTGAACGAGTAGGTGATTTGAGAGGCTAACTACAAAAACTGAATCTTTATTCCCTAAGTATGTAGTTGTAAATAGATACACACAAATATGTATAGGTATACTTTTACGAGAAAAAGCGTTTACACTCAAGTGTTTCATGTTCGATTATAGGATTAATCTATTAACCCATTAACGCCCAAATTAAAACCATGAACATTTTTAATAATTCAATTTTTAATATCAGTTTTAAAACACTTTTCTTAAAATATTATGAAAGAAAAAAACGAAAAAAGAAAATTCAAATTATGTTTTTAGAGGTGTACTAAGCTTAGTACAATGGGCGCTAGGAGTGATATTTTGCAAAACATCCTCTTTCCGAACAAAGCGTTTTCAGGCACTTATCACATGATGTTTTCACTCGATTTGAGCACATAACACATCTAAGTTGGCTTGGAATTTTTTGAGGGTTGTGGCCATTATTTTTTCTGTCCTCACCTTCAATTCTAGAAGACGTTTGCTTCGATTTTTTTCCTTTTTGTCGCTAATGTGTACATTATATACACATTCATAATAGGTACGTGGGATTTGTTTGTACTTTTGTTGACTGGTAAAAAGCGTTGCCAAAGTAAAAAACAACATTATATAATTTTTACCTCAACTTTAAGTTGTGTACTATTTATAGTACAGTGGGCGTTAATAGGTTAAAGTACGGTCTTTTGATAATTTTAATATAGTCCCGTTATTATTTAGTTACTTATCTTAATATCAGGAATAATAAAATTTCATTATTAAAATTACATTAACACTTCAAACACGATTTAATTATATTATCTATCTGATAAATGTTCACATTCAATTACTAAATACTTAATAAGAGTACAATAAAAGATAAATTTAGATTATCAGTTTTTTGTGCAATAAAGAAAACAAATTGAAAAATTAAGTAATGATGAATGATTTTGCATGTTTTTACAGAGGAAGGATTCCTAGAAACCAAAGCGAGAAATTTAGTTTATAGGTAAAATAGACGTCCAAAGCATTTATAAATTGAAATTATGTCTATTTTTGCCACTTCCAATGTCGCCGTTAACACAAAGAAATACTTAAAATATTATTAATTTTTTCATAACACAATACAATTAAATATTAAAATTATTTCTAAAGAAACGTAACCAGAAAGGTAGGAGCGAAATGAGAAAATGCAGAGACAGTACTAGCACAAAAATGGTGACAATAGACACTTTATTGAAACCTAGGGGCTATTCTCATCGAGAAATATCAAGACGAGAACATGTTTCTCTTCAAGAAGTGGACAGGATGGTAAAGTTAATTGCAAAAAGACTACCATCAACTACGAACTCCCGTATTCATTGTGGAAGAAGGAGAAACACAACGGATCGTGAAGACGGATTAATTACTAAAAGAATATTAGAGAATCAACAGCGACCTATTCGAGAGGTGCTGCACATCTCAAAATATCGAGACGAACTTTGCAATCTCAATTGTACGAGAAGAAAAATTATAGTTCTCGGCCAACGAGAAAAACGGATGAAGAAAATGATTTCAATGGATGAAACAACATGAAAACCTCACGCTTGAGGATTGGGAAAAAGTCTGCGTCATTATTTTATTTATGTTCACAAAATTTTACTCATTCTTAGTAAACTTAAAAATTGAATGAGTATTTCGTATTTTCAAGGTTGTATTCATTAATGTATCGGACTTAGATGCGGTAACGGAAAATTTCAGCTTCGTTAGGAGAAGGCGAGAGTTTCCACAAAGCTACAGTGATTAGAACAGTTAAACATTCTCCAACTATTATGATTTGGTCCTGCATAAACGAACTAGGCTTTTAATGAACCAAATACAATACAATTTCGTAATGGAATCACAATTAATTCCACACATTGATTCTTTAGGTTGTGGAGATATTTTTCACAAATTAATGTAAGATGGTGCACCATGCCAAAGAGCAAAATCAGTAAAAGATTTGTTTTCTGACAGCAGTTTGCAGATTTTGCCATGGCCAGGTAACTTCAGAATTAAACTCAATCGAAAATGTAAGAAATATTTTAAAACCGACTGTTTACTCAACTCAAAATCCGACCCTAGCTATTTTGAAACAAAATATTGAAAATATTTGCCGCAATAATCAGGATTTAAAGTACTGTATCAGAAGCATGCCCAGAGGAATTACCGCTGTGATCCAAGGAAAGGGTGATCTAGCAAACTATTAATTGGTACTGTTTAAAAATATATATTAATCCTGAGATTATTGTGTTAATAAACAGTTAATTTGGTACGTAGACTTCCGCGGTCGTGGTCCATGTTATCTGCTTCTTGGTTATGCATTTGATCATGTGATGATCTTTAGCAAAGTTGTTGTGCATGAGCCCACGAAGGTTTCTAAGTTGGTTCGACCAATTTTCGACAGATGGTGGCAGTGCCATTCCAACTGGAAATTTTGCAAAACAATTAATGGATATTGGAAATGGACAAATGCAAATTGATAAATCTACGCAATGTATCACCTTGCCAGCAAACTTCTGTAAGATCACAGAAAGCACAGACGAATTGGTGCAAAAAGTTTTCCCAAACATTGCACAGAACTACAAAAATCATCAGTGGCTCAGTACGCGTGCTATATTAGCGGCCAAAAATATCGATGTCAATACCATCAACTTCACCATTCAGAATGGAATACCCGGCGAAACGACAACATACAAGTCCATCGATACTGTGGTGAATCAAGACGAAGTTGTCAACTATCTAACTTAATTCTTGAATTCGTTTGATTTGCCAGGCATGCCACCGCACGTTTTTACATTGAAAATTGGCGTACCCATCATTCTTCTTCGAAAATCCGCCACGACTTTGCAACGGAACCAGACTCTCAGTCAAGAAAATGATGAACAATGTTATCGAGGCAACAATTTTGACTGGAAAATTCAAAGGTGAAGACGTACTATTGCCACGTATCCCAATGATCCCGACAGATATGCCATTTGAATTCAAACGTTTGCAGTTCCCGGTACAACTTGCTTTCGCAATGACTATCAACAAAGCACAAGGACAATCGTTGCAAGTGTGTGGATTAAATTTGGAGGATCCATGCTTCTCACATGGGCAGCCTTATGTGGCCTGCTCACGCGTCAGAAAACCTTCTGATTTATTCTTTTACGCACCAGATGGAAAAACAAGAAATATTGTGTATCCCATAGCACTTCAATAAATATCGAATTGAAACGAAACGCTGCAATGCCACAATTTTTTCAAAATGAACAAAATCAATAAAATGACTCAAAATTATATAAATATTTGTGTAATGTCTTTCCTTCGAATTTATTTTAGCTGGTGGTGCAGCTACGCGCGCAGGGTACAGCTAGTTTCTTATAAAACTAAACCAACAAGTTGAATTTATACGGCGGCTCTAGTTTTACTGCGCGGTATCGTACAGCGGATATTATCCCGAATTAAACGTCCTGGGTTTGTTCACCAATAAATGATTTGATTTATCTCTGATTAAGAATGTATTTTTTCATTGCGCAATCCATTTTTTTTTCATTTACATATCATCTTATCTGTCTCTTAATGCTACGTATGCACGATATATAATAAGAGACTCATAATCATTTATGGACTAACAGAACAAGTACATGAAATAAAATGGAATTTTTTCCATTTTATTTTTATGTACTAGTTACAGGCGTTCCATTTAATTCCAGATACTAAATTAGTTTAGAAACCATGTGATTGTGAATATTCCAGCTAGTGCAACTAATGGATACACTACAACCTGCTCTAAAAATAATTTGAGCCATTATCAATCCTGAGAAAGCCATTTACTATATCGAAACGGGTAAGCAACTTTTGTATTTGTATATACCTAACTTGTAGAAAAGACTTTTTGAATTCTATTGTTTGAGAACGATTACATTGCGCATTTTGTTATTCCGGGATCTTCTTTGCATTTCTCCTGAGCATGCGCCTGTATTTATCAATAAAATCATTAAATGAATAAACTATTCTACTATTTTTAACTTTCATATTACTTATCAGAGTTACAGCTTGTTGGTTGTTGTTTGATCTGTCCATAATCATTATTTTATTAAATTACAATGCCAGTGTAAAAATTCGGTATATCGAACGTATTATTTATTAAAAATTTTAGCTTTTATTAATGTTTTTAATTATTGTGTTTCTTTTAGGTTCAAATTATTAATGCATTCATAGCAAAGTGTCTAAATATTTACTTTGCAAATATATATATTTAATATGTCTACCTTAAAAGTTACATTATGGAAACATTTTACAATACGTACGGCTGGTTACATTAGCATTATCTTAAGTATATCTGAATTTGTGGTCCCAATTTTAACATTCTTAGTTATTGTATGTTTCAAATCTAATGTCGGAAACTTCGATAGAGTTTATGTGAATGAATCTACACACTTAGAACCTATACCAGACCAAGAATTACTATCACGAATTAATGTTGGAGGCGTTAATATTCTGTATTCTCCTGATACACAATTTACATCGAAACTAATAAGGGAAATGCAGCTAAAACTTAATTTATACACTGAAGGTTTGTAAATTTACATTTACTGATTATTAAAGAAAAATGAATGAATTTGATGTTGTAGATATTAAACCATTTCAAACAGAAGAATCATTGTTAGAGTATTATGATAATGATAAATTTGAAGGGACAACAATTGTTATTTTATTCAATGATCTTCAATATACTACTCCTAGACATTTGGATTATAACATCAAAATATATGAAGATGGAGTCATATGGAATACAAATAAATTATTTTCTGAAGTTTTCAGATATACACCAGGGATGGGTAAGTTAATTTTTAAAATAATCCTTTATTATTTTATCCAAATGAATATGAATGTTGATTTTGTAAAACTAAAACACTTACAATTTATAATTCTTGTAATGACCTTTAAACTTGTTATTTATTTTCCTTGTTTGAGAATTACAAAAAAATTTTATCATTTACAATTTATATTCTTGTACGAAAGGCTGTTTCAAATTGCGCGTGTTTTTAAATCTCTTATAGATGGCTGAATTTGTAATGTGGGTATTTAAAAAGTGTGATTATAACATTTATAAAAATTTCGTGCACAGTCGCAACTCGTTCAAATTGTTGAACTTTTTTAAAATAGAAACAAAAGCTTACGATTTTATGGTAAAATTCATCTGAAAGCACTTTATTTTAAAAAATTTCAAAGTAGACGTCTTTGGAAGATCAATATATACGTTTTGTACGGTCAATTAACATGTTGAATCAATTTTCAAGTTCATGTTTAGAGATGTCCTTCAAGATCGCCTTGTTAATAGTTTCGACGTCGGCATAACGCTGTACTTTCATCGGCAATTGTAGTTTGGAGGATAGACAGAAATCTCAGGAGGTCAAATCCGGTGAATACGGTGAATGATTGATGGTTAAAAAATGCCATTCACAGAACTTGGAAAATTAGTGAAAGCGTCGAGTGATGAAATGGTGCATTATCATGTAACAACCGCCAGCTACCATTTTTACGATATTGAGCGCGCACACGATGATACACGCCAAAAGACGCTTCATAACACCAAGATAATATACAGCATTGACTGTTTGACTAGTTCGTACAAACTCTTTGTGCATTATACCTTTCGAATTATAAAAACAAATATAGCAATGAGGGTTTCGGCTCATTTCTGATAAATTCACGCTCAAGATCGATGTTATTTTCCGTAAACACAGATTTTTTGCATCAAGATGTTCGTCGTTATTTATGTCCGTACGACCGTCTTTAAATCGTTTATACCACTCATACACGCTCGTTCGTGAAAAACATGCATCACCATACACTTGTTTCAACAAATTAAATGTTTCAGTAAACTTTTTACCGAGTTTAAAACAGAACTTGATATTTGCTCTTTATTCAAAATTCATTTTTCCACCAATGCCAAATACACACTGTTATTATCACGATATTCTGACATAACTTTGGTGAAAGTTCTACCTTACCAACGCATATTTTTTAATAGATGACGCTACTAAGAATTACTATTTTAAAAAAGTTTCTCTGTGACAAATTGTCTTCATGATGTACTGCATAAATAGTAAATTCCCAATTATGATATTTATCAAAGAATATTAAAATAAATTTCTCACATCTATTAATAGACCCAAAGTATGTAGTATAGAGAAATTTGTCACTCATAGTAATATTTTTTCTTAAAATATAATAAGGATTTCACAATTTTTTAATTACAGGATCAGAAAACTATTTGGACAAAGCATTCGCGGCCGTCCAAGTTGCCTTGGACACTTCCTTTATAGAAATTGTTACCAATAACTCTCTTAGTACCATCCTAACATTCCAAGAATTTCCTTACCCTCCTCATTTAGTTACTGATGGAGTAGCGATAATAATTCGGAATATATTACCATTTGTGACAATTATAAGTTTCATTTTTATATGTCCAGTAACACTCAAAAGAATAGTATTGGAAAAATCATGCGGATTAAAAGTAAGTAAATATCCAATGGAAGTTATCACTTTGTATTCACCATATAGACTTTTAAAATAAATTCATATTTATACATGCATTTGTAAACTGCTCTTAATATAAATAAATACTCATTAATAAGGTTTTGTGCGGTTTTTTTTAGGAACTCTTAAAAATCAGTGGTGTTAAAAACTGGATGTTATGGTTTGGTTGGTTTTTAAATGGAGTTATGTTAAATGCCATGTCAGTAATATGTATTGCATTTGTACTAACTCGGAGAGTTTTCGATATTAATTATGCCTTGATAGAACACTGCAATGTATTCATACTAATGCTGTTTCTAATTCTATATTGTACTGCAACTACAACATTCTTCTTTGCATTCAGCACACTTTTTCATCGAGGTAAGTAAATATTTTATTGGATTAAAGAACTAGTCACTGACTGGACAGTAAAATGCCAAGTTTGTATCAACTCTGACTACCATTCATTGTTGAGGAGAAGAAATTAATAATTCTTCCCTCTTATGGCGTAGAAGACGACGCTGCATTTTATTTGAAACTGCTAAAAATGTAACAAACTCTTAGCTTGAGATCATGCTTGGTTATTTACCAAAGAAAAAGATTATTTACAATTACATCATTAAATTAAAAATACTTATATATACTTTTAGGAACATCGGCCATGGCACTTGGAGTACTACTGTGGATTATTTCTTACATTCTGTTTATAGGAGTTGCTACTAACGTAGATGTCATGAGTGTTACAGTAAAATCTTTGTTTTTACTATTTCCTACAGT
The DNA here is from genome assembly GCA_031893035.1 of Dermolepida albohirtum. Taxonomy (NCBI): domain Eukaryota; kingdom Metazoa; phylum Arthropoda; class Insecta; order Coleoptera; family Scarabaeidae; genus Dermolepida; species Dermolepida albohirtum. The sequence goes on along the minus strand of JAVIWB010001322.1, from coordinate 181,970 downwards.
GGCTTTATACTACGGTTTTAATGCCATCTCAATATTTGAAACGCGAGGTTAGTATGGTGTTATTGCAAATTAATTATTTGATTTTTCTTTAATTTTTGCCATTTTACCGGGAAAGAACAATTTTTATGTAGAATTTTTTATATCGGTTACCTTTAGTCTCCAAGTAAGTGTTTGCTATTCGGTTAACGAACAAGCGAACAAGCCTCCGAATTCACAATAATGTATAGTCTCGTCGGGGAAGGCTGAAGAAGTGCGAATTATAATGCCTGTATATTCTAACTTTGGAAAACAATTGAGAAATATATTTAGACCCGTCGCAGTTAACAATCCACGTTTGCGAGGCATTTTCACGTCACTGACATGATGCACGCGTTCGCTCCTCATCGGTCCCTGTCGCTGGTTACCTCAAGAATTGTTCAACCATAATAATGACGCATTTTTGGAACGGATGGTGCTAATTCATTTTTACGAGTGCTATAGTCTTTCGCGTTTATCTTTTTGCAATATGGCAGTTGACAGTTCTAACTTCATTTTGCAAAAATTTAAATTTAAAAAAAAAGTTGAAAATAGAAGGACAGAAGTGAGCATTTAGTCATATTAAACGCTCTTTAAAATTTGTCCAAGGTTTACTATGCCAGCGTCCATTAAGCACGTTAACGCCAACAATGGTTCACGAAATTCCGTGCTGACGATTTTAATTTTAACACTCCTCAGTCAAGCAAAGCCATTGTAATTGATGATAAAGTAAAGGAGTGGTGTTAATCAAATAAAACCAACGTTACATGACACGAGAGATTGCAGAAACGCTAAACTAAACTGATAGTTGGGTTATTAATCAACTCATAATGTGGAAGCGTTTTAAAGATATTATGTTTTTCAAGGTCCTACCAAGGAACGAAATAATTAACGCTTGCGAGTACTGTCGACAATTAGACAGTTTGAATGAATTTATCATGCAAAGCGATCTTGGTCCCGATTTTAAAATTCGCCCCATACACAGTCACCGAAACCAAATATTCCTTCGGGGATGTTGTGTTATCAATGTACTGGACCATATGGAATAAAACAATTCATTCAATTGTGCATTGTCAGTAATTAGATAGTTTAAACGAATCCACCATCCAGTAATCTCCAGAGCTCGTTAATCATAAAGAACTGGTATTTCATAACAACGCGTGGCCACTCACAAGTTTGATCGCCCGCCAAAAATTATTGGATCTGGATGGGGTGTGCTGCCATACTACCATACTCTCTATATCTTGCGCCTTTAGACAACATAATTAACAAGATCCAAATATCGAATCGCCGGCGTAAGGCAGAGGAATACTCAATTTATCCTTTGCGAAAAAAAATCACGTCATCAGATGTACAGTCTTATGTTCTCATGTAATGCAAATCAAAACAATGCAAATCTAGACTCTAATGTATTCGCTTATAAAGCTATAACTTTTAGTGTATTGCTCAAACATTTTTAAATTACAGAAACAGATATTACATTCTACAATTTATTGGAAACACCAACATCAAGTTCCGATGATGTATCTTTGGGAATAGTAATAATTATGTTGTTAGTCGACACAGTTCTGTACTTCATGCTGACCATGTATTTGGATAAAGTTTGGCCCGGTCCTTATGGAATTTCAAAACCATGGCACTTTTTATTAAAAGTAAGTATTTTTATTTTAACTCTAGTATCATATAAAAACATCTTTTATTATAAAATTTAGGAAACTGTAAAACTATTTAAACAAAAAGTAGCTGCCGATGTACCCACAACGAATGATGATAGTCATATACCACTAAAACGGGGAAAAACGCCTCTCGTACGCATAAATAACGTTGTAAAAAAATACGATAATCATGTGGCTGTGTCTAATTTGTCTCTTGACATATATGAAGGTACCATAACAAGTTTTTTAGGTGAAAATGGTGCCGGTAAAAGTACAATGATGGGAATGATAACAGGTACGTCATTTATTTTCTTGATAAGTTAGTTGTATTATTTTTAAACATTTGATTACAGGCCTAACCAAAGCTACTTCGGGGGAGATTTATGTAGGAGATTATCAAATAAACAATAATGTCGACGAGGCCCGAAGAAAAGTATCAGTCTGCATGCAGAATAACTTGTTATATGATGACTTAACAGTTATGCAACACTTAATATTGTTTGGAATGGTGTGTAAAAATAATAAAGATATAAATACGTATTTATTTTATTATTTGCAGTTGAAAGGTTTATCTATCGACAAAGCTAAAAAACAAGCAAAAGAGCTATTACAGAATACATTAAGCATGTATGAAAAATCCAATGTTTATGTTAATGGATTATCTGGAGGCATGAAAAGAAAATTGTCTTTAGGCATTGCTCTAATGGGAAATCCTCAGGTAATATCGACATACATACTCGTATATATGTACATCTTTCCTATATGTCCTTTATTTATAAATATAATATTTAATAATGAAAATAATAAGTCATGCCTTCACATCCCCCAACAGTAAACGCCATTGAGAGGGAGCTATGGCAAACCATGACTTATTATTACGCCCGTGCTCATGGAACGACTTAAGATCTTCGTCTAACAGCATTCACTTAAACATGAAAAGGGGAAAATTTCGGCGGACAGCAGGCCATCAGACTCATACCCACAGAGCTATCAGCAGACTATTTGATGGGAACGCAATATCTAAACGAAAAACATTAATACAAAAAAAAGTTTTATTTTCCTACATAATTGGTTTTCAACTCTATGTACATACAGCAATGATATTCCAAATTTCCCATGAAATCCAAAAAATAGGATCTTTGAAACTCTTATAAATAAAATAGGTGTCTGTGTCAGGGATGAGCTCCTTTATCGATATTAATTAAAGTAAATACAGAGGAACCAAATGAGACAATTCAACCAATTTAGCGGTTAAAATCGCAGACGAATGGGTTGTTGCATTATTTTGGTGAAACGACACTTTTCTTCTCCAAATGTGACCGATTTTTCTATAATTCAACATTAAAATAATCCAATAAATTAGTACAATACAATGCTACTATAATTTAGCCTTGGTCATGGCTAGGGTAGAAGTCTCTATTTTTTCTACAAGCAAGGTTCGAAAAGTTTTAGGTATTTGCTTACTAGAAAACGACGACAGTTTGTTTTATTACAGCCTGACCCCACGTGACCAAAACAAAAGATTATGCATCTGAATATATATAAAACAAATATCGTCAAAGTAATTAATAATAATTTATGAATTCAAAATAGAATTGTATTTAAATTAAAATAAATTAATTTGAAAACGATATAAAAAAAATTATTATATATGCAAAGCGTAACAGAATGTATTGTGTTCAGATTCTCATTCTCGATGAGCCAACCTCGGGCGTTGATATTGAAGGAAGAAAGGAAATAAGAGATCTAATTTTGTCCTTCAAAGGTAAAAAAACTATTTTGGTTAGCACACATTTCCTCGAAGAAGCAGAACATTTATCCGATTATATTGCTATCATGGACAATGGCCGCCTTTTATGCTATGGAACGCCCATGGATTTAAAGAAAAAATACAGTATGTTCATTTGATATATAAGTTATTTATTTTTTTATAAATTTATCTAAAATTCTGCAGATATCGGATATAACTGTTTGATAAATTGCAACGATGAGACAAAAACTGATGAAACCGAGAAGTTATTGAAGAATTATTTCAAAGACTTTAAAAGATCTGGTCAATATATTCAATGTTTTATCGATAACGATATGAAAAGTAACATCCCCGCGTTATTACGTCATTTGGATAAAGAAAAGGACGAGCTGAAACTAACTTACAGGCTTTCGCATAGTACACTCGAAGATATATATTTGAAGTATGTTTTAAGTAGTGTTAATAACTGTGTATGTTAATTTCGATTTTAATTTTGTAGGGTTCAAAGTAAAACTACATCTACAAAGAAAATTGGTAAGTAATTCATATATCCTTGTTTTTAATAGCTTATATACAATTTAATATTGTTTTTTTTTTTCATCTCTTCAAGTTTGGAATATAAAGGGTAAAAATATTTATTATTATATCGATGTTTGGTGCTTGACACTAATTTCACGTTTCATACTTTGCCACGTTAATTTCTTTACTAAAAATCCCACTTTCATTCATTTTGTACAAAAAAGAACTTCGTAACTAACATAATGATTATAAATAAAGCAACCTGAGTCTCAGTGTACATATGTAAATAAGGGCATGGTGATGATTGACACTAGTTTTGTTAATTAACTTTCAATTCATACCATTCTTAATTAAATTACTTTAAATATACATTACTACTCACAAAAAGAACAATAATATTACAAAGGCAGATCAATAATTAGTGAGCTTAAACAAGAAAGTACAAACTTTTTGGAAAAAATATTTTTTATTTCAAAATATTCTCCTGGTAAATCGTTAACTGTAGTCTATCAATATTCAAGTCTTCATTCCTTCAAAAAAGTAAGCTTTATCAAATCGTTCGTAAAAATGTGTTAGTATTAATGGCTACCTCCACGTTCCACCAAAATCTATTGTTGCCCAGACAAAAAAAAAAGAAAAAAGAGTGAACGGATCAAATCTGACAAATAAGTTGGATGCAGAAGTACTTGATATGATAGTTCCCCGTACCGTGCCTGAAGGGTATGACAGGATAACATTATCACTTCAGAATTTGGCCTCCGTGGTACCCACTTTTAACATCAATCTGGGGCTGAAGTTATCGCTGTTTTTAGCCTCACCAGGACTGAAACCTGGTACCTTGAGATTGGTAGGCTACTCACCAACTACTAGATCATTACGGTCTCGAACACGCATTATTCTGAAGAGAAAGCTTTAATTTCTTTTTTAAGTGAGGCCTTTCGTTTTATCTTTCCGAAGATAATCGATAAGAACCCACAGCAGTCCCAAAAAAAAAAGAGCCGGTAAATCTTTAATGAACTGATAAACCGCGTTTGACAATTGTCTTCTTCTCGAACTACTTAACTACATTATTACATGCAACAGTCCATACAGAAGTCTACATATCCGCGCTGAACACTTTCATTCCAGTCGGCGAGCAAATCATAACTGAGAACCGATAACATTTTCGGAGCTTTCGATGTCTACGCTCATGACCTACAGCGCAGTATTCGTATCTTTTGTTATTAGACAAAGATGTTATAAAAATCAGCTATATAGATGTGAAATATCTCTTGAATAATATTGCACGCATCTATAATCAGGATTTTTTAATAATTATTGATCATCACAACATAAACTGCTTTGCTCATAAGTTGTTACACACTTACAAAAGTGTTGTATTGAATAAAATGCATTAAAAATAAAGAATTTATATTACTTGCAAAATATATTTTTCTTTACTTAATTATAGCTTTGATTTGATCCAATATTTTATTAGTACAATGTTTTAGAGGCTCTTGTAACTTTGCATTTTCTCTCTATACCTGTGGATGTTTTCAAATATTTTCACAAAAATACCATACCATATATTTGTACACCGTAGAAAACTGAAACAATTCTAGCCTGTTTCAATCAGAAAGGCTTTATCTCACATAAATGTATAAAATTTTTCTGTATTTAATGAATTTAATTAAGAAAGGGAACAATGTTTTTAAAGAAAACATTTATTTGACCGCAAAAAATGAAGATTAGTAATACTTTGAGGCAAATATATCTTTTATCTGTCCGTTCACCACAGCACTGTAGATGTTCCAGCAATTCTTCTGAAAAAAATAAAAAGTGAATTAAAATTTTATAAAATGCAATTATAATACATGTTCAGAACTTTAAAATACAATGAAATTACTACAATATGTTCAAATGCTCCTAAAAATTCCCTATCTATTGAAAGATGAAAGAAAAATGCAATAATGATGTCAGGTGTAACAAACTTATCAACATAATATGACGTATTCCATATCACTACAATATTTTTCTTTTAAACACGCTTAACAGCACCTATAAACTTCGACATAATTAAAATTAAGCTATTTTAATATATTTCATTGAAATGCACTTGGCATACGATTTTATTTAACGTCTCATTTTTATGCACATATTTATTTGCTTTAGCACTTTTGTAATTATTTTAGTGAAGATACAGTGTCTCACGACGAAGTTTCTTAATCAACAAGCCTTTGTTAATTCGTTGTTTCACATTAAAATAAAATTGTAAAACTTTTTAATCGCCGTTTATTTTAGATTGTTTAAATTATATTAAATTATAAACTTAAATTTATCAAAAAGCTGTGATTCTGTACTGGACGCAGGATCAATGCTTTTTGATAAAACATAACGAACTACATAATATTTCAATTAATGTTTTTAGACTCGTTTTACATGTTTTTATGACATACGAGGGTTTTTCAATAAATACTTGTACTACTAAGACTACATATTATCGTTACAAAAAGATTCGAAAATTTAGATTTTTCCAGGAATATTATTTTATTATTCTATTTTAATATTAATGTTCATGAGTCTTTTGGCTCATTTGTTGCAAAAATGCTTATAAATTAAATTTATTAGAAAAATGGCCCTTCTTTACGAGTACGCGTCATTATGTGATTTGGCAAATGATATGTGCCAAAAAAGAACAAAATTCTATCCAATACTATTATAAGCATCCTAAAGCCTTCGCATATGTGTTAGACACCCTAATAATATAAATTAACAACATTCAAATTTTACTATTAGTTGTATAGTAATAAGAGATAAAATAAAACGGGGGTGTCTAACACATTTGGTCAAGATTGTATATTTTTTGTTATCTTATTCTTAAAACTTCATTGTGATACAAAGTGCACGAATTTTATTTTTTATGTAATTAATTTACAGATATGAAGCAATCAGAATCTAAAGCAAACTCTGGATTAAAATCGTTGAAATTGCCTTATGTGTGCAGGTCTACCAGTTTCTTTAGAAAACGTTTCATATTCTTTAGAAAAAAAGCCATACAATATTTGACATTGGTAAGTTTTAATTCATTTATTTTCGTTTCATTTTGTATATTTTCTTTTTAATTAGATAATATGTATCAATTTATTTTAATTTTGTTCTTAATACGGTTTTTTAACAAGTTAAAAGTGTTTCCTTCCCGTCAATATTTTAGTTTAGTAATAGGCAACCACATATGTTCGGAAAATAGTTAATGGTTATTTTTCGCAATCAAACAACCTTAAATTAGGTAACTATAACAGCACTCTCATTTCTTTAAGAAGGATGTATATTATTACTTTAAAAAATCCCATTCTTGCAATCTTTTTAAGATTGTCTACTCAGAAACGAAGCTAATTATATTAAAATTTATTATCTTTTTTCTTTTGAATTAGTTTTGCTTTAATATGGTATGTATTTTAACTAAATTTCTTGTTACTTCGCAAGTGAAACAATCCAACACTTCCTCAAGGTTTAGATCTCAACCTTTTCTAATTGTAGTGCTTTCAGGTAAATATATTCAACTGCCCATGGCACTTACTTATATTAGTGGCAGAACATGTTGAATTATTTACTGCATGAAAACCAATAAAGTTACTTAAATGAATATATTTATCCAACTTACCTTGCTGGAAAACTCCCTTATTGTGGGAACCGTGCCGAAGAGTTCCAGGACTACGACCGTAAATGATAAACGAAACATATAAGGAAATTTCCAGGCTACAGTCTGCGAAATTTCTAATCAGTGTCGTGTTGAAATTCCCAAGAATATTTGTTATTTCACTACCACTTAGCAGGTTTTTATAGATATATTTTATAAATCTTTATTGTTTTTTGTGAGTTTACAATCTGTTAGGAGACACAATGATCCAAATCCATGAATTTTGACAGCTTGTTTTAAGTACTCCGTCAGTTGCAGCTCTTCCTTTAGCCACTTGCGCTGACTGTAATTTGCCGTGAGACACTTGAAATGAAAACTCGATAATAAATTCTACTTAGATATGAGTACTAATTTGGTTAATAATCTTGTACAATATGGTATCTTTCAAAACAGTCTGTAATATGTAGTGCAAGGCATTTCTGGTATTCCCACGTAATTTCACTGCCTTTCTTCTATTATTGTGTTACCAACAGACATCTTTCCACGTTTTTGATAATAATAAAATAAATGTATTATTTCATTGGCTGGCGTATAAGAAAATGTATTGTAAACTGTAAGAATTTTGACATATCTGCATCTGTATAAGATACTATATCAATAACTGTACGCAACGCGGTGCAATTAGAAACTGTGCTTCGATAAATAATCTCAATCGTCATTTTTATTTTTGCGACAACTGCCTACAGACGTTTACATTTCATCGTTGTACTTTGTAAAAGAAAACATCTTGACGTGCGAGACACGTTCTTCCGGCGCAAGTGATTAAAGAGCTCCATGACGCTTTTTCATTAAAAGTTAAATTGGACCAATTCTAACCAATATTCCAAACTATTATTCGTTTGAGTCCACTCGAATGTTTATTGGACTTATTTTTCCGACAGAAGAAATTTTTTCCGACTTTTCGATTTTGTACTTTCTCTTCGTTAAGTCGAATTCGCTTAGTATTCAGACTGATATTGAAACTTCTTTTGCATAACATATACTGCTATCATACCACTTTGGTTTTTAGTAGTTTGGAAGCAGAAATTCTAGGAAAAAAAATTATTTGGGAGGTACATCCGTTTTATCACTAAAAATTACATAGCTATACATTAACTGTCTTTCAATACTACCATGAATTTGACGAATCGAGCCGATTTAATTCAAAATTGTACGTGAAATGTCTTTTAAGTTTTACATAGTGGCACATAGAGGATGCCATTAATCAAATATCAGTACTAAGAATTAACACTCCATCTCTAGTTAACCTAAATCCAAATTTTCAGTGCGATACATGTAGTGTAGATACAACAAACTGTCAAAGTTGACAAATTAGTTGAAAAGTGGAATTAAACCAAGAACATTTTTGCGGAAAATTTTTTTTATGATTTTCAAAGACAATTATCTCAACAAGAATGCCTCGCACGTCAGCAATTTCTCGTTGGTATGGAGAATTCAAACGTGGACGGATTATTCTTAGCGACGATCCAAGAGCAGGTTCACCAAAAAACGGCATTCACTCAGGAAAACGTCAATGCTGTACGCAAGATCATCAACGAAGATCGACATGTGACGTATCGCCAGATAGAAGCATTATTGGGAAATTCAAAGACCTCAGTTCAAAAAATTTTGCAAAAAGAATTGTGTGTAAAAAAATTAATTTCCTGTTGGATACCGCATCCATTGACCAAGGAACAGAAAGCAGCTAGAGTGAATTGGTGTCAAAAAACTCTAGATTGGTTCAACGCCGGAAACTTTAAAACCACTTTGTCAGTGGTGACGAATCTTGAATGTACTCATACGAGCCAGAAAAATAAACACCAGTCGCCTGTTTGAGTGTTCCAAGATAAAGAAAAGCCGACAAAAGTCTCCAAAAAGATGGTCGCGACATTTGTCTCGAAAGCCGGTCATGTAGCAACAATTCCTCTACAAGATCAAAGAACTGTTACCGCCGATTGGTATACAACCAATCCCGAACGACGAATTATCCTCCACAAAGACAATGCAAGTTCGCACACGGCACACAAGACAATTGAATTTAACACAATAAAACGTCGAATTGTTGGACCATCCTCCGTACAACGATTTCTTTATCTTTCTGAAAATCGAGAACGGGTTGCGTGGCTAAAGGTTACAGTTGTCAGAAGGAGCAGTCGATGCCTTCAAAAACGCAATTCTATCTGTACCAACAAACGAGTGAAATAACTACTTTCAGAGTTTGTTCGAGCGCACGCAAAACTGCATTCATCTTCGTGGAGAATACTTCGAAAAAGAATGAAGTCTTTCTACTGTTTTATTCCAGTTTCATATGCAAAACTTAAAAGACAACCCAGGCAAGCGAAATATTGACGAAATGTAACAATATTATAAATATACTTGATTGAAACTTTTAAATTTTTTTTCAGACGTTCCTTTTCCTCTTCATAGTATTTTTAACTTTATTTTTGGGAGAATCCGGTTATGCCGATGTTTCAAAAGATGGAAAGAAAATTCCTTTAAGATTAAACTTGTATGGAAATGGCGATGTCTATTATAGTGTATCGGGCATCGAAGAAGATTTCATAATCGAAAATTATTTCAGAAACATCATTTTATCAGAGAGTAGCAGAGTAACTAAAGTGAAAAACGTGCCAGAATGTAAGACTTTTTACGGTATTTGGTTTATGTTTAGTGTGTACAAACGTACTTCTTTACAGCTATAATTCAGAAAGGTATTGAGAATATCGCACACTACACCAAGAGAATGGTTATAGCATCAGAATTTACTTTCATTGACGATCAACTAGATACGATCAATCTCATGCATTCGAATAAGGCGTTGCATGGGGCTCCGATTTCCATAAACGTTATAATGAATACGCTGTTGAAATATTTCGCGGGCGAAGACTATTCAATAACTGCAAGCAATACACCTTTGCATTCCCGAGATCAGAAAAGACAAGCGTTAAATCAATCACAAGCAACAAATCTGTTTCTTTGGCTAACCCTTCTTCCAATTGGTATGTATTTGGTTTTGTATTACGAAAAATGTTAATTATTGTCTCTAATATAAACTGAAATAACCAGAACTACTTTATAATTCAACAAAAATTTCTAAAAAGTTAATAGCTTTTGGTGACGAAGATCACCTATGCATTTGCAAGAAAAATTTTTTTCATGTCATATCAGCTATTCATTCACATTTTCCTCGTTAGAAAATGCACATTTTCTGTAAAAGAAATGTTCCTTTTGCTTTGAAATTTAAAAGTAATCACTTTTGCCATATTTAAAGGATAGCGAAGCTACTTGAAACATCTTGTCACGAAAGCGCAATTCTCGTGAGCTGAAACCTAACCTAGTGAACCATAACTCTTCCAGTTTTTCCCTGCCTTCTCTTACTGCTTCACGGTAAAATATCAGCTTGCTATGACGAGTCCACGTAAATAAAAAAAAGGTATTTCTATACTTTATGCTATCACCTGCTTTAATTTAAGTGATAAGCAGGTCAATTGGGAACAGTTTATTGCCTCATTAATTGATAAAAAAAATAACAATAATTATAGTATTTAATATTTGCCCGTGATGATCCGTAAATTTATTACTATGCCTTGTCTCAGAATAAGAAGGGGTGATTCAAATATTGCGCCAAAATAGTACATATTTTTAAAAGATTTCATTGGTTTTTGAATAGGCAAGTTTAATATGGATAAATGAATGCCAGATATCCGCCATTTTTCATAATCTGTAAACGGTTAATTACATTTTTGCATTGTTTTACCATATTTTTCTGTATTATTTAATAAAATCTGTACTTTTTAAGTACAAAAATGAGTGATCACCAAGGTTTTAACATTTATTTTTACATAATAAAGAAAAAGAATAATATTGTTGACAAACTACTGCATGTGAATGTAGTAGTGTACTGTTTATGTTTCATTTTTATGGTAAGTTACATTATTAAGTGTTGCGCGTTTTAGCGGGATATTTAAATCACTCCATATTCTGAGACAAGGTATAGCTCGTGTTAAACTCTAATAAGTGCAAATAAAGAAAGAATTTAAATGAGTTAATAATAATAGTTTGATTATCATGAAAAGTGCAGGACGTGTGTCAAGCTGACTGAAAGCTTATTAGTGGAAATAAAACAACAGGATTCAGTGGCGACTCGTGAGTATTTGACATGGTGAGGCAGATAGAATAATAAATATTCAAAATTGTTTACAATTGATTAATAAACTCTATATACCTACTACATATAAAAACAGTTTATATATATTTATATATATATATATATATATATATATATATATATATATATATATAGGGCTTCCAGTACAAACAGGACTGCCAGACGTGAACTGAGCCCTATATCGCGCCCCATTCGATTTTTAAGGGAAAACGAAGTTTCAAAGCAAACCCTTGTGAAACGAAAATAAATATTCTAAAAAATCAAACAAATTCTAAAAACATTAATCAAAAATAAGAACTCAATCTTCTAGGATTTAAAAATAAAAAATAAATACATTCCTATTATAATATAAAATTTAATAATATAACAAATATATACATATATATGTATATATATAAATCAACAACAATCCAATAACAAAATTTCAAAATTACATGCAAAATGAAAATATTTTAAAATACAGAGAATTTCCTTTATTGGCATTGCACGTAGAATTACATTTAATAGATTTTACTTCTTGTATAGCAAAGGTATCCTCCGGTTTTTTGTGTTAGCAAAATAATCAATTACATCATTATAAAATCGTTCATCCCTCGTCATCGTTTTAACCAATTCCTTTTCGATTGCAATTAGTGCACAGTTACTAAGTCTTCGTTGTCCAATTGTATTTCTAACATACGATTTTATACGTTTCAATGTGGAAAAACTTCGCTCAACGGACGCGGAAGTTACCGGTATGGTAACTACTATACTTAGCAATTTAAAAAGTTCTGGCATACAGATGGCTAACTTTTGTTCGTGCATAAATCTTAACATTTCACATGGTGTTTTAGAATTACCAAGGAGTTGCATGTCACTATAAATAACAGCTAATTCATTTTTTAATTGAATTTGATCAAAAAATTTATATTGTTCAAACAAATTATTTAAGAGCCTCTGAGGAAATGCCTTCGAATATTCTTCAAATTTACTTTCTGTTAATAAATCAAAAAAAGCAAGTTTTTCTAAATCAATAAATCTAATTTCAATTTGACTAATAAACGTATCTAGAATTTCGAAAAATAATTTTCTATAATTTTGTTTAGTATCTGGAACGTCATCAATTCTACGCCTTTTATGTGCAACAGATTCGTCAGACACCGAATTTTCGTATACAGTACTGAAATATGTATCACACTCCCGAAATTCTCTAAACTTATCAAGCAAAAAACGTAAACGATCTCTGGCATAAATAACATCAGTTAGTTTGTTTTGTAATATTGAAAATACAACGTCAGTTTGTCCAAATATTAACTTAAAAGTATCTAAAAGAAAATTAAAATCATTATCCAGAAGAAGATTTTTTAATCCAAAAGCTTCTCGTATAGATATGCTATCAAAGTCAGGACTTTCTGCAATGAAATCAAAAACTTCAATTAACTTATTTTTGTTCGCATGTATTGTAAAAACAGCCCTAGAAGTGAAATTCCAACGAGTAGATGCGTTTGATGGTATATGTTTTTGACAGATTAAATTTAACACATGAGTTCTCTTAGTGGATTTGGAAAAAAAGATGAAAACCCTGACAAATTTGAAAAAAATATTCTTACAGACGTTATGGACTTACAAGATGTTCCTAACACTAAATTCAAGACATGTGCATGGCAGTGTGTAAATATTGCTTGAGGAGCTATTTCTTTAACTTTTGTTTGTAAACCGTTCACATGCCCAGCCATAACTGCCGCTCCGTCATACGTTTGAGCAATTAGTTTACTATTAAACTGAAATTTTTCAAAAATATTAGTTAACAATTTAAATAAATCATCAGAGGTGCGACCTGAACTTACATCAAAGAATCCTAAAAACCTTTCAACAATATTACCCTCGATCGTGTATCTTACAATAATAGACAATTGCGAATTACATGTTATATCTGTTGTTTCGTCTATTTGCCATGAAAAATATTCTGAATTAAGAATTTCACAATCTATTTTTTTCTTTACAATAAAATTAATTGATTCTATTAATTCGTTTTGAATTGTTTTCGATGTGCCAAAAAATACAGAGCTATCATCTAAGAATTTTTGTAAAATGGTATCATGTTTTGCCGTTAATAAAACAAGTTCTTTAAAATTTCCCCTGTTTGCAGAAGTATTTGTTTCATTATGTCCTCTGAAAGATAATTCCTGTGTACAAAGAAATATAGTAATATCAATTAAACGCTTTAATATATCTCGATTTTGGCTAACTTCTTTATTGTAATTCTCCATTTGATTGCGCCTCACATTATCTATCGCATCCGCGATATTATATTTTCCGAACATATGTAATTTACAAGTAGCTAAAATGTGATGTTTGGATTTAGTATGTTTTTCTACTGATCGCGACAAGTTTTTAAGATCAAAATAACCCGTTTTACTCCAAATACTATCTGTATTTGTGGAAAAAATTATACATGCCCAACAAAATAATCTGTTTCTTTTTATACTACCACATAACCAATTACATTTGTTATACCACGAATTATTGAAATTTCTGTTAGACTTACCGTGTATTGTAAGACATTTTGATAAATCAGGGTTTGGTCTTGGAAGGTTTTTGATATATAATTGATCTTCTACCGATAGAACAACGAACGTATTTCTTATTAAAAAATCTACAATGTCTTGTGTATTTCTTACATTTTCTAAATCCATATTCACAATTTTTAAATCACTGAAAATATCACTAAACAAATATTAAAATATTTAATCTAACTTTGTTATTCCCCCAACTTTAACTGCTGTTATTTGCGATTCGGGCCGAGAATGTCAGCCTCGAGTATATTCGGTAGTTCGGCGATTGTGATTCGATGAGAGGCTCAGTTTAAATTGGCTTCAGATTGATATCTAAATAATATCTACTTGAAACAATAAAAATACTCCTGTTAAAACTTAAAACATATTATTTGCGTGGAGGAAATATTGAGAAACTGTACAAGAAGAATGTAAACCTTTAGACATCTTTATATCATTAAATAAATACTTAATTTATCCTATTAATAATGCTTTCTATATTATTAAAAAATTCAAAAATCTCACAATAAAGTTAGAAAAATCTATTAACTTTTTGAATATTTTTTCTTCTTTGTTATCTTAAATATGTAGCTAATACTTTACTGTAATTTCCATAGAAATTGAGAATTTTTTGACTGCTGTAGTGCGTTATAAATTTTCAATGAGAGGCAATGAGTGGCCGGGCCTCAAATATTCGTGTTTAGTAGGGATATACATACATAGATCAAGCATGAAGTTGGTCGGGGCAAGTATACGCGCTCGTACATTCGCACGGAATTAAAATGAAATGATAAATTTGTACTTTGCTTGTAATGCCGGTTTATTTAAAACTATTTTCTTATTGTTTATAAGATAAATTCTGAATAAAAGATGATAATTAATTTATAAAGAATTTTAAAAGTATACATATTATTCTTGTTATAATTCCAAGATTTAGATGGTGAGGCACTGCCTCACCTGCCTCACCTGACCAGCCGCCACTGACAGGATTGCTTTAAAATCTCGTACTACTTTAAGTCAAACGAATTCTTAAAACTTGAATATATATATATAAAACAAGATATAAGTAATCGCAAATTCTGTAATAAAAATATCGAGTAATAAAAAACTGTTGAATAAAATATACATGGGTTTGAATAAAATATGTATCGAACGATACTTTTGGTACTTGCGCGCGCGTGTATATCTTTGACCAGGATGTAGACTACATGTACGAGTTTAATAAAACTTCGCTTACAGAATAAGCACGTGTTTTACCGTCGAAATATGAACTAGTGTCGGTTTTTGCTAATGAAGAGGAGAGTGATTTCTTACAGGCTGAGGTTTTCAAAAAACAAGTGGTAAGGTGAAGAGCGAGGTTACTAGTCATCTTTTCAACCAGCGAGAAAACAGAATTAAACGCGCCAAAAAATTAGAATGAATTAAAAGGCGCAATATTACAAGTACAATTATCAGGCAGGTAGATATTTGAACAGACAATGTATTTAACAAACTTTGAAATTACTTCGATAGTACATTATTGGTATAGTTCTGGAAGCTAGTAAAATTTAAGATGACGATTGAAGTGGTTCTATTGTACGTAGTATAACATTAACAACACAATTTTTTACGGTCTGTTGTTTCGTCTACACATAACCACAGTTTCTTATTTTTTAATTCCGATTAAGTACCATGTTCAATACGTTCACAGATGGATGGTATAAAATTGTGTAACAATGTCCGACTTGGTAATGGACATTTAACGTATTTATTCCAGAATGAACAAAATGATTCATTTTGGATAACAAATTAATAGTAGATTGCATAAAATCATTGTTACACACAAATGAAATCAAAATTCCTCGTTCGATTTTACGCCAATTCTTTTTACGAGTATATGTGCTTTATATTCTTCAGGTGTCGTTCGCAGCGGCTTTTCGTATAGCACTTGGAGATATCGTTTTCTCGATACACCTAACTATGACGCTATTATTATATTACATAACAGTCTGTAGCAAAACAAATACGAATCACTCTCAATATACGTGCTAATATGTAATATCGCATACGAAATTGTGGAAACTGCAGACAGGGAGGGAGAGCGCTGCACGTTGATCTGTTACGCCAGTGGAGCATACCTCAAAATCGGCATCTATAGTTAACAGTGTAGGTTGTGTAATATCGGCAGTTGGACAGTTTAAGTGAATTCATCGTCAAAACGTCTAGAGGTCGTTAATAGTAAACGCTGTATTTCATAATAGCAACACACACAAGTTTAATCACACTCACCATACACCCCCGATTTTGCGCTCTCAGGCTTCCACTTGATTCGTTCTCTTCACAATTCTGTGTGATATAACGTTCGACTCAGATATGACTATACACCTTGTAGAGTTTTTCGCCGATAAAGGTATATCCTATGAGCGAGGAATTACGACGCTTGTAAAAGATTACGGAGGAAAAGGGGCAACTTATAATTGATTGGACCTATTCGCTTTATATTAATAACGTACATGTAAAAAAAATGGAAAAAATACGTCATGGGTTTTCCGACGACTCAGTAAATAAACGTACAGATGGCAAAGGAAAAAAGTCTATAAAATGTATTCGAGATGTTTTAGTGTAAGGATATGTGTCGTGTGTCAGTTATGAAATTGATTGACTTGAAAATAATTATAAGATTTTCTATGATCCTTTCAATATACTTCTAATATATTGGGTTGGCAACTAAGTATTTTCTATTTTTACTGATAGAGAGCGTTGCATTATTTTTTGTATAACGTATGTTAGTGCTGTACTTTACCGTTTGTCGCGTGATACTAGTCACATTGACGTAACTTCAGAAGCAAGTAGTGCGTGATTTT
Source organism: Dermolepida albohirtum (assembly GCA_031893035.1). Taxonomy (NCBI): domain Eukaryota; kingdom Metazoa; phylum Arthropoda; class Insecta; order Coleoptera; family Scarabaeidae; genus Dermolepida; species Dermolepida albohirtum. The sequence goes on along the minus strand of JAVIWB010001322.1, from coordinate 164,831 downwards.
TAGTAAAGCTATTAGTTGTGGGTTAATTTTAAATGGAGTGCAGAAACGAACATTTTCGACATATTTTACTATTTTATTTCCGTAAAGGAAAGAAAGCTGTTGCAGCTCACAAAAAGATATGTGAAGTTTATGGTGCTAATTGCTTAACAGAGCGCACGTGTCAGAATTGGTATAAAAAATTCCGTTCTGGAGATTTTTCCCTCAAAAATGAGCAATGTTCTGGTCGACCTACTGAAGTTGATGATGACCAAATCAAAGTCATAATTGGAGAGGATCGTCACATAACTGTTCGAGAGGTTGCGGAGAAGCTACATATATCGCACACAACAATTGGAAAACATTTAAAATGTCTTGGGCTAGTTAAGAAGCTTGATATTTGGGTACCTCACGAATTGAAAGAAATTCATTTAACACAAAGAATCAACTTTTGCGATATGCACCTTAGACCGACCCTTTTTAAAAAAGAATCATCACTGGTGATGAAAAATGGGTCCTGTACAGTAACATAGTTCGAAGACGATCATGGAGCAAACATGATAAACCAGCTCAAACCACATCGAAAGCTGAATTGCATCCAAAAAAGATCATGCTGTCAGTTTGGTGGGATTACAAAGGTGTTGTGTTTTTTGAGCTGCTTCCAAGGAACCAAACGATCAATTCTGATGTTTACTGTCAACAATTAATAAAACTGGATGAAGCAATCAAAGGAAAACGGCCAGAATTGTCAAATCGGAAAGGTGTAGTTTTCCACCAAGATAATGCAAGGCCTCACATATCTTTGGCAACTCGTGGGAAACTATTGGAGCTTGGCTGGGAAGTGATGCCACATCCCCCATACAGCCCTGATCTAGCACCATCTGATTACCATTTATTTCGAAATTTGCAGAATTCTTTGAATGGTAAAACTTTCACAAATGACGATGATCTTCACTCGCACCTGGTTCAGTTTTTTGCTGATAAGGACCAGAAATTTTATGAGCGCGGAATCATGCAGCTGAAAGAAAGATGACAAAAGGTCATTGAGCAAAATGGAAAATACATAATTGATTAAAAACTATTCTTTGTTCAAAAAGAAAGTGTTTTATTTTATACTACAAAACCGAAAGTACTTAGTTGCCAACCCAATACATTAACTTATTTTTCAGGTATGCTGCTGCTTGTATCGACAGTTATTTTATTACCGACAATTGAATATTCGAAAAATACTAGAATACTTGAGAGACTTTGCGGTATAACATCAATATGGTACTGGTTTTTACATTTTCTATGGGATTGTACGTATTACTTTATTGCAGTGTCTGTTCTGTTAGGTCTACTATGTATCCCCTTCCACTTTTTAGAACATGATGCAATATGTAAGTTAATTATATTAGTTTATGATGAACATAAAAAAATTCTGATATGTTTCAGTATATTTTTATCAAATAATTGTCTTATATGGTCTCGCCTGCATTCCATTTGCATACACTTTTACGTACTCAGAAACTGTTGAAGGTGCTTACGCAAAGTTTTTGATTATTCACATAATATGCGCACCAGTTATAGCAGCAATTTTATTTGTTCTTGAAGAAGTTAACCAAGAGAACACTGCGATACAAGTGACAAGTTATGGACTGTATATTTTAGACCCGCATATATTTTTGTGTTATTTGCTCGGGAAGTTTTCTGTGAAGATAATAGACAATCACAATTGGGATATTATGCCTGCACATCAGAAACAATTTGTGTGTAACGAAAAACGCTTGCCATGTTGCAGTAAGTATTTGTTTATTAAAGTAAAATTATCTTTTATATAAATTGTTTTTAGAGCCCGACAGTCAAGAATGTATCAATGATAGAGCTTACGTCCAAACCAAAATTTGGCTGATGTTATTGACAGCAGCCCTATATATAATTGTATTATTAGCGACAGATTTCTTTTTAAAATATGGGCTCAGTTTCATATCATTATTAGTCAAAATGCTTCGACGAAAAGGTAAGAGTTCTTAATTATCCATTAACATTATGCTAAAGAACGAATATTTGATTTTGAATTTGAAGTTTGTCTTTTCTATGGTTCCGATATTGTCATATTTCTTGTATACAAGATAGTTTACACTTAGTTAACCTACATAGGCAGCTTTTACATTTGTTATTTACAGAATTACAGGTAGGTGATTTTGATGAAGCCTGTGGTTGATTAACGTAATGACTAAAGGTTGATATATAACCCCTTTCCACATTAATTTTCGTAATTCTGTAAATGTATTTCGACAAGTAAATTGTCATCATCAACAGATAATTAAGCAGTGTCGCACCTGGAGAACTATGGCAAGAAATACCCGTACGAAAAAACTAATTCCGCACACGTTCCGTACCGCTGAAAGCCAAGACGCACACTCCGCAGTTCTTCAGGTGCGACACTGCTTAATTATCTGTTAATGATGACAACTTAGTTGTCGAAATACGTATACAGAATTACGAAAATTAATGTGGAAAGGGGTTATATATCAACCTTTAGTGATTAAGACTTATAGGTACATTATCGCATCTGACGGCAATTGATTGATTAAAGCCCTAGAAGTCGCCGAGGATATTTACTTGGTAGAAAATACGAACTTTTATTTTTATTATCAACAATAGATAGATAAGGGCGTAACAAAATGAAGTAGAAGTATAAAACATAATATAATAAACAGAGTAATTATAAAAAGACGACATATAAATACCCATACCCAGACATAAAGAAAACATTTCATTCACTGCGAGTTATGTTCCCAGGAGTACGTCGCGAATCGTATTTAGTATAGGGTGGTTAGCATCACAGGAATTAAATGGAATTGAAACAACTGTAGAACGTAGAATGTAGTAAGGTTCGTGTTGACACATTCGGTACTTTAATCTATGACAGAAGTTCAATTGAATCAATTTGATGAAGAAAAAGCTTCTATAGGAAAGTAACAGCGGAGAGAAAGTACGGAAAGATTGCAAAGAAGACATTTCAAAACGAGTGAGAGAATAATCTGATCAATACATTGGGTTGGGTAAGTTAGATCCGGACAATATGTCAAAAATTTAAGAAATTTTCGCTGAACAACTTCTAACTCTTCCTATAAACTTGATAAAGAGGATTCCATAATATTTGCATACTCCAGCATAGATCTTACAAAGCTTTCAAAACGATCAAATTTGAAATGAACTGCAGCATCGAAGTGTGAAACAAGGTGTTAATTTTCTAAATTTGGGGTCGACTAATATACCAAGATCTTCAATAATGGTACTACATTTAACAATCTAATCAGAATATATTGAAAAGTAAAAGCCATGATATAATCATGCATTTGACGATATTTAAAGAAAGATTATTAACCACACATTAGTCTGAGACATTTATAAGTCGTCCTGGAGGTCAACACAATCATCTATAGTCGTTTCACAAACACATATGTTCAAACATTCATGACTAAACAGTAACTTGTGGCAATTGATGATATCAGAAAGATCGTTATTAAATATAGTGAACATCAATGGTCCTAAATTTGTTCTTTGTGATACACCAGAGATTGCCAAGATTGGAAAATTTAATTCAATCACTGCTGAAGTTCAACGCATGTTGTTTAGATGGAAATAAAGCATAATCTAGACAATCATGGGCTTTAGCAAAGTCGGTATATATGACATCTACTTGATATCAAAATTATGAGGATGCATCTATTGCAAAATATATCCTACAAAGAGTACTAGGAAAGTTTTGCAATACAACTTTGTTTATTTAATTCTTTCAAAGAAATTTCCTCTACACTCAATACACCTCTCCATCCTCCGAAACCAATCTTTAAACAGTTCTGCATCACAATAGGAGGAACCAGGTGTCCATTCTTGTTTTTGGCCGCAGGTTCTTCATAGATCCAATGACTTTATGCAGGCACTGTTCAGTATACTACTTAGCTGTGACTGTCTTCCGTGTGTCCAAACCGACGCGTTCCACAATTCCACTCGATTTGAAAAATACAGCTATGATTTTCTTCACGTGCAAATGATCGTGCAGAATCGAATGAATTGCTAGTGCATTTAGGCCTGAAGTACCCTCTATCTGTTGGTAGGTCACTCGTCTGTCCTCGCCAAGCATTTTCTTCACTGTAGTAACGTTTTCCTCCATAACCGACGTTCGTGGCCTTCCCAGTCTCTCAGCATCCTCCACAGTTAAATTTCCCCTTTGGAATACTCTATACCACCTGAATATCGTTGTGCGATGTGGGCAAACATCACCTAGTGCAAGAGTCATTTCTTCGAAGCACTGGTCTATGTTTAAACCATGCACGAAATTATAACGCAAAACTGCCCTTATCTCGTTTCGTGACCACGATGCCATCGCAAGCACTTTACACTCTCACTGCTAATGAATAACTGAGCCCACCGACATGGCGCGGCGGCTACTATGCGCATATGAACATGTCTCAACATCCAGCAACAAGCAGCTTCCTACGATTCATTGTTGCGTCATATTGCAAAACCTTCCTAGTAGCCTTTGTATAAGGGTGCATATGTAGATGTTTAAGTACTGACTTGTGTCAACTACTTGATTTATAAAGTGAAGTATTTCACGGTTTTAAGTTATTTAATATTAATTTACGCAGTATTCTTAATGATTAGCAGTCCTACGCTTTCATTTGAAACGGTAGGTGTGTTTCCGTTTTAATAAACTGCCAATTTCATTAAATCGTTTTACCAATTTTGGTGCAGTGTTGTGTAAATGTGACATTACAGGTGTAAATAAATTTGTAAATCGTCTACGCTACATTTATTAGTATATTCAGTTGTAAATTGCTGATTGTATGAGTGCGATGAATATGCCCATTGCCTTCTTCGTTCCGCATGCTACTTCTGAAATATGCCTTAACAATAAAAACATCCTGGATAAATAATGGCATTGCTGTTTCTATTTTCAAATAAATAAATATGTAATAACATAATAGAAACGAGAGACACTACGAAAACAACAATAAACATATGTACATACAAGCAAATGATAGTACAAACATAAAATTGCTCTAATCTAGGGAATTTTTAGTAACGTCACACATCACTTGAGATGGAGCTCTCTCTGTACTATTTGTAAAAATTACATAAGCATGCTCACGTGACATCAAGTTAACATATATCTTTTGTTTTAGATTTACCAACAAACCCAGATAAAGAGGTGTTACTTAAGCTCAAAGAAATTTCAAAAACTTACTTGACTATAAGACCTTTTAAGAAAACAAAGGCTGTAAAGGACTTAACTTTCGATGTACGTAAAGGCCATTGTTTTGGGTTACTTGGAGTAAATGGTGCTGGAAAGAGTACATCATTTCGCATTCTCACAAATGAGATAACACAAACTGGAGGAACTGTAAATTCTAACAATGTAAGTTCTTAAATTTTAAAATTAAAAAAAAAAGTCTAAATTAGTTGCTAACAGGTGGGGCAATAAGTATCACCCTATTGGAAAGTGCTCTCATTCTTAGAAACGGTATCGTATGTCAATTTGGTTTTGACATTGGCGAAATAGAGATGCGCGATAATTGTGACAATGTTTGCGCGCAATAATTCGTCAGTGAATTTCGTCGAAAATATCCCAATCGTGTAAAATTCTCGGTTTTTAGTGATGAAAAATTCACGAATAATTTATAAAGCACCATTACACCCTTTCAAAGTTACCGTGTGGTTTGCACTTACGTCGGAAAAGGTGATTGGACCTTATTTTTTCGACGGAGAAAACGGTAACGCTATTATGGTGAACGGCGACCGCTGTAGTGCTATGCTGACTGAATTTTTCTTACCGAAAATTGACGATCTACATTTGGAGGACATGTGGTTCCAACAGGACGGAGCCACTTGTAATACTGCAAGCGACACAATGGGTATTTTGAAGGATGCCTTTCCACCATGCGCCATTTCGCGTTTCGGTGATTTGGCTTGGCCAGCCAAACCTCCCGATTTGATTGCCTCGGACTTCTTCCTCTCGGAATATTTGAAGTCGTTGGTGCACGCGAACAAGCCCCTTGGAGGAATTAAAGAACAACATTCGAAATTGACAACGTGACACCATAAATGCTGCGCACAGTTATGCAAAATGTAATCAAAAGAGCCCAAATTTGCATGAACGCCGACGGCGGCCATTTGTCGGACATAATTTTCCACAATTAATTGAAACAAAATTTATAAGTGCGAATAAACATAATCAGCTAAAAACCAAATGAGTTTTCACTTTAAACAAAAGTTATAGCGAAAGAAAATCAGATAATGCTTTTTACCCCACCCTCAAGTTAGCATGATACTTTATCACTACTCGGTAGATCCGTTGCTGTTCTCTAAGAAACTATTTTTGCTCGTCCTTCTTTCATCTTTCCCGAGATTATTTTTAGCCTTTTCCATAGATTTTGATATATAGTTTTGTATTACCAGAGAAATGCTCCGATACTGTGAAAGCTATTATCGAAGATAGTGTATCTAACTTCCCCGCTTTTTCACTAGGACTTTAGTCAACGCCTGTGAATAATTTTTGTTTGACTTCCAAGATCTTCAGAGCCCACGCGTAAGCCCATACAAATCCATCTACGTCGAACATGTGGCATTATCATCGCTTGGATATCGGAAAAAAAATTATTTTGCAATATAATCTCATTTTAGGAATGTTTCTGTCATTTCTATAACTTCTCAAAAAAAAAATTATTTAATAAACTCATCAAAATAAGCTTCTGCCCCGGCAATGACCTCTCCGTTTGAACTGAATCTTTTCCTTGAGAACTATTCCTTTTATATTGAACAAGAAAAAGTCGCAATTCCATGCAATTTGGCCGCTACAATTACGAATAAGTGAGCTGGTTCATTGTCATGGTGAAACAACATATTTTGCTTTCATAAGTGGGGCCGCTTCTTCAATTTCTCGTCGAATCGAACCAATAATTCACTATAATAATGTCCCGTCGTGCGTTCTTTCTTCAAACAGTTCATGATGTTTATTCCCTTGGAATCTCAAAAGACAGTAGCCATGATTTTTCTGGTCGATGGGATTGCCTTTGTCTTCTTCGAAGCAAATTCGAAGAGTCCAAAACAATGGATTTTTCCGAACGAATCTGCTCCGAAGAAGGCCAAAAGACTGTCGCTTGGTCTCCGGCGTATACTAATAAATCCAGGCATCATCAACGGTTACGATTCAGCGCAAATATTCTCATGCATTTCGCTTATAGATGTCCAAAAATTGCTTTAAAACTGACAGTAGTATTCGCTTGTTGTTCACTTGAGCAATCGCAGTACCCATAGAGCCGACAGCTTTCTTCTCACTACTAAGTTTTACTGTCGATTATTAATTGCTCCGTACGATACACCTACGTACCCCGGTACTTCACGCACTTTCATTCGGCGATTAGTAAGAATCTTTGCCACGTCAGAATTCGTTGAACCAATATCTAACATCCAACTCGCTTTAGTTTCTTCGCATGTTTTTCCATCCTAAAACGCTAACGACGTCTTATACAAATGTCTGCGAATTCGTAATTAATCTGTAAATCTGCCTGAAAATTCGTACGAAACCGTTTGAGAGATGACAGTACACGACAGTAATGCCAACATCACTTGGTAGCGCCACCTATCTTCAAGCATGGGTATTTCTTGGTCCACTCTCTTGGTTAAATTAATATATTTAACACATAAATAAAGATTTATTAATTAAAATGATACACTACCTTTTGTTGTTTTGAATATTACAGAAGCAGATGGGCTATTGTCCGCAGCAGAACGCTTTGTTGGACGATTTCACAGGAAGGGAATTGTTGAAATTTTTCGGTAGTTTACGTTGCCCACTGTTAGATTTGGATGACATAGTCGAGAAGTTATTAAATAAATTTGGTAAGTTTTGATATAGTTATTGCTATATGATTCTATAACATGTCGGGAAAAATATCGTTTATTCAATGTTTTACAACCTAATTGTAATCAGTCGTTATCATTGAGATTTGCTCCTTGCAATCGAAACAAAATAACATATATTCAGGTCGACAAACAAGTTATCTTCAAATCATAGCGTTTAAATCTTTCAATTGCTTATTGGTATTCGACCATGATCATACACAAGAAAATATAAAATTTTACCATGACTGTGTACTAATTTATATTTTGAACATGACAATGCCGCTCTAAAGACTTCAATTAAAATTCGTTTTTATATTTACATTGTTGCCGGGTTTGGCCAGCTTTATCTATTTTCCTTTTTTTAATTAAAAGCGCGACCAAAAACATCCAATCGAGAAACACTTTCGCATTTTACGCGGGTTGTCTTTCAAGTTTTGCATACAAAATTGGAATAAAACAGTAGATAGCTTTTAAAGACTTCATTGTTTTTCGAAGTATTCTCCACAAAGATTAATGCACTTTTGCATGCGCTCGAACCAACTCTGGAAGCAGTTGTTTCACTCGTTTATTGGTACAGTTAAAATTGCATTTTTGAAGGCATCGACTGCTCCGTCTGACGAGTGGAACCTTTGGACACGCAGTCCGTTCATGATTTTCAGGAAGGTAAACAAATCGTTGAAACTTAGGTCCGGACTGTACTGATGATAGTCCAAAAATTAGACGTTTTATTGTATTAAAAATTCAATTGTCTTGCGTGCTGTGTGCGATCTTGCATCGTCTTGGTGGAGGATGATTCGTCGTTCAAGGTTGGTTTTTCAAAGCTCAGCAATGACTTTCGACAAACAAATGATTGTATACCAATCGGCAATAACTGTTCTTTGATATTGTAGAGGAATCGTTGCTTACCTGCTTTCGAGCGAAATGTCGCGACCACCATTTTGGAGACACTTCGAGAACGGATGACTTTTATCAGCTTTTCTTCAACTTGGAACACCCAAACAGATGACTGGTGTTTATTTTCTGGCCCGTATGAGTAAATCCAAGATTCATCACCACTGACAATGTTGTACACGTTTTTAGAATTTCCGGCGGTGAAGCGATCTAAAGCACCAATTCACCCTAGCTGTTTTCTGTTCTTCAGTCAACAGATGCGGTATCCAACGGGAAACTAACTTTTTACACACAATTCTATATGCAAAATTTTTTGAATTGAGGTCTTTGAAATCCCCATTAATGTCACATGTCGATTTTCGTTGATGATCTTACGCACAGCATCGACGTTTTCCTGAGTGACTGCCGTTTTTGGTAAACCTGCCCTTGGATCGTCGCTAAAACTAATCCGTCCATGTTTGAATTCTCCTCACCAACGAGAAATTGTTGACTGATGTGGTGCTTCATTACCGAAAACAGAAACCAACTCAGCGAGGCATTCCTGTTGAGATAATTGTCTTCGAAAATTATAAAAAATTATTCCGCGAAAATTTTCTCGGTTTAATTCCATTTTTAAACTAACTCGTCAACTTCGACAGTTCGTTGTGGCTACAACACTGCACATATTGCACTGAAACTTTGAATTTAAGTTAACCAAAGATGAAGGTTATTTATAGTACTGACATTTGATTAGTGACGCCCTTTATGTCTCACTATGCAAAACTTAAAAGACATCCTACGTAAGATATAATAACACATTTAAAAAAAAAGGTGTAAACACTTTTTAAAACACCATACTAAAATAGTAGCAACCTTTCACAAACTGCTCCATATTTAATGTACTTATTAATTACCATTAAACTGCATATTGAAATTTAGGTCTGGCAGACATAGCCGATAAGCCTTGCGGGACATACAGTGGTGGAAATAAAAGAAAACTTAGTACTTGCATATGCGTTATCGGATTTCCAACATTGATATTGCTGGACGAACCAACAAGCGGTGTTGATCCCGTTTCACGCAGAGAATTATGGGATCTAATTCTACAAATAAAAGGACAGAAAGAGAACGGCATTATTTTAACATCACACAGTATGGATGAATGTGAAGCTTTATGTGATGAGTATGTATGCGTATTTACATAAATGTACATATACAAGATGTGATCACCCGTGATGTAATAATTGTATCGATGTCTCGATTTTCTATACTCTGTACCACGAACAGATAGACTAATCGCGACCAAATCACGTGAATATTTTTGACGCTATAAAATATCAGCTGCGAAAGTGCGACTTACACACACACACAATTGTTGTATTGTTTATTTACTTCTAATCAAAAAAATTGACCTAAAAAAAGGTTGTTATAATGCAAATAATAGTGAAAGTTTAACAGGTTTACTTTATATTAAATGTCGAAAATGAATACAAATTATTTTGAATTAATCTTGTTAACAAAATGTACTCTAAATTTTTTTTCAATTCCATATATAAAACAAATTATTAAATCAATTCTCTCAAATTTTAAAAAAGATTTAAGGCATATGTGGATAACAACCGACCCGCTGTAAGATTTGATCCGGCCCGCGAGACATTGTCGTATTATTTCATGTCTAATATCTATCGCTAAAAATTATGAATACTACTTTAAAATGCACTACTTTTAAACGCGGCCCGCGAACGTATTTGCACATTAGAGTTTGGCCCACAACATGCCAAAAGTTGCCCATACCTGATTTATGATATCGAATTTATTTGTGAGAGCACATAGCATGTATATTGCTTGATAACGATTAATTGTCTATTCATTAGAAGAATCATCGGTGGTACTAGAATCTTCTACATTTATGACAAATTCTTCTAAATTTTCTCTTATTCCATCCATATCCAACATTTTTGTTTAATTGCCTTTGACATAATCAATTGCATTTGTACAATGTTGTTTGTTGTAACATGAATAGCAGCATGAAATAAATTTTGAACATCGTTCAATTTAAATGTGGTATTATTTACAGCGACTTCTCTTTATACTTGGGTCCAAATTAGCTCTATAGAATTGAGCGCACAGCGATATGGAGGAAATCTCAAAACTGTTTTGTTTTTGGATTTAACAAAGTTATCTACTATGTACCTATCATATTTTGATTTATGTTGTTTTACTAAACCCAACAATTCTACTTTTAGATTTAGATTCAAATCTAATATTATTTTTAGTAGGCCATTCCTGAACATCACATTTCTTCGATGATGAATTTGGTATTTTCTCTAATTTTATAGAATGGTAGGAAGCATTGTCCATAACTGACAAAATTAATTTGCAAATGAGGTGAAATTTTTTCAAACAATTCTACATTCATCTCTTCATGGTAATCACTATTTGATGAAAATAAGAATAGGCCATTCTTAAGAAAACCATACTCACAACCAACATGTAATAATATCCACCATCTTCCTTTTCCACTGGGATTTTTCTAACTTTTTGACAGGTCTTCATTGAAAACTTTCCGTGCACATTTAATGCTATCATCGATCCAAACTTTTGATATTGTATCACTTTCATTTACCCATGTTTCTTTGAAAAAGTAAATTATTTTCCTTTCCGTTCTAAACTGCTTTATACTACATAAATATTGTCTTCTCCATATAATTATTTCGTCTTTGTCCTTTAAGTGGCTATTTCTAGCTCTCTTCTTATAACTAAAAGTAAGTTAAGGTATGATAAAATTGCACACAGCAATGTATTAAATATCTTAACGAAAATTTGTCTTTCAATAACCTATATAATGTCTATCTTGAAAACTTCGGTATGTCATCATTGCTATTTACTGCCATCAAAATTTTATTTAATGTAGGAATCGTGTTTTTAAAGAAAAACGAATGGAATATACGTCTTGTCAATGCCTTCGTGTCATCGTCTACGACCTAAAATAGCTCTCTTTTGTACAACTATAACTCTTTAAGTTCTTATTTAGTGTGCTCTTGTAGAATATTATATACGCCAGCTCTTGATATTCCTGTAAAATGAACATTTTTAAATAAGTATAGACATGTAATTTAATTCTATAACAATGTTACCAGCTATCTCGGTGGTTGACTGAACAGCTTGTGTTTTGGTGCAATTTGGGTGTTGTAATTTATATATTTTAAATACATTCAATATCTACTGCTTATCAGTTACATTAAAGTAGCTTCTTTTCCGCTTTCTTACTGGTGACTCCGTCATCCTTACGATTATACGTAACAAATGCAAGTTCTCCAAAACTACAAGAAATTATCTTTCTACGAAATTTATATGTTTCACTTTACTTCTTACCAATACTTTTCTATACTTTTCAATGTTTTGAGAAAGAAAACAACAACATATAAACGCAAGTAATAATCAAATAAAGAAATAATGACGGAAACTATAATATAACCTCAAACTTGTTCAAAACAAATTCAGCTGCAACACATGTAGCGCCTGTGTCTAAATAAGGCTTCGACATCGCAATATTTATATGTATTTAACCAATTAGAAAACGATCACGTGCTGATCACGCCTATTTATTAGTCTATCTGTCCGTGGTACAGACTATAATGCTATTAAACCCAGCAATCCCTGTTCTGTCACATCCCTCTGTCTATCTTCTCACTTGTAGAACAGGAATTCGCATTGTGAAGAGGTGGACTCGGTCATATATTGTTTCGTCCATAAGACGATGGTATCAGAACCCATGTATTCATTAACCATTGGTTTTTTAAATTTATTCACGTACAACACCTAAACTAAAAAATCAATCATGATTTTCTGCGCTAGTAAGGGACCCTTATTGTTCCCTAAATCTAATTATTTAGAGCTAAAGAATTTATCTAATTTGGAAATGCAGTACCATTCCTTCTTGAAAACTATTGAGTTAAAAGAGAAATAGATTTAATCGGACAAAATCACAAAATTTTAAAAAATTTCGGTGGTTCCGTGTATGAACCGGTAATATTATGAAGTAATATCACTTAATAAAATTTTCTTAATTGTCTATTTTTGAAGAGTAGTCTCAACACAATAAAATTGTTAATAAACTACATTACTGGCAAAGAATTTATGGCAAACGATACCCCACCAAATTCACCATGACCTACGTGAATGAGTATAGGCTTTCATATGCTTTCATACGATTTAGTTTTCTATTATTTTTTGATGTTGGTGGCGAAGGACGTATTTTAATACCAATAGCTATTCGAGATAAAATGTGATGCGTGCTAAACCAGCAAATAAAGAAGCTCTAATAGAAACGTTTCCATTCTAAATGTGTAGTACTTAATTTTTTAAGTTACTGAATGTAAATATTTTACAATTATTGCTTGATCAAATCTTAAATTGTTTAATAAGTATTGAAGTAAAGTACCCCTACTTGTCAGGCAAAATTTTTCTTGTTTTTCCGTGACTAAAATATAAACGCAATCTGAAAATATAAAATGTTTTATTGTATAGTAAAACAAAATAAAAAGTTTAACGTAAAATGGTTATTTAAATGATGCAAAAGCAGCGCTTTTGATGAAATTACTAATATTTAAAGCAGTTGTTAAAATTGTACCAGTAAAAATATTCTATATTTTCCATTACAAAAACTATTTTTTTTAGCTGTGGAAGAAATACTATTTATTGAACTATTTAGTTGTAATTGTTGTAAAAGAGTTTAAAACTTCAAAACCAATATGTCAAATTTATATATTTTTGTTAAAAGGAATCATTCTATTATTAATAACACCCTATCTACTACATATGTTTCATGGATTGACCAATCATCAGGCAGATTTGTGTTATTAATGAACGATTCCTTGGTAGCGTCTATCATATCATTTCGCTACAGAAAAATAATGAATAACAAAAGCGCCTCCCTCTGTCGTCCACTATACTGAACGACAAAGCGAGAAACGCGTCTATCTCGCTTGCCGATAACTAGGTTATTAGAGCGTATAAGACAGACGCATTGCGTAACGGCTATTTTCCAATTAAAAGAATGTTAAAAGGAATCATTCTATTATTAATAACACCCTATCTACTACATATGTTTCACCGATATCACGGATCGTTAGGCAGATTTGTGTTATTAATGAACGACTCCTTGGTAGCGTCTATCATATCATTTCGATACAGAAAAATAATGAATAACAAAAGCGCCTCCCTCTTCTCCAGTTATATATTTTTGTTTTAAAAAATATCGAACAATAATTACATCATAAATTATATTTCAGGTTATGTATATTAAAAGATGGTAAAAGTGGAGAACCTGCAACTGTACCAGATCTAAAAGCGAGGTTTTGTAAGGGGCATGCTTTAATGGTCAAATTCGGTGCCTGCGACGAAATGGATGGAGATAACAAATTAAATCAATCGAGGGTAGGTTTTAAATTACATATGGCATCGTATGAGTGATTAAAAACGCAAATTTCCGTCGCCTTGGACTATTTTGTACTCTAATCTTTAGCTAAATATTTTCTAAATGCTGGAAGATAATTAAAACGTTAAACGACGATACAAAACCTTTGAAATACAAGTTCAGTTCTTTGACATTATGTAAAAGTATGTCGTCTTGAAAAACCGTGTTTACCATGTATCAAAGTTTCATCCTGCAATAATCCGTTCCAATCATTACGCCTTTTTCAATTTGAAATCACTAATCTCGAACCGAAACCTAACCTTGTCGTTAAATAGATTTCGTAAAATCGACCAGGCACTAACTACTAAATTTAGTTATAAGTTTGTGTTGAAAACTAAGATATCGCATTTTTTAAAGACTAGGAGAGGATTAATACTCTGTTATATATATATATATATATATATATATATATATATATATATATGTTACGTATATATATATATATATATTATGTATATTATGAAATTTAAAGAACCCAAACTCATTTATATATTTTGCCTTTTGTAGGACGAAGAATTTGAAAAGCTTTTGAACAACACATTCAAAGGAGAAGTTAGCTTATTTAGAAAAGAAGACGTAAGTATATTCCTTTATGTTGTAATTTAACTATAAATTTTATTCTTTTGTATTGGGTATTTCGACCATTGGGAGTAATAAAACACTTAATTTCTAGTCACGACATTTCGCCGGGAGTGGGGGGTCCCCCATTATATATTTTTTTATATTTTGCGAATAATATAATAATTTATATATGTTTATGAATACTTACGTTTTTTATTTTATATTTTTTCTGTTTAATATCGTAAAATTTACAATTACTGAAGTATTTTAAATTTGCAAACTTTTACTGTCTGTATTTGTCTATGGTCGTAGTCTTCGTGAGTAGCGAAGACTTCTTTTCGACTTCTTTTTAGTTAGTTTGAGTTAGGACTTGAGCCTTTTACTCTTAATCTTTGCGTTGATTAATCCTGATGTGTGATGCCATTGACGCTATTCGCTGTCTTCGCTTCCGATTTCCATTCTTGGTCGTTTACATTTGGAGTGTTGTGTTGTGTATTCTGTTACCGGTGTAAGTGTCGAGTCAGTTTGTTTTCTCATCTGTTTGTAGAAGCTTTTAACTTGGTTTTTGATGTGTGTGATGAGTGGTTCAAGTTTTGCTTCTCTGTGTATTTGTGAGTTTCGTACGTAATACGGCGCCTAGTGAAGACTGCATTTACATGTATTTTATTTCTTTCTCTTCTTGTATCTCCTGTGTCTAAGTGCTTTATTACCCTAATGGTCGAAATATCTAATACAAAGAATAAAATTTATAGTTAGAACAAAAATATAATTTAACTCAAATACTTTGTGCAGGGTTAATATTATTTATATAAATTTTCAAATCACTTTTGTATGTTAAAATGCAAAATTTTCTTTTTGCTTGTTAAACAGGCGACCAGCCTATTTAACAAGCAAAACTTAATGAATGAAAAAGAGCTGCATATATGAACTTTCATATAATTATTAACAATAAAGATATACTTTGTAAAAGTTGGTTCTTTTACTCAAGGTTGACATATGCCATAATTCCATCAGATGAATATTGTCCTTATTTATCAATCAATGAGGTTGAATAATCCTTCGGCTAACCAGCGACAGAAACCAATAGGCCGATAGCTTACATCATGCCAATAACGTGAAGATGCCTCGCAAAGGTGAATTGTTAACTGCAACGTATTGCAGTTAACAATTCACCTGTGTAAATTTATAATCGTAGCTATCCAGCCTTGACGACGAGGCTGTACGCTACTGCGAACCCGTGGTTTTTCAACATTAGTAATCATGTTGATATATAATTGTATTACTTACCTACAATATTAAGTAACCAATCAGTGTATCATCTGTACAATAAGTCAGCACATAGGTAAAACAATCACCTGAAAATAAAATTAAAAATAATTTAATATTTGAATAATACACTAGTAAATTATAAGCATTCATTTTTGCATTATGAAAGTTTTTTTTTCCTTTGCTACAGTAATATTATACCTTGAATACAACGAAATCGTTCATTTTTTTAGGAAATTTCGTACTTCCTCATTCGCGAGTCGAACTGGTTGGATATATTCGAAAAAATTGAAAACATAAAAAACCATGAAAAGTACAACATTGAAAGTTATGAGGTGAAGGAGCCGTCTTTAGAAGAAGTTTTTATGGCCGTAGCTAACGGACATAGTTCTGCGTAAATACGCTAGCATGAACCTAATTAGACAAGTTAATCACACAAGTAAACCAGTTATTTAACATAAATAGTAAATATTTTTATATAAATTATAAAAAGCGGAAAAATAATTTAATGCTTGCACAACTTGAAATAACAACAACCTCATAAAAATTTAATGAAAAAAGTAACTAATTGCTACACTTTTTTAACTGTCGTTGTACTACTTTTGTTAAAAAATTATTACATATTGGAGCACTGCTTACCCCTACACTATCAAACTTTCTTGTGTTGACCAACATCTTTTATTTATTTAATTTAAATATGTTCGACTGAATCTAACTGATAAGCCCATGCTAGTAAAACTATCAATATTTTTCACCATCGAATCGTTTCTTTTACGAATTTAATTGAATGATCAATCTCAAAATTAAGCTAATTGTAATAGGTATGATTCTATGGTATATTTTAGTGTCAAAACTCGTTAATTCTTCTAACACTTTAATAGGCACCCGTACAAATCAACATCCTTATTATTGCATTTGACAATTGTGTTTGTATGCTATGAATTTAATGCTTTCATCAGTATATTATTAAGATGCTATAAATGTACTTAATTAAACACCATTCAATTAATTATGCCTCCATCTGCCCAGAGAACAGTTCCCCAAAATAAGAAATTTTAATCTTATTGCAAGATTATTATTTGTATTACATCTATACTTACATCATATTATGAAATCGCAGTGAAATTATCATAGATATTAAGACAACTTATTAAATATTTAATTTTGCATAAATAAACGGGGATACTACAACCTTCAACTGTGTCATTCTGCCCTTATTTTTAAACTTCTTCGTTGGAGATTATTTCTTGAATCCTTTACGAAAACAAATCCATTTCCCTTTTCTACAGAATTAAACTTTTTTCTTTATTTTCTCCGCTATTTATATTATACAAAAATGCTGTCTTCATGTGCATTATAAATTTCTTAAAGAGCTAATTGATTTAGCTTTTGTATTTGAATTTTAAATCATACTAAAAGCTGGGCTTTTTAATTTTCTTTGTGCAAAATTGTGAAAGAATTCTACAATTAATATAAAAGCAGCCATAGCAATTTGGCTTTCAAACTTATCTTTATAATACATTTAAACTTACCGTGCTAATAATTAGTTACTGCCTTCACTTGCAAACAAACTTCGCGCATCTTAAATAAGAAAATAGTTGTATTGTCTGTATATAAAAAAATGTGAATACGTTAACTAGGTTCATGCTATTTTGCGCCGATACAGCGTCTAAGCTGATCAATTACCAGAGAGGCTAAAGTACTAAAGGTTAGGAAAAATTTGTTCCAGTATTGTATCAAGATTACGTGTATCAGATTTGATCGTTTTAAAGAAATGGCGTTATTCATTGCCTTTAATTTTCATTAGAGAAACGAATCTTAAAGATCTTATTCATGTATATAAGTACACCTTGCAAGTCACCAATTTGGATTTCTCAATTAAATGGAAGCAATGCTTGAATATTTTCTAGTAAATTTTGCTAAACAATCTTACAATATTCGCAGCATAAACTAATGTTATTTTCATATTACTACGCATTATTTATAAAATTAAATAAAACCCTGCATTCGGACAACTTTAAATACAACATTAAGTTCAATATTATAACAATAATTACCATAAATACACACAAAATGTTTTATTGAATGAACATATTTGATGGGTAAATACTATGGCAATGAACTTAATTCTTTAAAATAATTTTTCTGAAGAGAACCATGATTTGCGGCAGTATTTTAAAGGTTTTAAAAAGCCCTAAAAATCTTCAAATGGTTCCAAATTTTTGACTTGCAATGTACCATATTGGAGAATAAGTTAGGAACTAAAATACGACTTTATACAATACATCAATGCTTAACAAATAAATTTGTTTTATAATGAACTATATGAGACGGACAATTTAGAAAACCTTTGTGCACATAGTGGAAAAGGTTCCTTGCGCTTAATTGTAAGCATTGGCTGGGAAGTCCATTTTGCACTGAATGAACTAAATGTTTCTGTCTCGTGTAATACATTGTGAAAGAAATTTATCACTCTGACAAGCTGCATAAACTTAACAGTTCCTGATAGGTTCGCTTATATGATATAAATGTGTACCAAAACCAATGAAAAACTTTTCTAGAATAGTCAAAAGTAGCCTCAGAGACATGGTAAAGTATATTAAAGATATGAAAAATTTAAAATTTGATTATGCATCGTGACTGATTAAGACTGATTATTACTTATAAGGTATATATCAAGGTTGATTGAATTCGTATTCATTAAAATTTCTTTCATAAACGTGTTTCTGAGGTTATTGCTATTATTATTTATAAATCATTCAACTTACTACATCTAAAAAATTGTTTACTTTGTCTTAAATCTATAAATGCTAACCATTAACGTTAGAGATAAGACAACAAACCTGTACAGACTATGTAAACAGATCTAAGAAGCGAAAATGGCTGGCGAATCTCATAAATGTGATATTAGGTACTCTTTTCTATTATTCTAGTCTAAAAGATCGTTTTTATAAAATTATCGTTCAATTATTAATCGACACTACGAAACTTCTTTAAGTAAAGATGAATATATTCAAAATGGGAAGAATATTAAATCAAAAAATAAAACTCACTTTTAATTTTCCCCAAGCTTTCGCTTTAAGTTAATGCTTCTTCATGCAAAATGCATTACGAAAAATTATTTAATTAAATACAATTTATTATAAAAGTGCTCAAATATTTTGAGTTCATTATTACCCCAATCCTTGTTTACTTGGTATGCAAATTATTTTTCTATTCATCATCTGAATATAGAAAATAAGTTAGTTTGAATACTGAAAATATATGTGCACCCCTTAATTTTTTAATTACCTAAGTTTGTATTTTTAATGAATAATATATGTTCAAAGAAGTATTAAGTTCAATAAAAAAGCTTATGGAACAGTAAAAGAGATTTCTATTTTTTTATTAATTAATTCTAGTAAACGCAGTTTCCATTTGATATGAGTTATTTAAAGGTCTTCAACCTTTATACAAATTATATGTGAAATAGTTGGTTCTCAATTCAGAATTGTACATTAAAACAATTAAATTGGACCTAAATGTAAGTACAAATGTTTTCAATTCTCAATTCGTTGTGATATTTTGAACATTTTTCGTTTGTCTCCTTAGATCATTATTATTTATTTATTTATATGCTCTTAATTTAAGTATTGAATCTCAACATATATACATTTTTTGCCATCAAAATCCTATGATTTATACACATATGTGATCTATCTCGTTGTAAATACATATGTAGATAAAGAGAATTTTGCCTTATGTATACAGCTTGCAATTAATATCTTCAATGAATGATGCAAGAATTTATTTCTCTCTCGAATTTTATGACTATTGCTTCGGTCGAATTCATAAATTGAATGTTTTACATATACAAATCTGAGATTACATTAAAACTAAGCCGTTTTAATATTTTAACAGCCATGTGTACTGTAGATGTACTAGAATTGTAGTCACATATTAAGTTTTCACATATTAAGTTCACCTCCTCGTCGCTTTTAATATAATTTATAATCAATTTCACGATGATTGTCATAAGAATTAATAACTCCTTGAAAAAATTTAATCATAATATCTCACAAAAGTATATGTGTATATGTACATTTCTACAAAATTTGTTATTTGAAATTTTAATGTTAAATCGCGATGATTCAATTCATCATGCTTCTAGCCACATTCAAAGTTGTTTTGGTGGAAGTATCACATTTTCATAATTTTAACTCTTTGCTCTGGTTTATTTCATAGATTTTTATCTTTCCATTTCTGTTATTATAGTTAGCTATTCTTTTCCTTCTTAATATGTTTTTTATCTCGAGTATAAATTTGATTCTTTTGTATTTGTATATGTCGACCAGTATGGGATAATAAACTCAGTTTATGTTAACGAGGTTTCGAGAGGTTTCCTTCATTTTCTAGTTGCTAATTTTTTCTTTTAATCTGCAGTACATTAATTTTATATTTACGTACAGGTATTTTGTAATAAGTTTTTTAAAAAATATAAATATGCATACGTACATTTTTCAATTTTTTTTTTTGCTGTCGAGTATTGTAAAGTTGCAACCACACACATATTTTTAATTAACAAATTAACCATTTATAAAATATTCCAAGGACAAATTATCTATCTTAGGTTTTAAAACGTCCTAAAATATTCAAATGATTCCAAATTTTTGGCTTGCAATGTGCCATATTGGAAAATAAATCAAGAATTATAATAAGACATTGAAGCAAGACAGATGAATTTGTTTTACAATGGATTATACGAGAGAGAACATTTTGAAAACCTTTGTGCACATAGTGGATAAGGTTCCTTGCGCTTGTTTCTAAACATTGGCTGGGAAATCCATATCGCACAGAATGAACTAAATGTTTCTGTCTCGTGTAATACATTGTGAAAAAAATTTATCACTCTGACATACTGCATAAATCCAATAGTTCCTGAAATGTTCATCTATATATAAGTGTGTACAAAAACCAATGAAAGACTTTTCTAGAATAATCAAAATAGCCTGAATAACATGGTGAAATGTATTAAAGATACGAAAAATTTAAATGGTATAGTGTTGTTAATTAAAAATGTTTCTGTAGAATATTTACAATACTCTACAGAAAAAGTAAATAATGAAAGAATGTACGTACTCATAAATATTTATATATTTTTTGAAAAACTTATTTAAAAAATCCATTAAATGAAAGTATGTAAATATAAAATTAATGTATTGCAAGTTAAAAGACAAAATAACTAACTTAAAAAGAATCCCAAATGTAACATTCTATCCATTTCTATTCGACATAATTGCTTGCAAGGTCAAATTTTCTAGCCTTGAATTTAAAATATTCCTTAATAGACATATCTGTCCATTATTCCTTCTACAAAGTCCAAATTTTCAACTCGTTTAGTAATTATACACCCCAACCTCTAATAGACCTCCCACCATATTTTAATATTCATCGCGAATTCTTTAAATGTAGTTACCCTAAATTATACATAACACATTTTCTACGCTCAGTTAGAAAGACATTAAATCACTTTCGTCTGGAAAAAATGCCCTGATTTCAGAATGTGGCGTCATTTAATTAAACACTTATTGACAAACTTTAAGCGTGTTTCGACATTTAGTTTACTTGTAAGAAGCTTGTTTTGAAAATCATCATCTTCTCGTCCCACTCTTCAACTAAATTGTTAATCGCTTCATTTATTAAAATGAAATATCAACTTTACCGCAACAAAACGCTCGATGTGTGAAAAGTCTTGAACGTGCTTTACGACCTTGTTCACTGTTCTATTTCAGTGTTTATATTATATAATGGATCGAGCATTTGATTTGCTTCTGTTGACCAAATTGTTTGTTTATAAAGTTTTCTCTTCTCGCCACTCAAAGTTAGTTTCTTGCTAGTTTTTTATTAAATTTTGTAAAAATAAGAATTGTGGACGAAATCATGCAGTATACGTCCAAAATGTATTTCCAATAACAAAAATTACACAGGAAACTCATGTTCTAAAATTCGGGGAATCCCGCATTATAAACGTTAAAATTTGCGAGATATTTTGATACAAAATACTTCTTTATTTATACAAACGAAACGTGTTTTAAAAGAAACTTAAATAATTGATTTTTAGTAATAACTTATATGATTTAATTTTTAATAAAATTATCCTATTCATATTTAGAGTGTAAATACTTATGACAGTTATTGTATGTGAATGATACTTGAAGCACATAGAAATGAAGTTTGTACACTGACCTTTTCATGGTAGTATTCTTCAAATAAACTTACTACTTCTAGTCATAGAAGTATTGAAATAAATTTATTAAAAAAATGAAATGTGTGCATTTGCAAAACAAAAAATTGCCTTACAACTTTCTCTTTGAGGTTGTTTAATTATTATTCGTTAATGTTAAGTATGTGACTTAAATTCCACACGTACTATGGTTATTAATCGAAACTATTGTTATGTATGTGGCTTAGTGATGATCGATTTTATAACTTCTATATAAATTACAAATACTTATCATACGCAGTACAAAGTACTAACTGAAGTTAATTCCAAGTATGATTTAATTTACATCACAAATTACTCAATGTTCTGAACTCTTGGAATATTTTCAATAAGTCATTCATCAAATAAACTTACTATATATACCTATGTCTTCATTTTTACTTAGATTTGTATATTACATCATTCATAAACTAATAATATGAAAAATATTATTATTTACAACTACAAAAGAATTTGCTAAATTTTCTAATGTCTAACAAAAAGTTTTCATACGCTTTATTTTTATAAAAATTTTTCTATTGTAAGTCATAAATTTAGGACGAATTCTGTAAGTGCTTTTCGTAGTAACACGTATTTGTGAAAAATAAGCATTTGATGCTTTTACAAGGATGAGTTGTGAAAGTAAACACATGTCTGGAAATGTGAGCGCGTCAATAACACTACACAAAGGAAAAAAATACCCTTAGGTCAAACGGCCAAATTTATCGAAAAAACGTGTCCTGCTGTGCAAATTAAAAAAAAACATTCGAATTACTATGAACTGTTGGAATTATGCCGATAAATAGGCGTCCAAAAATTCTAAATGAGCACGATGAACTGTTAGAAGTGCAATGAGTTAAAATTCATGGATAAATACAATGAGGATAACAGTACAGATGGAATTTGATACTGGAAAGAAAGTACATTAAGAGAACATAAAGAAAATTGGAAGAAAAGCCAGATATAACGGATGAATACCAAGTAAGGAACCTTTCATTAGCGACGTTTGCCTATATGTTACAATAGGTAAATTAGCGCCGCTTAATGAAAGGTCTTTTACGTGATACTCTTCCGCCATAACTACTTTTTAATGCACTCTCTTTCCAATGTCAAATTCCATCTGTACAACTGTCCTCAGTGCACGTATCCATTAATTTTAACCCTTTGCACATGTAACAGTTCTCTGATCACACTCATTTAGAATCCCCGGACGCTTATTTCTCGGTTTATTTAGGGTTTTTTTTTTCTTTGTGTAGTGTTGTTAAGTTGCGCATATTACCAGACATGTGTTTACTTTTACAACTAATTTTTGTAAAAGCATATAATCGCTTATTTTTCACAAATACCTAAATTTATGACTTACAATAGAGAAATATCTTGTGTATGAAAGCTATCGTGACATTCGATATTTAGAAAATACTTTTGTAGTTGTAAATAATAACAGTTTTCATATTGTTATTAGGGCTTTTAAACGTTCTTAATTGAAAGTAAATGGGTTTTACCATGGCCGGGGTGTGCGAAAACTTTTGTGTTTTGTCTATTGACGAATCAGTCAAATTCTAGACGAAAAGCATCAGTTTACTGGAAGAGAGATACAAATACTGCACCATTACATTCATATAAAGTTAGTAATCTATTAAATGGGTTCATCTTGTAAAATTATATATGTACACACAATTCATATGCAACTTGAGAACTAATTTATCAATGAAGTTGGAGTAATATATCTTTCAGAATTTTCCAATTATTAAATTAATATTTTGGTTTCTTCAGTTTGAAATCTAATTTAAGAAAAATCATTTTGTATATACATTAAAATTAAGATAAATATTGCGAATACATCCTTATTTTTCAATACATATTCTAAATATGAAATATATTAAATCTAATCGTTAAATAAAAAAATTAAATACTTGCAAGCAACTAGCATTTGAGATTGCCCAGCTCCTTCATGCTTCTGTTTACAAAGTTTAGGTATAAAGGTTATAAAATTCGGCAAAGACTGTAAATAATAGATTTGTCACACTGTAGAGAGACCACAATTTGTTTTATAACCAGCTATATATTATTATCTTATATAGAATTAGATGTTAGTTGCTTTTGTGATTATGTATGTGCGGTGGCTCAAAAGATTATTCACAAACACATTTTATTTTACACGTGAGAGAGGAGAGCTAGAGAAGAACTAGATTAAATCGCGAAATATTAATTAATAAAAGTGGTATTTTGAAAAATCAGCACCTAAAAGGTAAAAGCGGAAGATCAAATGAATACTTTTTTGATTACTCATATCTCTTTCAAAACTTGATTTTGTCAAAGGTATTTTCACAAACGTGATTCCATTCATCGAGATGTATTGGGTTGTCTTACTCCTCAGTATAGTTCATTAATGTTGCGTTGTATATTTTTACCCATAAATTTGGTTGACGTATAGAAAAATATTCTCTTAATAGTAATCAAAGCTTTGAAGACCAGGAATCCTCTCAAAAATTCTTAATTTTTGTTTTACCTTTTATTTAATTCGAACAATTAAACTTCCGTTCCTTAATCTATAACAGAGCACCAGATTTTTTTTTTTAAATGTTGGAACATTTTCGTTTGAATATTCATGCGTGTTTACTCTTTCGAATCGTCAATACTTTCAAATTTTTCCCAGAAGTGTTAGTTAGATTTCAAGATGAGTTTGTCAAATGATTCTCTTGACTTTTTTTCATATTAAGTTACTAGCAATCTGGTACTTCTTTTTTTAAAATTGCCGCCAAATGCGACAGCTCTTAATATTTGTTTCGTGGATGATCGGTTTTTGTTGTAACATTGTTTTGTTAGTTTCACTATGTTTAACGATATGTAAAGTAACAAACATGTACTTATCGAGAGTATGAACATCAATGTATTTATTTGTAATATAATATTTTATGAAACTGTTTGTAGATTTTACATTTTTAAATGAGTATTGATCTTTTCTTTTTTCTTAAACCAATATTTAAGTCGAATAAGAGTTTTCATTGTAATGTTTCCAGTTGATCTCTATATACATATATGCAATTTGCAACGAAGCACAAATTTTTTTAGTCCAAGTCTGTTTTGCTTGAATATTAATGCTTGTTTGTTTCCAAACATTATGTTTAACTTTCGGATTATTCTCAGAAGTCTTAATTAGGTGTCAAGTTGAATATGCCTAAATGACCTTTCTTTTTCATATCCATCTGGTATTTTTTGTGCTAAATCGAACAGGCTCTACCTAACATTTGATTCGTGTATGAATAGTAGTTGTGTATTATTGTTACATTTATGGTAATATAAAATAATAGCACATATTCAAAGAGACTTCTACAACTCTAACAAGCATCTATTTATTGAAAGTATACGCGATAATATTCACAATATAATATTTTCTAAAGCTGTTTGTAAGTTTTACCTTATTAAATCATTTGCTTCATGCATGGTTGGTAATTCTATCTAATCTTTTCAATTCATGTCATTGATATTGTTCCAACTACCGTTACATCAAGTGAAAACACAAATTTAAACGCACTCTTACTACTCTAACATACTTCTAGAGTATGAGCGTCAATGTATTCATTTCTAATATAATACTTTATGACGTTATTTGTAGATTTCCTTCTATCAAATAAGGTGTTTTTTGTGCGATATAATACGACTTTGAAATATCTTGATTTATAAAAACTTGTAAAATTATTCTTCATACAATGCGTGTTTGTGAACAATTTTTTAAGTCATTGCATATTAAATATTTCATGTATTTCCAATATAATATAGTTTTATGTGTACTTTTTCATTGGCCAGTGGAAAATAAAGTAGGAAATGTACAATACTTGACTTAAATATAACAGTTTGTAGCGAGATAACGTCAAAGTAAGATTCGCTTTCTATTTGACAGATGAACTATTCCAAGGGTGTTGCGCATAAATAATCGCAAAGTAGGTAAAATACAGTTTAAAATCAGCCAAATACTGTGTCTGTAGTAGCACATGTAATACCAGATAACTATCAGTTAAACTCGGTTTCATTATATTGTACTGATTATATATACACATACATAGATGCATTTCAAATATATTTTTTTGTGTGGTTTTAGTCATAAATTTATGATTTTACATTTGCCATTTATGTTAGTTCATAATTAGTGAAATTACCATTTCAAGTAAAGTATAAAAAGTAAACGTAAAAGGCAGTTACACTTTTAGCTTTTCAAATACAGTTTATACCAAACAAGTGGAACATTAATTGCCCGTATGTGCTCCAGGAGCAACTCTACCTGGCAAATAGAGAGCGACTATAGTGACTCTATGAATTGACAAGAACAACTGCATTTACTATTGTCTTACGATGTTCACATCTATACTTTTTATTTTTTTAGTTTGTTCAGTTTGGTCATCGTGTAATACCACTACTCATCCAGGGTACATTTCTACATTTTCTACGTTTCAAAAGGCTCGTATATAAAAGCGAGAATCTGCAAACCCCTTTTAAAATGTAGGATTGATATTTAGCCGTGACCAGGAGCAAATATTACTTCCACGAACTGTACATTGAGTTAAATGTCGATTCTGTAACATACGTATTGTATACAGCTTGAAGTTAACTCAATAGTTAAGAGGTATTTTAAACTTATTTTCGAATTGATTAACAATATTGTATAACAGAATAAACAAGAACGAACGAGATGGTATACTCACAACCAATATTGTATTGTAAACTAAAGGTTCGATGGGTCTTCAAATGCCTAAGGCTAGACATGTGCTGCCTTTATGATTTTTTTCCTCAAAGACTTTAGAGTTTTGAAAATTTATGCCTTCCTTTTTTTTTGTTATATCCCGGCACCCCAAGAATAGTCGCTCGGAGAACCCAGGAGAAAATTTAGAGCCCGGAAAACTATCCACAAAATAACTATAGACTCAAACTTTATAACTGTTACACGCCAACGAAAAGCGTTGATTGCATTTGTTCAGGACAAACAATCAAACTTTTGGCGAAATTTTTTGTAATTATCAAAACGAACGAACAGGTTTATGAACGCTTCATATATATATATATATATATATATATATATATATATATATATATATATATATGCTTTTTCGCTTTTGTAAATTAACATTTCTTTCGCAGCCATTTACCAAATAACCTAGAATTTAGAACAGAGTAACTTCGCAAAGAGGACAATATAAGTTGCACAAGTAACAGCGTCGAACGTAAAAGTATGGGAGAAGTTGTAGTTGCACGCAGGATTACGTATGAGAATAGTAAGGCTATCCATCCTCGATTACATTACAGTACCGTCACTTCAAGACAATTGGGCAATATTACAAAGCATTACTGCAAACAGTCACTAATCAGATTCCATCGCGCGCGGTGCAGCAGACACATTCAGAACATCATTGAAAGAGATCAATTTGAATTTTAAACTTCTTTAATGAAAATTGGGAATATAATGCGAGTTAAATCCGTAGATAAAAATTACGAATAAACTAAAAGCATGAATTAACGATTTTCATAACTCTAGTAAGTGTAATGCGGAAAAGAAAGGTTATATACGCGTATAGCACGAACATTTGCTGACGTAGACTATGTGCATATCGAAACAGACGTAACCATCAAAAACAATGGGATCTAATTTAATTGAGCACACACTTGACTATGAATAACATTTTAATAAAAAGAAACATCTTTTGTTTTCAAAAAATATATTACACAGTTTTTTTAATATACAACACTCGATGACATCTATATCGAATGTAAAAAGCCCAAGAATTAGCATTGATGAAACTGGTAAAGAGAAATTTTTTTAAATATTCCAGCTGTATAAGAGCGATGTCTATAACATCTCTATTTATAGATGGATAAGAGAAGATTTGGCAATTTCGAAGCTTCACTAACTGCTTAGATCAAAATTATGTTTTAATTTTATATGATGTCATTTACATGCACAATTTAACCGAGCACATCTACTAACTGTAGTAAACGAAATAAAGGAAATAGATTCATCTGAATTAAATAAAGAGGAAAATATATTTTATTCAAAGTATTTTGCATTACTGAAAAATAGTTAAAATGGAAAGATGGCTAAAATTTTGTATAGGGAAGTATAGGAAGATATATAAAGACTTAAAAAATTACATTTTCTGTATTTTTATATAATTGTTGCCTATGTTGTACCTTAATAATACATGTATCGCTCGATTTATTCGTGTAATATGTGCTTGAAGATATACAAGTTTTTAAACAAAAAATATCAGGAAGAATTGATTTTTAATTTTTCAGAGATCACGTGGAGGATGAACGTAATTGAGCAGTTACAGTAGTAATATGGAAGTATGCATTACTTAAGACAAATGAGAACCATATCCTTTGTAACGATATAAACTTTGTCAAAAACTTTGATTGAAATTAATCAAGTAGCACAAGTATTTTTAAAAATTTATATTTATGTGTTATTGAGTCGGAAATGAATATAATTCGAGCGATATTAAATTTATAATAATAAGGGGATTGTAAATTACATAATAAAAATATTTCTAAATGTTACTTTTGTGTTTTATTTGAAAATTCTATGAAATGGAGATACATCAAGAAGGGATGCGAATTTTTTTGATCAAACTTGACAGAAACTTAACTATTCAAAGGTAAAATTTGTTATAATATTGTTGTGATGTATCAAGTGGTCATGTGATATCTGACACTTCATGCAATCTTTTCTGACAATATCAAGTGAATTTTTTGCGAGTTTTGATTCAATTTTTGCCGATTTCTTTTATACGTTTGTTGAACGTGTTGCGTTGAGCGAATTCGACAGGTCGATTTGTAAGAAGATGGTTTTTTTCCGTTCAGGGAAATTGCAAATCTTAATCAGAAAAGATCCACTATCATGCGCTGTTAGCAGTCATGGACCAGGCCGAACCAAGAAAGATCTTGAAGAAGAACTATGGAGTTGCAGGACCGCCACCTTCGCCTAATGGCACTAATAGACTGATTCTCCAGTACTAGATCTATTGTTAGATAAAGAAGCTAGTATTTGCAAGTGGCAATCCCCCATATTTTGACTTGCAAATACTATCGACTACATCTTGTGTTACTACTTACGGCTCAACAGAGACAGCAATGTTTCAATTAGTGTAGATTGCGAATGCACTGGAACATGGTGTGGTATAGGATTGTGTTCAGATTTTGTATAATGATGCATTATGATCAGACGAAGACGTGGAGAACGTCGCGATATTCAATTTATTATTGAAAGTAGTGCGCACCGAGCCGTGGGAGTTATGGTGTGGGGTGCTATAGCATACTGGAGTAGATCTCTGTGTATATCCGAGGCACAATGAACCCCAAGAATTGCGTTAATGAGGTAGTGGAATACCATATCTTTAGCAGCTCAACGACCCACTTTTCCAGTGCATAAAGCCCGTCTCCACGTAGCGAAAACTTCTCTAAATTGAATAATATCATATCTCCCTCTCTCGACCAATACATAAATGTATTGACCGACAAAGCAAGAACGCTTCTATCTCACAGATCGGAGACTATGTTTCCAGTGTGTAATAGACAGAAACTTACGTCTAGGCTTTATGCCAATTAAAGAATGTTAAAAAGGAATCATTCTATTATTAATAACACCCTATCAACTACATATGTTTCATCGAATGCACGAATCGTCAGGTTGATTTGTGTTATTAATGAACGATTCCTTCAGAGTGTTTATCATATCATTTCGATACAGAAAATAATGAATAATATCATATCTCCCTCTCTCGACCAATACATAAATGTATTGACCGACAAAGCAAGAACGCTTCTATCTCACAGATCGGAGACTATGTTTCCAGTGTGTAATAGACAGAAACTTACGTCTAGGCTTTATGCCAATTAAAGAATGTTAAAAAGGAATCATTCTATTATTAATAACACCCTATCAACTACATATGTTTCATCGAATGCACGAATCGTCAGGTTGATTTGTGTTATTAATGAACGATTCCTTCAGAGTGTTTATCATATCATTTCGATACAGAAAATAATGAATAATATCATATCTCCCTCTCTCGACCAATACATAAATGTATTGACCGACAAAGCAAGAACGCTTCTATCTCACATAGATCGGAGACTATGTTTCCAGTGTGTAATAGACAGAAACTTACGTCTAGGCTTTATGCCAATTAAAGAATGTTAAAATGAAGAATGATTAGAATGATTCCTTTTTAACATTCTTTTATTGGCATAAAGCCTAGACGTAAGTTTCTGTCTATTACACACTGGAAACATAGTCTCCGATCTATGTGAGATAGAAGCGTTCTTGCTTTGTCGGTCAATACATTTATGTATTGGTCGAGAGAGGGAGATATGATATTATTCATTATTTTCTGTATCGAAATGATATGATAAACACTCTGAAGGAATCGTTCATTAATAACACAAATCAACCTGACGATTCGTGCATTCGATGAAACATATGTAGTTGATAGGGTGTTATTAATAATAGAATGATTCCTTTTTAACATTCTTTAATTGGCATAAAGCCTAGACGTAAGTTTCTGTCTATTACACACTGGAAACATAGTCTCCGATCTATGTGAGATAGAAGCGTTCTTGCTTTGTCGGTCAATACATTTATGTATTGGTCGAGAGAGGGAGATATGATATTATTCATTATTTTCTGTATCGAAATGATATGATAAACACTCTGAAGGAATCGTTCATTAATAACACAAATCAACCTGACGATTCGTGCATTCGATGAAACATATGTAGTTGATAGGGTGTTATTAATAATAGAATGATTCCTTTTTAACATTCTCTAAATTGGTTCAAAAAGACCCATGTTAATATCTTGCTGTGACCACCCAGATCTCCCGGTCCTGATAAGCAAACATTTGTGGGATATTATGGAAAGAAAATTTATGAACTTAGCAAACTTCTCGCAAACAAACACTAGAAACTCTAGTACGAATTGCAGATTGTCTGCGATTCCATAACCCAAGAGGACATCGACCACGTACTGTGATTAATGCTACAAAGAGTAAGGAAGTGTGAAACTAATATATAAAACAACACATTATTAATAAAAATTAAATTAAATTGTATTAATCGTTTGTTCTTTTTTTTTGAAATTATAATCAATTATTACTTTTGAATACTATACGTTCTGCCAAGTTTAGTCAAAAAATCCGCACCCCTTGGTATTGCAATTTCCATGTCTTTGAACATATAGTGCATTCAGTTGATTCATAAGTTTATAGCATTTTTAGTTTCTCGAATAAGAGTGCTTTAATTTGCGGTCCAACAAAATCCTCTCTTTGATCTTCAACAAAGTTTTATAAAATGTCTTTGGTTTCCTTTTGATGGTATTTACCCAGAAAGAAAGACGAATTAGACTTTATTTTTATCACGTTTCATTTTACCTTTAAGTTTTCGGTGCATATCCACAAGTATATCCCTTATACAAAACTAAGTTGGCTGTCCTGTACTGCTTTTGCAGTTAAATTTTTGTATTCGACAATATAGTGCCCGTTTCCATTAACAAGGTTACAAATATTTTCTGCTCTCGCTTACGCTTGATACTTAGTTGTTAAATAGTTTATTATTAGACTTTAATTGTAATTAAAGTTGGAGAAAAAGTACAAAGATATTGACAAACTCAGTATTAAAAGTAACAGTAAAAGGTATAAATACGAATTCGTATTTGAAGTAATTTAATTTGTACACAACCAACATGTACATTTGAGGTAAAATTAACTTTCAGAAGTTTTAATAACTGTAATGTAAATTAAAAAATTATTTTTAAAACATGAGCACGCAATAATGCAATAATTATTTACAGTATCTGGTAATTAAATTTACCCAAGTCTCAGTTATGATGGATAATATATTTTAAATACATATCACTGTTTTCTCCCGAAAAGATGTCTTAGAAACACAAACTGTTAGCCTATCAGTATACCGGAAAGTCATTACCGGTTCTTTCGTAAAAAAAACTACATAATCAAGAAAATGGAAACATTTATTTATTCAAAGTATTGGCCATGTGATTCTACACATCTTGCCAATATTTCAGGCAATTTATAGATACCATCCCAAAAAAAAACTGTTTATCTTTTGAGCAAAACCATTCATCGAGCCATTTTCTAACTTCTTCAAAATTGGCGAAGTACTGCTCTGCAAACGCGTATCCCATTGATGCAAAAAAGTGCTAGTCGGACGAGGCAAGATCTGGAAAGTACGGCGGGTGTGATATATCCCATCCAAGTGCTTTCAATGCTTCCTTGACCGATTTTGCTGTATAAGATGGCGCGTTATCGTGCTGTAAAATCACTTTACATTCAGGACATTTTTCTAACAATACATGGTTCAAATTGATAATCTATTAATAATTGTCGGTAGCGATCAGTATTAACTGTTTCACTAGATTTCAACAGTTCGTAATTCACCACGCCACTCTGGTCTCACTAAACACATAGCATTGTCTTGCGACCAAAATGATTTGGCCTTGGAGTCAATAGGCCGGTTTCGCCAGGTGATAACCATGATTTTTTGCTCTTAGGGTTGTCGAAATAAATCCATTTTTTATTACCCGTCACTATTCGATGCAGAAATGACCTCCGATCATACCTTTGAAGCAGCATTTCACAGACGATTTTTCGATTTTCGTGGTCGGTCGATAATCGTTTCTCGGGCCACATTTAACGCTTCTGCCAATTGTTTTTGAGCTTGGGTTGAGTCTTCATGCAATAACTTGTAGTTTCGCATCTTCAAACTTTTTCGGTCTACTAGAACGTTCTTTGTCTTGCACATCAAAATCACCACTTTTGAATTGTCGAAGCCATGCCTCACATGTTTTTATAATTGGAGTATACCACCGTAAGTTTCTACTAGCAAACGATGACTTTCAGCAGCTTTTTTTCAAAGAGGTATAATTCTATGACAGTGTTACTTTCGCAAAATATAACATATATGCCTTTGAAGCTTGATGTCAGTGGAATAAAATGACATACATATGTGCCAAATCATAACATTGCATATTTAAGCCTAACTACATCTGATTGAACAACCGGTAATGACTTTCCGGTACACCGGGTAGTATAAAGTTTCATAGTCACTACTCCCTTATCGAATTTGTTATCATTACCTGCGCTAAATTTTAGGAAGGTGAAGGGGTTTGTCCAAAAAAAAGTTGATCCATTTTCCTGCCAGAGTTTCGCCCACATTTCACTTTCGTGAGTTTCTTCTGGTTTTTGAAAACCCATTGGGACGATTGTCGCTTGCTTTCTGGCTCGTAATAATAAATTCAACTTTCGTCATCTGTAAGGATGTCGCACACTGATTTTGCTCGACCTCAGTTGAATTTTGTAAGCATTTCTTTGCAACAATCTATACGCGCTTTTTTTGAGCTTCCGATAAATTGTGTGGTATCCATCAAATGCAAAGCTTTCTGACGACAACATGATTATGCTGAATAGTTTTGATTCGGGTCATGTCTATGCCCAATAATGCCCGAATGTCTCTACATGTGCAGTGGTTGTGCTTTTATCATGTACACGGCGTCGATTTTCTGGAATGACTGCAGTAGCAAGCTGTCCCTTAGCTCGTCTTTGAAAGAAACACATCCACCCTGGAATGCGTACCACCGTTCAAGGTGCCAAGGACGGTGCTTCATCGCCAAACAATCGCTTGATTTTTTGCTCACTCTCGCGAGTGAGACCGTCTTTAAAATCATAAAAAATTATGGCTTGAATGGCGTTAATTACATTTTTCACAAAACTCACTTTATTTAAAAAATTACTAACAAGAGATAACAGCATATGCTAGTAATCTGTAAATGCTATTCGAGCAAAAAAATCTCAGAAAATACAACAAAAAAATATTTCCTACAACGCCACTTTACGGGAAGTAGCTGAATCGCAAAACTTTTAAAGCAACCTACGTATAATGTATTGATATGAAAATAATGTACAAAGAAAGTTACTGAGTAAAAAATACAGATTATTAGTTAATACCTATATTTTTTTATAGTCGCTGTAAAATAAAGTCCACAGTTAATCTATTATCACTTCTGAATAAATGTTTGGCTTGCATTAATTTACATATTACTACAGAAAAACATTTATACAATTTATTTTCGATAGCTTTTGATAATTTTATATTTGATATCCGAATAATACAAATACTACAAGGTTTAAATAAAGATATATGCATTACTGGAACTTATTATGTGACATTTATAACCGATAAGAAATTGGTATATATATATATACACTATCGCTCGTACGTTTTTGGTCACTCGCATTTAACCCGCAAATTGTAACAAAAATCAAAATTGAAATACTAATATCTCTTTATTATTTACATATACGCCTTTTGCAGGTTCTTCCACACATTAACAGTAGACGTGGGGGCCGATTTTCTCACCTCTCGTCAAGTTCTTCCCACAGCAACTCGATGGGATTTAAATTGGAACTCTGGGGAGGGCACTCCATAACTTTTATGGTTTCCTCGTTCTTCAATTTTTGCAAATATTCCCGGGATAGTTTGGAAGTGTGTTTCAGATCATTGTTGTTGGAAGATAAAATTCTGAACCGAAATTTTAATTCCTGAAGGGATTGCGTATTCCTCTAATATGCGCTTATATTGTTCTTTTTTTAGTATACTTTCGACTTTTACACGATCCCCCACATTTGAAAAGCAACCCTATATCATGACTGAATCTCCACTGTGCTTAACAGTAGGAGCTATGCATTCTTCCCGGGCACGCCCACGTGCATGTCTTCGTGAACCGAAAATCTCGAATTTGGATTCATCGATCCACAATACTTTATTCCAGTCTTCTGTGATCCAATTTTAGCGATCATGCCCGCTTTAAACGTTTTTGCTTGTTTTGCTGGCGTAGAAGCAATTTCCGCATTGTAATTCGTCCATGAAGATCGGCTTCTTTTAAACACCGTTTAACTGTGAAAACACTTGTGGGTTTTCAACTAACAGCATTCATTTCTGCTGTGAGTTCTGGTACTGTTTTCCATTTATTTCTCTTGCTTGTTACCACCATTGTAAGATCTTCTGCTGAGGTCGTTGCCCTTGGTCTGCCTTTTCGCGTTCTGTTCAACACACTTCTACATTCGCGGTGCTTTTTGATGATATAACCCACGATGGACTGATTTAATTTAAGTTCTGTGTCAATTTCGCGGTTGCTTTTGCCAGTTTTATGGTATGCAATTATAAACGATCGTATTTATACACTCAATTATTGCCGTTTAGGTATTTCTAACCGATTGAACTTCTTCGAAACAAACGATGTTATCACTATGAGCACCTCACAAAAACTAATTGCAATTTTGCTAGAATAGCCAAGTATAAATACTTAATAGTTTACAATAACATCCTACTTTAAAATAAAATCATAACAATCGAAAATTTCCAAGAATTGAGAGATCTAATCCCTTAAATGCAATTATTCTACCTGGAGTTTTATTACGGTATTATCATTCATTGTGAATAATAGGGTAATCGCATAATTATATTTGAATAAGCTTTTATAGATTTTAATGTTTATTGCGAAACTATTTCTTATTACAGAAATAAATTTTGTAATTATAACTTTTCCATAGAAACTGCAATGAAAAGGGTCACTAAATACTTATGAGCCATAGTGTATATATATATATATATATATATATATATATATATATATATATATATATATATATATTTATGTATGTATATATACATATATATAATCTTATCTATCGTCTATATTTTTCGAGAAATAAATACTTGGCTTCATATTATATTGTACATATAAATATATTTATTTAGTTTTAGCACTAAGTGATTCTAATTGTTTTAACTGTCTGTATAAATACTACATTATCTTTTAACAATTTTTGTCACGTACTATGAGTTTGAAAGTATTAATTAATAATAGGCAATTAATCCTATTTTCATTGTAAAATTTCGTTTACATATAAAGGGACAACTTTTAATTCAATTTGTGAACGCACCCTTTCACTAATCATCGAACTGTCACTGTCAATTTATTCAGTAAACTTAACATTTTCATCATGGTAAAGTACACGAACGAACAACGTCTGCAAATTATAAAAATTTACTACAGAAATTCGGAGTCGGTGACCGCTACTTTAAGAGCGTTAACTCCGATTTTCGGTCGTAATTCTCGCCCTAGTAGACAGGCAGTAACAAGTTTAGTGCAAAAATTTGAGTCTACATATTCGTTGTGTGATGTTGCCGTGCCAGTGAGACAACGGGTTGGTCGAAGTGTCGAAAATATCGCTGCCGTTGAAACGTCCGTAGCAAATGATCCAAATCAGTCAATTTCACGGCGTTCTCAAGAGTTGGGCATCGCCCAGACCACTTTATGGCGAATTTTGCGTAAGGATCTTGGTTTACACCCATACAAGATCAAGCTGACTCAAGAATTGAAGCCGATGGACCATTTGAAGCGACGTACGTTCTCCGATTGGGTTCTGGAAAAGATGCGCCAAGATGATCAATTTCATCGCCAAATCATTTTCAGTGACGAAGCTCATTTTTGGCTCAATGGGTTCGTCAATAAGTAAAATATGCGTTATTGGTCGGGTGAAAATCCACATGTGCTTCATGAAACACCACTTCATCTACATAAAATAACTGTTTGGTGCGGTTTGCATGCCGGCGGCGTCATGGGGCCATACTTTTTCGTCGACGATAATGATCGTCACGTTACTGTGAATGGTAATCGTTATCGCGCCATGATTACCGATTATTTTTGGCCCGAATTGGAAGATATGGACTTGGACAACATGTGGTTTCAGCAGGACGGTGCCACAAGCCACACAGCACACGTTACAATCGATTTGTTGAAGAGTAAGTTTGATAAGCGTGTTATCTCAAGAAATGGACCAGTCGATTGGCCACCTCGTTCGTGCGATTTAACGCCTCTAGACTTTTTTCTTTGGGGCTACGTCAAGTCATTGGTCTATGCCAACAAGCCGACAACGTTGGAAGAGCTCAGAGCCAACAATGAACGCGAAATAGCAGCCGTTTCGGCCGAATTGTGTGGCCGAGTCATCGAAAATTGGGTCCAACGAATCGACCGCTGCAAACGTGCCCGCGGTGGCCATATGAACGAAGTCGAGTTCCGTTCATAAATGTTTTGATTGTACTTCAACCGGATAATAAAGTTTTTGAAATATCTCAAATGGTCTGCATTTTATTTTGAAAAAAAGTTGTCAAGTCCTTATTGGAAAACCCTTTATAAGTAACCGAATAGATTCGAGCTTAAATTGAACTGCATATATTACTTGTACTTAGCAATTGAATTAGAGGTACCTTCTCATTTTGGTATTTTATCAAATTTATTAGAAATAAAACAAAAGCAGACACATATTACTAATACAAAATGTTTATTTATGCTTTGTAGAAGATATTATATTAATATTTTGTTCATCCTTTGGTTTTAATGACTGCACTAATTCTATCTGGCATAATGGAAATCAAAGCCTTTATCACTTCTTGCAGTTTTGATTTCTCTTGCCAATATCTGTGAATATTATCTTTTATAATTGCTATTGTTTGGTTCGTGCATGAGTATGTAATTTCTTTCTGTACAACTTCATCACTATAAAACGAAATATATAAATATAACGTTCCTCAGATCTTCGTCTAACAAAATTAACACTCTGTCGTTTCAAATCGGAATTCATCGCTGAATATCACCTGTTTCAAAGGGAATGTGACTTGTAAATGAAATTTATTATAAAAATTGCTACTTTCAAGAAATGATTTACTAATGACAAAATTTGTACTTATTTACTTTTTTCAATCTTTAGCCGCAAAAATTTCTGTCCATTTTTACACATTGCAGGCGTCCTTTTCTCATTTTTGGTGTCAACTTTTTTGCTTGACTGGTCTGCGACATTTGATTTTGGCAGCGTACCGTGATTCCATCGTGCGCTAGGATTTGTTTATGTTATGCACTTTTAATTTATCTAGCAGCTCTCTAACAGAAGATTGCTTATTTTCGAGTGCTGTTTTTATAGTTGGCTACTCGTATCTCATATCGGTGGTTTTAGGGACACCATAGTGCGACCATTTGACGTTGGAAGGAATATTTTCTCGAATTAATGATATTCAAGCGACTGTATGCCAAGAATTGTGAACCTAGATAAAATAATGCAAACATTTTGGCAATGAATTATTTTATTTTTCAACATATTCTCTTTGTAACTCATTTTGTCTACTGATGTGTGTGGGAACAAAAAGAAATCACAGTATGCTAGGTCAAGGCTGTACGACGAATGGCTCATCAAATCAATGTTTTGCCCGGTCAAATATTCAGTTGTTTGAACCGACCTGTGAGAGCTCGCATTGTCATGGTGGAGATTGATCTGTCGTTTTCGGTTTGTTTTCCTTATTACTTCGAAAACTTTTGGCAAACAAATAGTTGTGTACCATTCGGAATTGACCGTTCTACAACTCTCTAAAGGCTCGGTTGCAACGTGACCGGTTTTTTCAAAAAAAACAGGCGACCATTTTTTTTGATATGCTTCTAGCACGAACAACTTTTGTTGGTTTTGGCTCATCTTGGAATACCCACATAGTCGACTGCTGTTTACTATCGGTCTCCTACGTATAGATCCAAGATACGTCACCTGTGACAACTTTATAAATGTTCTTTGAAGCACGGCCATCGTATTTTTTGTACAATCCTTGGCACCAATCGACGCGAGTCCTTTTTTGAGCCGTTGTCAAATTATATGGTACCCAACGTGACCATAGCTTCTTAACGGCTAAATATTTATGCAGGATCTTAAGCACGTTGGTGTTGCTAATACCTAGAGATGATTTAATCCCACGGTATGTCACATGGCAGTCTTGCATTATCAATTCAGACACTGCGTTAATGTTTTCCGATACAACAACATTTGTGGGACGACCCTCACGAAATTCATCGTGCAAAGAACGCCGTCCAAGTTTGAATTCACTATACCAACGATGTACTGTAGTTTTGGATGGTGCATTCTTGTTGAGATAATCCACGCCGAAAATTATGAAAAATAATTGCACGAAAATGTCGTTAAGTTAATTCCATTTTTTTGCTGACATAAAATTTTCAACAATAGAAATAGCGACCTGATAATAAAATTGTCAAGGCCAATATATTGTCGAAAATGACAAACTTCACGATGCAATCATCAGACTGGAGGCAACACTAACAGTAGTGC
Source organism: Dermolepida albohirtum (assembly GCA_031893035.1). NCBI lineage: Eukaryota > Metazoa > Arthropoda > Insecta > Coleoptera > Scarabaeidae > Dermolepida > Dermolepida albohirtum. The sequence continues at coordinate 125,311 of JAVIWB010001322.1, read as the reverse complement.
GAGTTCCCGAATTATAAGCGGCTACCCTCGTATTATTCATGCTTTCACATATTTTATTATTTGTGTATAGACCCTAATAGCAGATACTTGATTCAAAAACGATAATGAGGGAATTTTCATAGTACTATACAGGTTGTTTTTTCTAGGAATAGATCCTCTTTGAACGATTAAATGGTTTACAATCTAAAATTTGAAATATATTTCTATACAAGCTATACTTCAATTGCCAGGTACTATAATTGCTTTAAAATACGAACTGGGACTGAAATCCGAAATTAATTCTTTTCAATCCAATCCGGGTCCTTTAAAAACCGATCCATCGGACTTGATTTTAAGTACCCATCTCTAATAATTTTGCTTATTTTATAGTACAATTCATGGCAATATGTATAAAATCCTTCGGTTTTGTAACGGGTGTTTTTTTTAGAGGTATAGAACTTTAAGTTGGCAACACTTTTTTAACTGGCGGCCATTTTGTCAGCCGTTAAGTGATTTATATTTAGTTTGGTTTGTCATTTCAGCATGAATAGACTGACGCCTGAACAACGCTTGCAAATTGTGCAAATTTATTTTGAAAATCATGGTTCTGTTCGAAATACGTATCGCGCACTACGTCAATATTACGGTCAACATAATCGTCCATCAGAGCAATTAATTCGATTAACTATGGAACGTTTTCGCACCACGTATACTCTAAATGATAACACGCATCCAGAGAGACGTCGTACAGTGCGTACAGAAGAAGTCATTGCTGCTGTAGAGCGTAGCGTAGAGGAAGACCCGAATCAGTCTATCCGCCATCGTGCACAGGAATTGGATATGTGTCCATCCACTTTATGGAAGATTTTGCGGAAAGATCTAGGTTTGCGTGCTTACAAAATCCAACTCGTGCAAGAATTGAAGCCACACGATCACTTAGCAAGGCGTAGATTCGGTGAATGGGCCCAAAACAAGATTGCCGTTGATCCCGATTTTCATAATCGAATTTTGTTTAGCGATGAAGCTCACCTTTAGTTGAATGGATACGTCAATAAACAAAACTGCCGTATTTGGAGTGATGATAATCCTCAAGTGTATGTTGAGACACCATTATATCCAGAAAAACTGATTGTTTGGTGTGCTTTATGGGCTGGTGGAATAATTGGTCCGTACTTCTTTAAAAACGAAGCTGGCCAGAACGTTACAGTCAATGGTGACCGCTATAGAGCCATGATTACTGACTTTTTCGTTCTTCAATTGAACAATCATGATGTGCAGGAGTTGTGGTTTCAACAAGACGGCACAACATGTCACACAGCTCGTGCCACAATTGATTTATTGAAGGAAACGTTTGGTAACCGCATAGTTTCACGTTTCGGACCCGTGAATTGGCCTCCAAGATCGTGCGATTTAACGCCGCTTGACTATTTTCTGTGGGGATATGTGAAGTCGCTAGTCTACGCCGATAAGCCCGAAACGATTGACCACTTGGAGGACAACATTCGCCGCGTTATTGCCGATATACGGCCACAAATGTTGGAAAAAGTCATCGAACATTGGCCCTCCAGATTAGACTACGTCCGAGCCAGCCGTGGCGGTCATATGCCAGAAGTCATATTTAAATTATAATGCCAGAAGATTATCTTTCGAATAAAGTAAATTTCATGTCAATTTAAAAAAATCATATTTGTTTTATTCCATTTCAAAGTTCTATACCTCTAAAAAAACACCCTTTAGTATTACAGAATTCATTAAATATACAATAAGCTCTTCAATATTTCCTCTGGAGTACCACAGGGTTCCCATTTGGGACCCCTTTTGTTTAATATCTACGTTAATGATCTCTTGGAACGTCTTGACTGCAGAGTGTTAGCTTACGCCGACGATCTACAGATCTTCAGCAGTATCAATTCGCTTGACAACAGTACCAATCTTCAATCAAATCTGTGCATTATTGACGATTGGTGTACCCCACAATCAGATAAAGCTCAACATCGACAAATGTGCTGTTCTCTCTTTTAGTAGAAGTGACACTCCGCTTTACTATAACTACAATGTTCGGCAATCCATGATACCTAGAGTACACAACTTCAAGGATCTTGGAGTTTTGTTCGACTCGCATCTTAGCTTTTCTAAGCATATAAGTAGCATAACTACATCATCTTCCAGATGTCTTGGGTTTCTTATTCGTTCTTGCAGGGGTTTTAGTAGTTTGCACACTTTGAAAGTTCTTTACTGTCCTCTTGTCCGGTGCAGATTTGAATATGCTTCAGTTGTATGGTACCCGCTTTACCATTACCAACAGTTACTCCTGGAGCGTGTTCAACAGAGGTTCCTCAAATATTTATCCTACAGGATTGATGGACATTATCCTGCCTTTGGTTCGACGTATGAGGGTTTACTTGCTATGCACAATTTTGATTCTCTTGGTATACGCAGGGAGAGAGCTAGTGGCGGTTTTCTTTATAAATTAATAAATAATTTTATTGATTCTTCTGTGCTGTTGTGCCAGGTTGATTTCCTCGTGCCTAGTTTTAACACTAGATCATCGGCAACCTTCTAAATAGCTAGGGCAAGAACCAATGTTCTCTACAAGGCTCCACTGGTACATATGTCCAGAAATGCTAATGTATTATACGAGGATCCTTTTTGTTAATTTGCATCTTTTATTGTTCGTTCAGTTTTTTTAAATGACTTGGATTACACTATTATAAGTGTGTATATTTTTTATTAATTGGATTCTTATTTTTCTTTGTATTACATTAACTGCACCTATTTTTGTTTTAAACTTTAATTTTATTTTTAAGTGCATTATGTCCTGTATATGGTATGTGTAACTGTCGGGGATAAATTATTATTATTATAAATCAAATCCAATCCGGGTCCTTTAAAAACCGATCCATCGGACCTCGGACTTGATTCTAAGTGCCGATCTCTAATAATTTTGTTTACTTTACAGTACAATTCATGATGATATGTATAAAATTGATTTATTGACTTCCCTTAAAACACGTAGTAACAAACTTACTAAGATATTGCAGACATTCTTCACATTTGTAGTATTACAGAATTCATTAGAATATACATAAATCAATTCCATAAACTATTTTATTTTAAGTCAGGAATTACAATGTTTCCGCAGTTTAATTACACAAATTAGAAAATATTATTAGCATTGCAGAGGCAAAAAAATATGGCTAGATTGATACAAACAAGTTTGGAATATACTTTCCAAATAAGTAGTAAGTAGGTTGCAAACATTATGACGTAATTCGTCGGCGTTATCGCCAATTTTATACGTGCCGCAGATGTATTTTCTTTTCCATTTTTCATAATTATGAATTACTTTCTGAATTATATAGTGCGCCCTATATAACAGTATAGGTGTGAATATTTATGTGTGTGAAAAAATTGTTGAAATTTTGGCTTTTTATTTATTATTAGATAATAATATCGGGAAACGTAATTCTTTTTGAAATTGACACAGAAAAAATTCCTGTTGAAATTTCTATAGAAAATCTGCAACATTTACTTTTAACGAGCCTTTAGCAAAGACTTTGTATTTAGAGGGAGACAAAATTTGAATTGTTATTTAGAGTTTACTATACGTTAATGATAATGAGCAGGAAAGAAAATTTTATGTCGAAAATCGTACATCTGCACTACAATTATGTTGTTATTCTACAATATTAAACGCAGATAAAGACTAAATACTTTAAATCAAATATAACTGGTGATTCATTTGGAGGTACTTTTTTCAAAAATAGAACTTCAATTTTATCAGGTATTCTTTATTATCATACAGAAGAACTATTCTTGACATTTATCTTTTAAAATTATTTCCTTCAAATGTTGGTTGTAACTACGCCTAACGTGGTCCATTTTGAAGTTCCAATTTTCGATGACGCGTTCGAGCATTTCCAGTGGTGTTTGGCGAATAATGCGAGTAATGCTGGCTTCTAATTGCTCAATCGTAGCTGGCTTATCCGTGTAGACTTTAGACTTTACGTAGCCCCAAAAGAAAAAGTCTAAAAGTGTGATACCACATAATCTAGGTGGTCATTGCGCAGGTCTATTACATGAAATTAAATGATCACCAAATTGTTCTCGCAGAAAAGCCATGCTTTCACGGACTGTGTGGCAAATAGCGTCGTGTTGTTGGAACCAAATGTCATCGAGATCACGGGCTTCAATTTCAGGCAGCAAATAGTCCGTTATCATAGCGGGATAACAGGCGCTGTTCATAGTTACCATGCGGTCGCCTTCATTTTTGAAGAAATATGGACCGATGATTTCACTTGTCCATAACCCACACCAAACCGTGGTTTTGTTCGGATGTAATGGCAGCTCTTGAACCTCTTTAGATTGCTCTTCATTCCAAATACGGCAATTGTACTTATTGACGTAGACATGAACAAAGTTTTGGTTGAACAGTTTCGTCAAGCTTTTCAAGGGCCCAAAGACTGAAACGGTGACGATTTTAAAGGTCGACTGCTTTCAATTTTTGAACGAATTGAATTTTGTATGCTTTTAAACCAAGATTCTTACGTAAAATACGCCAAGTTGTGGCGTACAGCCAAACTGTTGAGCTTTATGTCAAGTCAATATGTGGGTTAGGTGGGCCGATATTTACTAGCCACCAAACTGGTTGCTTCGTGCTTTCTGATAATTTTAGAAGTCGAAGACATTGCGTTCTTTCTGCAATTCAACTACTCGCACTTCAATACATTCGAGTGTTGTACGATAGAGGGAGACAATGTTTTTACATCGTTCTTAATTGCTGTTTGAATATTTCGTTTCGTATTTTATTTCTTCTTGCTTTGCTTGATGACGCGTCGGAAAACCTTCTGATTTATTCGTTTACGCACCAGATGGAAAAATAAGAAATATTGTGTATCCCGCAGCACTTCAATAAATATCGAATTGAAACGAAACGCTGCAATGTTACAATTTTTTCAAAATGAACAAAATCAATAAAATGACTCAAAATGAATTGAATATTTGTGTAATGTCTTTCCTTCAAATTTATTTTAGTTGGTGACGTAGCAACGCGCGCAGGGTACAGCTAGTATTTGATAATTTTAAACGTTCGAGTGTACGAAAAGTTTCGTCCGTCACTGTATATATAATAAAACAATAGAAGAAGATATTTTATATCAACATGTACCATGTCTAATATCAGTTTATGTATATACACATATAAATAAATACACCAATTCGAGTTAACTGAATCACGAGTTAACAATATAAAAGTATCAACAACCATCCGAAATGTCTAGAACAAATACATATGTCATACTCCTAGAGATTTAATTTAAAATTAAAACAACTATAAATTTACAAGCCTCCAACGCGTTCAATGAAAAATACTGACAACCTACACGAAAACTTTCTCCTTATAGGCAAGATTAACAATTAACATGAATCAGCGCTGTTGTGTACCACCAGTTTTATACATGGCGCTCGCTTTGTATTACGATTATTAATGTATTTCAGAAATATATTTTTCTAATATATGTTTGCATATGAAATGGGGGCTTTTCTCTTCGTTCAGAAATGTCCGATATTTTTCATAAAAAAGAAGATAATTACAATGTGATTCACTTGGATTTTGCACTGTGTGGGTGTGATATCTATTTCCTTCACGTATCTGTTTAATCATATTGTTTTTCATGATACCAGATGAGTACCAGCGCGATACAGAAAAGTGAAATCAATTTAACATGGAAACAGTGCATTAGTTATAACTCGTAAATAAAAGTTTGTGGTGAAATTATCGTACATAAACGAACTGTACAACGTTGGTTCAAAAAGTTTTGTGATGGAAAGAAATAAGTCATTGAAAGTAGGCTTCGGAATATGCCCAAAACTTTGATCAACAATGAAATTTTAGGGGTCAAGTCAAACTTCAATAGAGTTCCAAGGTAGACTAAACTAACAGAAAAAAATAAATTAGTGAAAATGATTCAAACGAACGGTCTCTCATAATTTCATATTTAGGAGCGAAACTTCAAACAGAGGCATTAATTTGTTATTTATTGCAAATAAATTTATATTTAACTTTTATCTCCTTCAGCATATTCTCCTCCCCTATCTATACACCGCTGTATATGTTTTCCATTGTTTAAAACAATGCTGTAGTTCATCAGTTGTCAGCCTCTCCAACAACTCATCCGTTTTGTTTTTGCTTTTACATGTTTAACAGACTGAAAATGTGTTCGCTTTAATGCACTTTTCACTTTTGGGAACAGGCAGAAGTCACATGGTGCGAGATCTGGCGAATACGGAGGATGGTCAAGCACAGAAATGCCCTCGTCCACTAGAAACTGCTTCACAGATGGGGCATTGTGAGCTAGTGCGTTGTCCTGGTACAGAATCCACAAGTCGTTCTTCCACAACTCCTGTCTCTTCTGCCTTAGTCCTTCCCTCAGAGGGAAATTTCATTAATTTTCTGAACGTTCTCTTCAGTTCTTGCAATCACAGGTCGACCCCACGTCCATCATCTTCAACCTCTTCCCAACGTTGAGAAAACCGCTTATGCGATTCAAAAACCCGCGTGACGTAGCATTATCACACAACACTCCTTTTAACATTTGTAAATATTCTGTTGGCGGTTTTCTTAATTTGACAAGGAATTTCAGGTTAATTCCCCGCTCAACTTTTATGGCAACCATTATCACGGCAGTACTAAACAACAGTATGCTTTACAATTAAAGCTCGAAAGTAAACTAAAGTAGACAGAAAGAGGATGTTGCTTAGGAATTATCAAGGTCAATGACATTCCAATTACAGCCTCGCCCGATGCGGCTGCGCGATGGAAGAAGCGCAGTCTCGTTATTTAATTGCCATACCTCATATTTTAACGTGCATTTCAGACTTCTACGAAAAGTTACAACCTAAAAAACGTGAGAATATTATCATTGGTATTACAAAGGGTACCAGGAAAGTTTTGCAATATGACGCAACAATGAATCGTAGGAATCCGCTTGTTGCTGCATGTTGAGACATTCAACTCCTGTGAATACGGTGAATGGTTGATGGTTAAAAGGCAATTTTTAGTGATAAGCGTCGAACGATGAGATGGTGCATCATCATGTAATAAACGCCAGCTACTATTTTCACGATATTCAGAGCGCACACGACGAATACTCGCCAAAATACGCTCCATAACACCAAGATAATATACAGCATCAACTGTCTGATTAGTTGGTACAAACACTTTGTGCACTATGCCTTTCGAATCATAAAAACAAATCAATATCGTCTTCACTTTGACTTCTCCAAACGGCATTTTTTCGGTCTTTCTTAGAATTGACGTTTGGTTTCTGGATCAAATTGAAAACATCAAGTCTCATCGCCAGTTACAATAGCATACCTGACATTTTCGTCCTTTTTTGAGTCTTTAATCAAGTCTCTACAATGTTGAATTCACTTATCTTGTGTGGTACAAACCTTGCACAAATCTTTCTCAATCCCAAATGCTGTGTCAAAATGCGATGAATTGAATCTTTGGAAATGTGTAATTCCATTCCCACGTCTCGCAATGAGAATTTCGGCTCATTTCTGATAAATTCACGCACAAATTCGATGTTACTTTCCTTAACCACAGATTTTCTTGCACCAGGATGTTCGTCGTCATTGATGTCCATATGAATGTCTTTAAATCGTGTATACCACTCACACACGCTCGTACATGATAAACACGCATCACCATACACTTGTTTCATCAAATTAAACGTTTCAGTAAACGATTTACCGAGTTTAAAACAGAACTTGATGTTTGCTCTTTGTTTAAAATTCATTTTTCAACCAATGCCAAATACACACTGTTACTTTATGCGCAATTTCTTTGCTTCTAATGATGCAAATGTCATGATATTTTGACATAACATTGGTAAAAGATCTACCTTACCGGCGTGCATTTTTTAAATAGATGGCGCCACTAAGAATTACTATTTGAAAAAAGTACCGTTTTGTCTGCGACAGACTGTATATTTTCCTGTAGCTTTAGATAACGAAAATACAAACGTACATCGTAAAATCTCATCGAGTGTAGGAAAACTTTCTTGTCTGATTACATTTTACCACTTCTTTATTTAGTTCTCTAAATAGTATAAGAGTTACGTCAATTCTTTCTCTTATTATTATTTGGGGCATACACGTCAAGCAATAAACCTACAGTTTCTTCCTACATACTTAAATAAATTAACATATTTGGATATATGTTATGTACGTACCTTTATTCTTTCATATTCGAAATATATGAATATGTAAAAAAACGTTGGAATACTTGAGTTATCATGCACTTTCACATAAGCTGATATTAGTAACACGCAGCGTTAAGTATTCTTTTTAGGTACATATGCATATTCGACTTCCAAATACGTAAGAGCTTCTAAGTATGTACATAAATTCAAGTAGATGCATGTATCAGACGCTGTTATATGTAAAAAGAAAAGAACAATGAAGGTTTCACTAAATAGGTAGGATGCTATTGAGATCAAGGTTTGCTCTTCAGAGTAAGGTGAAATGTGAAAAGCCACTTTAAAATTTTGACAGTAAAAATGACCGTAGCGTTTGATTGAATTGTGAAATGATAAATTACTAATCAACGATTTTTAATATATCATTATTCACAACTTTATTTACAATACTAATATTAAAACAAGCGTACACCATTTCTTAAAATTTAATTAATGTCAATCTAATATTAGAATTTCAGAAAAAACTACACTGTATAGCCTTGCCATAAATAGTGTCAGTACTTTAGTGGTATATACAAAAAATAATTCATAGCATCAAACTATCGAGTTACCAGAAAAGTCATAAAGCATTTTTGCAACAGATGGTATTTCGTTTTTATAAATACAAGCGTACTAGGAAGGTTTTGCAATACAGCTTTGTTTATTTAATTTTTACAAAGTAATTTCCTCTAGACTCAATACACCTCTCCATCCTCCGAAACCAATCTTTAAACCAGTTCTACCAAGTTTCACTAGGGAGTAAAACACACTCGTTGTCTCGTTGTTCTCAACACTGGAAAACCGCCTCCCTTTTAGCTTCATTTTCACATGCGGGAACAGTGTAAAGTTGCAGAAAGCAAGATCTGGACTGTAGGGAGGGTGCTCGAGAAGTTTCAATCCTGTCGTGGTCAAATATTCGGCGCAGGCTTTGGCGCGGTGAGCTGGAGCATTATCATGATGGAGGAACCAGGTGTCCATTCTTGACTTTGACCGCAGGTTCTTGATAGATCAAATGACTTTAGGCAGGCACTATTCAGTATACCACTTAGCTGGGACTGTCTTCGGTTTGTCCAAAACGACGCGTTCCACAATTCCATTCGATTTGAAAAATACAGCTATCATTTTCTTCTTTACACATCGGGATTTTCTGACAACTGCGGATGTGTCCTCATCATCAAAGACCCAAACTTTGTTTTGAGCTTCGGTCGGCACATCGTAATAGTACAGCCAAGTCTCGTCACCTGTCGCGATGTTGTTCACACACCGAGATTGTCCCTCATTAAACTTTTTTAGCATCTCCCGGCACCAAGTCACACGTCGTGTCATCTGCTCTTCAGTCAGTCGATGCGGCACCCAGAGAGAACAAAGTTTCTTCACGTGTAAATGACCATGTAGAATCGAACGAATTGCTGCATTTTTCCTCCGTAACTGACGTTCGTGGCCTTCCCCCCCTCTCAGCATCCTCTACAGTTAAATTTCCCCTTTCAAATTCTCTACACCACCTGAACATCGTTGTGCGATGTGGACAAACATCACCTAGTGCAAGAGTCATTTCTTCGAAGCACTGGTCTATGTTTAAAGCAAGCACGAATTTATAACGCAAAACTGCCCTTATCTCATTTCGTGACCACGATGCCATCGCAAGCACTTTAGACTCTCACTGCTAATGAATAACTGAGCTCATCGACATGGCGCAGCAGCTACTATACTCGTATGAACATGTCTCAACATGCAGCAACAAGCAGCTTCTTACAATTCATTGTTGCGTCATATTGCAAAACTTTACTAGCACCCTTTGTATTAGACTGAGAAATGGAGAAAGCGGTAAGGGAAGAAAAACTTAGTTGGAAAATTTTTGAAAATGAATAAATAAAAGCTGCACATATCTTCATAAATAACTTTGAAGCAAAACAGGAAATACGGAAGGAGGAACAGAGGAACTTGCAAAGATCAGTGGTAAAAAAGAATAATGAAATAATAATAAATAAACAAGGAAATACTCAAAATTTGGAAAGAACACTTTGCCGAAGTTCCAAGTAGCCGAAAACTTGAACGACGGGAAAAAGGAAGAAATCAACCCAGAATATGAGGGGAACAAAGATATAGGACATAGACGAGGCACTAAGGAGAACAGGTAAAATCATTGATAATAAAATAGCTAAGCAAAGAGGATAAAAATTAGATGCATATTATCTGCAAAGAAGCTTGAGAAAAAGATTTAATACTTAAGTGCAGAGGCAAGAATTTTAGAATGCCAATCTATAAAAGAAGAGCATACGAACTGCGATAACTATAAAACAGTATGTTTGTTCACAATAGGCTACAAAGTATATAGAAAAACAATAGAGAAAAACAGGTAGAGGTAAAAGTAAAGGATCAACAAATCGCATACAGAACAAACAAGCTGATAAACGATAACACAACCTCAACTTTATCGAAAGGGTTATGTAAAGTGGAGAAGCAATATATTTAATTTTCATAGAACTGAACTGTCAAAATATCAGAAGAGAAATTATATACAAATATCCAAAAGAGTTCAAAATATAAAAGAAACTATTAGAAACAACGTAAAGTATACACAGAAATTTGACGGTACAGATAATAGCAGATGGTCAAAATTCAAAGCAATTCGAACTGAAGTTGAGGGTAAAGTAAGAGGGCAGCCTAAGCCTTTTGCTACTTATAATTGCGACGGATATATTTACTAAAAATACCAAAAGAAAAACAAAACAAATAACAATAGAACATAAAAATCTCACACCAGCCAAACTGGACAGCCTATTGTACACTGATGAACTGATGACATTATAGTAATGGCAAAAAATCAAAAATAAATGCAAACACAGCTAAATATATAGTCGAAAGAAATCGAAACGTTTGGGCTAAGGCTTTTGATCGTATTGGCCATGACGTCCTTCTTTATAAATTACAATCTTTGGCTTTGTCGATTCCTTTTATCATTTTTTGGCTCATATTTATATAGTAGGCCCCGAAGTGTCATTTACCAAGACCATAGGTCCTACATTTTCTATGTTATTTTCGGAGTACCACAGGGCTCAATTCTAGGACCAATGCTGTTCCTAATTTCTTTTAATTATCTGCTCAATGTTTTGGAGTGCGCTGATGACTTGATAATATATCCTACATATATCCACGATAGCTGACTGTCTTCGGTTGCAAAGACAACTGAATAAGATCTTCGAATGTTGGTCAAACGACAATCTATCTATGAAGGTTTCGAAATGTAGAATTGTAACTTACTCAAATAAAAGTGCACTTATAGTTTACAACTATACTCAATAGTCATGAAATTAGAGACCTCGATGTTGATTGCAGTTTCAGTTTTGCAAAACATATTGATCAAATATTGGATTGTGGTTCAGCGATAAGATTTGATCCAGTTCTGCGAATATATGAATTGAAAAATAACTCGATGTCGGTCTTCGTACTCTCTGGAGTTCACGTTTGTAGAAATTGTATTGGATGGATTTCCAATCTTTTGTAACAGTCGGAGAGAATTAAGGAGGATAACAATGTTTGCGGTTAAACGAGGTCTGGGAACAGAGCAATGCAAGGTAGCATACATTTTGCTGTAAGAATCTTGAAGAAGATAGATATCATAGTTACCAAGAAGTGACCAATCCATTGTAGAAAAATCAAAAACGATTTTATGATAGTCGCCTTTATAAAAATTGTATTCAATCTTTGAAGGACTTTGCATTAGATAGATGTCTACAGCAGGATAATGAACTTCCTCGGCAATAAACGGGAAGGAATCGTGTAAAACCTCAATGTTATTCGCAAAATTTGACAAAACCTGATCGAGTGTTCTATTATTTATATTAGAGACATTGTTAAAGGCAGAGGGACAAAACGAGAACAACATGGCTGAAGAGAGAATACAGGAAGTATAATTTAAGAGAGGAAAACATTGCAGAAGATAGGAGAGGATGGCACAGAATCGGTACGAATGGAAGAAATAGATAAGTGAATCGAAATCAATAAGATAGAATCCGACACTCTAAAGAACATAAGGAACAATAGTGAAGACGAAGAAATATTAGCGGAATGTTCTTATTTTGGTTTCACTACCTTTTTCGATTTTGTACAGTTAATAGAGTGTCATAAATAAACTGAAAATGGTTCTAATTTAAAGATAAGGCACTGTATTAATGAGTATTTAATAAAATCGATTATGACAACAAGGGAAATAAAACCACATCGAATTTACAATAACTTACGAGGGAGCGTTTTTATATTCGCGGAATGAGCGGGTTGTAGAGGGGTGAGTAGGCGCATTGGGGGCGTGGCCTGTGCAGCAATTCATGATTAGTATAAATACGAAGTTTCATTGTTATTAGACAGTTAGTCTTTGAGCTATCGTCAACCAAGTAACATAATCAGGAGTGAAAAGTGAAATATGGAAAAAATCGAATATCGTGCCGTTATAAAGTTCCTTACCAGGCAAGGAAAATCAGTCGCGACCATAATGAATGAGATGTCATTGGTTTACGGCGACTCTTGTCCAGGAAAAACCATGGTGTACAAGTGGCATAGTTTATTTAAACAAGGAAGGGAATCCCTTGAAGACGACCCGAGGCCGGGCAGGAGCATTGAGGTGACCACGCCAGCACTTATCCAAAAAGTTGAACAAATTGTACTCGAAGATGCTCGACTAAAGAAGAAACAACTCGCAGAAATGGTTGGAGTATCCGATACAACAATTTTTAAAATCCTACACGATCATCTCGGCATGTCTAAGGTCAGCGCAAGATGGGTCCGAGAATGCTCACGCCGCCGCAAAAACAACAGCGCGTAGAGTGTTCGCGTGTATTTTTGGACCTCTGTAATGAAGACAAGGATAGTGTATTGAGTGGAATTGTTACTGGAGACGAAATTTGGGTTTATCATTATGAACCTGAGTCCAAACAAGACTCCATGCAGTGGCATAAAAAGGGCACAGCTCCTCCCAAGAAATTTAAAGTGTCACAATCAGCTGGGAAACTCATGGCAACGGTATTTTGGGACTCGGAAGGAATATTGGTGATTGATTATAAAGATAAAGGTGTTTCTATAACCGGAGAATATTACGCTTCAATACTAGAGCGACTAAAAGAAGCCATTAAAGAGAAAAGACGGGGAAAATTGACAAAAGGTGTTCTGCTTTTGCACGACAACGCGCCCGTCCACAAGAGCCGCGTTGCGTTAGCTGCCCTGCATAAGGTGGGCTTCGAAATTGTGAATCACCCACCCTACAGCCCAGACCTGGCCCCGAGTGATTATTACCTATTTCCGAAAATGAAAAAAGAGCTGCCGGGTAAAAAATTTACTGCCGATGATGAAGTCAAGGAGGCAGTTTCGGCGTATTTTGCAGATAAAGAGAAATCATTTTTTTATGAGGGTATAAATAAATTAATTGAAAGATGTGAAAAATGTATCCGTCTTGCAGGTGAATATATTGAAAAAGAAAAATAATTTGGTTTTTTTATTTCCACCCCTTGTCCCCCATTCCGCGAATATAAAAACGCTCCCTCGTATCTTTAAGAAATAGATAAGTGAATCGAAATCAATGAGATAGAATCTGACACTCTAAAGAACATAAGAAACAATAGTGAAGACGAAGCAATATTAGCGGAATGTATTTTTCTTATTTTGGTTTCACTACCTTTTTCGATTTTTTACAGTTAATAGAGTGTCATAAATAAACTGAAAATGGTTCTAATTTAAAGATAAGGCACTGTATTAATGGGTATTTAATAAAATCGATTATGACAACAAGGGAAATAAAACCACATCGAATTTACAATAACTTAACTTTAAGAAACAGATAAGTGAATCGAAATCAATGAGATAAAATCTGACACTCTAAAGAACACAAGGAACAATAGTGAAGACGAAGAAATATTAGCGGAATATATTTTTCTTATTTTGGTTTCACAATTTTTTTCGATTTTTTTACCATTAATATAGTGTCATAAATAAACTGAAAATGGTTCCAATTCAAAGATAAGGCACTGTATTAGTGAATATTCAATAAAATCGATTATGACAACAAGGGAAATAAAACCACATCGAATTCACAATAACTCAACAAACATAAAATAAATTAAAACACGTAGCGATCTATTTGTGTTACAATTATTCATGAAATGAACAATAAACCGCGATTTTATTATATTTTATAACCGCCAATTTACATCTTTAATTGTTATTATTTCTCCAATACGTATACTTGCTATTTAAAAAATGTGAAGAAATGTTAAACGTCTTAACATAGGCTAGATTTCTTTATCATTTTTTTACTAGAAATTTTACAAAACATCCTGTTTATTTTGATATGTATGTTATAAAAGGAGAACACTATATTTTAATATAACAACTATCTATAGTAGATTGAATAATATTTTAAAATTTAAACAAGTTCATATCTAATCATATGAAAAATGCAGAATGATAAAGTGCAGCCCCAAATATTTTCAATCACTAAACTAATAATATTCCAAGTGGCCCGCAAACAGTACTATAATACATTAAATATTAATTGTATCGATAAAATTCGGGAATATCTCGTTTTATAAGAGCGAAAATTTATTGTGTGACATACAGTTTCGGGAATACATAAACTAGTAAATGTAATAGCAAAGGAGTACATTGAGAATTTCAAAATTCAACTAAAAACAAGTTTTACTTTATTGGTTAAATGGAATGGGGGGATTTGCTCCTACCATACAAGTACCGACTTTACCACGCATTTGATACACCGCTAAACTTTCAAAAGCATCGCGACCGCGAATAGTTGAAGACGTACATACATACGCCGTTGTGTTATTATTTATTACTTTAGTATTTATAATATACATATCAGTAACGAGTGTGCCTTTATAAAATGACTGTGAATAAATCGACGACCACTTCGAAGACTACAAAGAAAAAAAGTGCCGTAACCAGCAACACGAGTACATCTTCATCGACATCTTCGTCAACTACAAAAAAGGTAATCGGTTCTAGTAGTAGTACATCTAAAGAAGTAGCTTTACAACACCAAGATGGTCCGTTATCCAAATCATCTTCGGCATCCAGTCTCAGAATTTCCGACGTTTCGCATTTACCAATAAATTCCAATTTGGTATCTTATACAGTTACTGAATCATTACCGCAGGGCAGTGGTGAGAAAATAACGAAATATGAAGAATCCGGCGCGACGAGCACCGAATACAGGCATTTCATTTCCCAAGATCAATCGAATAAAGTTTCATCGAACATAACTCAAATTAGTTCGATACTGAATCAGTCGACATCTAATTTATCGGAGTCATCAGCCGCCACTAACGAAACCTACATCGTTCACGAACCTAAAGAAGAAGCTCGAATAATAAATAAAAACGATTCGGCGTGGAATGGTAAGTTCATATACGAAAAACCAACAAAATCAAATCAAATCGTACAGAGAGATGGTGGGACGACAGTCAAACAATCCTCTCAGTCAATGTCCTCGCAAAAAAAATCTTACAACCAAAAAAGCTCGTCAGATAGTTATGTGATAGAGATCGTAGATGGAAAAGAAAGGATCGTTGATAGGAAACATCATGAATCCGAGTTTGCAGATGCAGCCAGTAACGAAGAATTTCTGGCTACGAAGAGCGGAACAAATATAACACCGGAGGTGCATTATTCTCAAAAAGTTCAAGAAAGCTCGTTAGCGTATGATACGGCCGATCCGAATTTGAAAACTCCGAAGACGAGAAGTTTAGAAACCGGCAAGGAAATCCATAAGGTAGGAGACAGTCAAACATCTTCTTCATACGTAAGTCAAAATAATGCACTGACCGATAAAACTTTAAAATCAATAAAAGATGACACGAAATCGCCTAGGCAGAAAACAGATACAAATTGGGATGGAACATTTACAGTAGAACAAACAAATGGTAACGTAAATAAAAAGCGACAAACTAGCACGGATACCAGCAGGTACTTCGGCCAGGACTCTTCGTCAACAACTAAACGCACTGAAAATGTTAAAAAGGTTAATCAATCGGTTAGTGATTCAAAAGTATCGAAATCATCGAAAAGCCAAAATACCACATCGGAAACCTACGAAGTAGTCGGGGATGGAGATTTGGACACCACAATTCTGACTACCACCACGTATTATGACTCAAAAGGTAACATAATCAAAACTGATACTGACGTTTTACAAACAGACTTAGAGCATGCACCTGTAAAAACTTCACCAGGTACTACCACCATTAAAACGACCACGACCTATTATGATTCAAAAGGTAATATTTTAAAAGAAAATGTTGATGTTGACACGGAAAAAATTGGTACATCGCTGTTAGACTCTCGTGAATATAACACAGTAAATATTTCTGACTCAAAATATATTTCGGATTCTAAATTTATTTCTGAACAGCAGAATTTTGAAGATATACGATCCACGTCTCATACAGTAGAGGACAGAAAGGATATTTATTCGACTGATCTTAGGGATACCAGAACAATCGAAGACATCGAAAGGATCGACAAAGTTACTACTTCGACAGATGTGGACAGAATAGATCGCACCAAAAATATTTACGCAACTATTGATGACAAAAGAAGACAAGATATAAGAACGGATACTAACAAATTTTACTCGACAGATTCAGTTACCGACAAAATAATTGATTCAAAATTAACCTCAACAGATGTCGATAGAATTGATCGTAGCAAAAATATTTACACAACTACTACTGATGATCAAAGAAGAAAAGATATAAGAACGGACAGTAGCAAATTTTACTCGACAGATTCAGTTACTGACAAAATAATTGATTCAAAATTAACTTCAACGGATGTCGATAGAATTGATCGTACCAAAAATATTTACACAACAACTACTGATGATCAAAGAAGTAAAGATGTAAGAACGGACAGTAACAAATTTTACTCGACAGATACAGTTACCGACAAAATAATTGATTCAAAATTAACCTCAACGGATGTCGATAGAATTGATCGTACCAAAAATATCTATACTACCACTACTACTGATGACAAAAGAAGGAAGGACGTAATTACAGATAGCAGCAAGTTCTATGGAAGGGATTCTGATACAATTATCGATCGCAAACAAGATGTGCGCTATGTGGACGAGAATTACGTGGACACCTCGAAAATTCGAAGTTCGCAAACTACCACGGATTCGAGAGACTTCTACGGCCATTCTATTGATTCGAAAAATACTACTGTGAAGAATACCTACGACACGACAGCTGTTCAGAACACAATAGGCACCAGGGGTAAAGTAATAAAGGATAACACATTGGACTCAACCGATATTATATATTCGAACGACCGCCTTTATGGAAAAACAGGCTGGAATGGTAAATTTGTGTATGAAACACCAACTAAACCCAAGGGAACCTCAACACCTCGAGATAAACAACCAAGCGCGAAACCAGATGATCGTAAAGGTCCTAAAGATAGACCTGATGATAAATCTAAGAAACCCGATGACAGAGACAAGAAGCCGAGGAGACCAGGTGATAAACAACCCGATGAAAAAGATGGACCCATTCGTGATGGCAGGCGACCACAAACCCAAGATGAAATAATAGAGTACGTAATAACCAGTACACCTGATGGTCCCAGAAGAGTTCCTGTTCGTCCCGGCGTCCTCGACACAACCACAACTGAAATCCACAAAACCGATAAGAAGTATATTCAAGAAAGTGTAGACGTAAAGAAAACTAGCGATACATTCATCGATAAGGAAAGTACAGTTGAATTCGTTTATATCGATGGTGTTAAAACTCCTAGAAGACCTAGAGATGGCCCGACAGAAATTGTGGAATATATTACCGTTGATGGAGTGCGAAGACCTAGAAGACCAACTGATACCTATCCAATTACGGATTCGAGGACGGTAATTGAAAATTATGAGAGCGTAACGAATCTTAAAGATTCTAAAACGACTATCATAAAGGATTCCCAAACTTTCGTGGATGACCAGAGGACTGTGGAGCATTATACTGTTTCTGATACGTATGATAGCACAAGAGACGGACCAAGAGATAAATATCCACAAGGACCCAAAGGAACTTTTCCCAGAGATGATAAACGAAAACCAATTGAAGAGGGTCCAAAGCAAAAGGGTCCTAAATATCCAGGAGGCCCAGATGAAAAGTATCCCAGAGATAGAAGACCAGGTCAAGGCGAGGGACCAGAACCTAAACATGGAAAATATCCCGATGGAAAACCTAGGCCAATTGAAGAAGGCCCAGAAAAGAAAAGAGGTCCGAAACAACCATCAGATTTACTTCCGAAAGATACCGATAGCACTGTGACTGTTGTAAATAATCTCGAAACTGTAGATAAATTTACTTCTAACGTGGATATACGTAAAAGTACCGTGGAGAATGTCACAGAAACGATAGTCGACAAGAAATTCGTTGATATTACGGACACACGTGTCGATAAGTTGACTGACATTAGAAAGAACGTAGACGTGGTGGATAGAAAAGACGTGTTCATCGAAGAAAACATCGTCGATATAAAAGACATAGTAAGTAATTTACTTAGATAAATTGGGAGCCTTTGTTATTTTTAAATGAATGAAATAAATTTTGCAGAATGAGGTGAAGAATGTTACGCAGATCGATCGAATTGTCGACAATAAAGTCATTAATATAGTCAAGACTATAAAGGAACCCCAGAAACCTGACCGACACTACAGGCCACCTCAAAAAGAACAATGTATATGCGAACTCTGCACTTGTGGGTAAGTCGATCAAACTTATATTTATTGTTTATATATTTTCCATTAAATTAAATTTGTATGGAGCAGAAGTTTTTATTTTATATTCATTTTATTACAAACTACAGAATTACATTTAAATAAAATATTCTAATTATTACAAATATTAAAATTTATGCATTAAAAATCATAAAATTATGAAAATAGTTTTTATAATTAATATAAACGGGCAACGAATCACAATATTTTAATTTATTATTGGAATTTGTTTGCTAATCTAAATGATAAAATTTTAACGAAACCACTCATATTATTACACAGTTCTAAAACGAAAAAAAAACGCTTTGCTAAGTCGATAAATATTGTATTACAAAAGCATAAAAGTACTTGTAATGAATTAAATACATGTAATGTGTTTGAATTGTGCATATACAGAGTGTTGAATTTTCGATAGCTACGTTTTGTTATTTTGAAGAGATAGAAAAAATAGTTAAATATAACACATATATATGTATTGTTTTAAATAATAGTACGACGGTAGCCGTTTATATTTCGGGAATAGCAAACAAAAAAAAATTTATATTATCGAAAATAGTTTTATTGCTTTCCAAAATATTCTCCTTGAAAATCAATGCACTTTTGCAATCGCTTAAACCAATCTGAAAAGCATTGCTGCCTCTGTGAAGGCGGTATCTCCAAAATATGAGTTTTGAATGCCTCAACTGCCTCTTCCGGCGTAGAAAACCGTTGACCACGAAATTTATTCTTCACGTGTGGGAACAAAAAGAAATCACAGTATGCCAAATCAGGGCTGTACGGCGGATGGATCATCAATTCAATTGTTTGAACTGACCCGTGAGAGCTCGCATTGCCATGGTAGAAAATGATCTGCCGTTTTCGGTTTGTTTTCCTTATTGCTTCAAAAACATTTGGCAAACAAATAGTTGTGTATCATTAGGAATTGATTGTTCTGCAATTCTCTGAAGGTACGATTGCAACGTGACCGGCTTTTCCGTAAAAACAGGCAACTATTGTTTGGATATACTTCGAGCGCGAACAACTTTCGTTGGTTATGGCTCATCTTCGAATACCCACACAGTCGACTGCTGTTTACTATCGAGCTCATACGTATAGATCGAAGATTCATCACCTGTGACAACTTTATAAATTTTCTTTGAAGCACCGCCATTGTATTTTTTGTGTATTTCTTGGCACCAATCGACGCGAGTCCTTTTTTGAGTGGTTGTCAAATTATATGGTACCCAACGTGAACATAGCTTCTTAACGGCTAAATGTTCATGCAGGATCTAATGCACGCTGGTATTACTAATACTTAGAGATGCCTCGATCTCATGGTATGTCACGTGACGCTCTTGCATTATCAATTCAGACACTGCATTAATGTTTTCCGACACAACAACATTTGTGGGACGACCTCTACGAAATTCATCGTCTAAAGAACGCCGTCCGAGTTTGAATTCACTATACCAACGATATATTGTAGTTTTCGATGGTGCTTCATCACCATATAAAGAATTCAGCTCGTCGATGCATTCTTGTTGAGATAATCCACGCCGAAAGTTATGAAAAAGAATTGCACGAAAATGTTCGCGAGTTAATTTCATTTTTTCGCTGACATAAAATTTTCAATTTACTGTCAACTATAGAAATAGCGACCGGATAATAAAACTGTCAAGGTAAATATATTTTTAAAAATGACAAGCTTCACGATGCGATGATCAGATCGGAGACAACACTAACAGTGTTGCCAGTTCCCGAAATATAAACGGCTACCCTTGTATTAAAAGAGAATTGACATTCATATTAGGCTTTGAAATCGTAAAAAAAAATTGTTAATTTTATTTTCTTATTTCATCTCATTACAGATCTTTTAGACAATCTTTCTTAAATATATTCTACACTTTTTACATATTGAAAACCTCATTATTAATTTAAGAAAAACAAATTTCAGTAGTCAATATTTCTTAAAAACATTTTACAGTTTCAATATTTTATACAGGTATTAATGTTTATAGCATTTTTTATTTTCTTTTCTTTAACCAGATTTTTTTTTAATTTAAAAACATTAATTCTTAATTCAATAAAAGTTCTATCTAAGCTTACATATTTTTGTAAATATTTGAACATTGTGAGTCAGGCAATCTAATGTTACATTATGTTATGTTTCTAAATCACATATATCGAATTTTTCTATATATATGTATTTATAGTTAAAATCAGGAAAGTTTTCCGATCACGTAATTACTGTCGTATGAAATAAGATGTCGACAGGAAGTGAGGATGTCAAATTAAATACTATATTTATATTGCTGTTAGATGCAATAATGTTAAAAGTTACTATTAACATAACCTGAGAAGTTTGTAAATATAGGCTACGTTTAATGTCATAAATATTGGTAAAATAAGCACTCGTTTTTATTAACATCTATTAAGCACCTATGTATGTATATATTGGAAAAGAAAGTTTATTAATGAATCATTTATTTACAAGCAAGGCATATATTAGGTATCCTCATGATACTTATCTGAAACACCTTAGTAAGTACAAAAAACACATCGGAAAAAAGAATTAAAAATGTATGGAAAAGTGTATGTCTTATGAAATATTGTTGAAATAATTATTAAATACCTCAGAAGAACAAGTAGTTCGTTTATTAAATGAAAAAGTAAATAACATTTTAAATTTTAATAATAAAACCAGATGAAAATAAATAGTATAGAGAATAAATAAAAAAAAAAGAAATATAAATGTACGGAGAAATTGTCTTATGAAATATTGAAGTGATTATTAAATATCTCACAAGAAGTAGTTCGTTTATTAAATAAAAAAGTAAATAACACTTTAAATTTTAACATAATAAAACTAGATAAAAATAAATTGTCTAATCTAGTGTGTCCATGTCTTCCTCGGTATAAAATTCTGAACCAGTATTTACAGAAAAAACGAATTCGTCTTCGTCAGAGTTTGCTTCTCTCATACCACTTCTCTATTAATGCATAGTAGGTCGAATACATTGCTACCAATAATCAGGTGTGGAGATATTTGAAGATTGCTGCTGCATTTTTAAAACATTTTCATCTCCATATCCTTCTTCACCAACATGTTTATTATAGTGCGTTTTTGCACATGCCCAAACAAGTTCAATTGAATTGAATTCACAATGGTATGGTCGAATTCGCAGTACTTCGTGGCCAGCTTTTCTTATCAATTCATCTATTTCATAGACCTTTTGCGTTTTATGCCGCGTTGCTACTTCAAGCAGTTCAAGTTTTCTCATCGTAGGTTCATGGTCGATATTATATTATTCAACAAATAAACTATTATTGCTCTTTTCCAATTTTGATATGGTTACTTTTGAAGTAATACATTGTGGTAAGCCACATTATCCATCATGATTAAAGAAGGTTCATGCAGATTTGGAATTAATTGGTCATTTACCCATCTTGTAAACTTTACACTGTTCACCATGATAATCAGTTGTCGCTGTTCCCGAAGGAAATATCAAACTTGCATTTTCAATAAATCCATCTTTATTACCTGCATGAAGAATTAAAAAACGTTTACCATCATATCCTTCAGGTTTTCTAACACACGTGTTCTCATCTTGCCACGATCTTCATTTATTGCCCTTAGCAAAAATGCACGTCTCATCGAGAAAGACAACATCCATTTTATAAGTTTATATATATATATATATATATATATATATATGTTTATTTTATAAGACAACATTCGCTTTATAATTGCGTGAAAAGTAATATCGTAGTACAGCAATACGACTTTTCTTCATAAAAGCTCTGAGATTATTGTCTTTCGCAAATTTAAATCCTAAATGTTTTAACAGATGATTCAAAGAAGAAATGCTGATATTCATGATATATCGGTCCTATAGTATCGCATTGATATTTATTATGGCACGTTTTCTTCGTAGATGTCGTATCTCGACTTTTTTACTTGCTACGTGGTCTATAAGCTCCTACTTGTTACGCAGTTTCAACTTCTTTCGTGTGTTCGACATTAAACACTGTTCGAGCAGAAATACCTAATGCTGTGGCTACTCTCTAAAATAATGCTTTTTCGAAATATGTTTTCAAAAGGAACAATATTACCTCTTGTACAGAAATAACGCACAACAAAAGTCCTCCGTTGCATTTTTCAACTTGAAAATATTGATATATAAACAAAGTATTGGCAATTAGAATCAAGACGTGCACTTGGCATGACTATATCTAACCTGTAAATAACAAATGTAAAAGCTGCCTACGTAGGTTACCTAAGTGTCAACTTACAAGGATGATGAAATAAATGTGATAAATTAGCTGTTAGAACAATAACAAATATCAGCGGTAAAATACAAGAAATATAACAATATCGGGACCGTAGAACAGAAACTTTATAAGTCAAAACACTCTTTTATCTGTATTATACGTGACACGTGTGTGCATAATACACATGCTCTGCAAACGTCTGTTTTTTTCACAATTTTTTGACAAGACGTAGCGCGTAACTTTATTAGAAAAACGTTTGCGCCCTTTCTTTCTTCAACACACCGATAAATTAAACAAATGCCGGTATATGTTCGTATTTTGCAACGTTATTGACATACTGGCAAACTTTCGTGATTCCAATAATATATATATTTGTGTGTTTAGATACGAATTTTAAAAAACTTTAAATTACTCAAACGAAAGGATTAATTTAGAGAATGAATACGATATAGTACAAAAATAAATTTAGTATTGTTCTAATTGAAAATAATAAATAAATGGAATCCTATCTGTTTTCAATTTTTTTCAATGTTTTTTTTAAAGTTTATCTGAATTCAAACTATCGTTTCTGCAGAGACTTGATAAAATTATATATATAGTTATGCATTATGCAAGAAATGAGAAGAGAATTAAAAGATAATACGTATTTGTTTTGAATTATTAAATTCAGATATGTATTAAAACGTATTTTACTTTAATATAGTAGATAATAAAATAGCTTATGATAAATATAAAAAAAGGTATGCAGTACTGTCGAAGAGAAAGTAAAATATCTTAATACACATATATTTGCAAATGAACTGTTTATGAGATAACGATTAGCAGACTCAATTTGCTTTCGTGTTTTAATTAAGGTGTTATTATATTTTTATATAAGATACTTCTTCTAACACTTAGCTATACTTTGCCTCAGAATAAGTAAGAATGATTCAAATATCCCGCTAAAACGCGTAACTTACCATAAAAATGAAACACAAACAGTTGTGAATGTAGCAGTTTGTCAACAATATTAATCTTTTTCCTTATTATATAAAAATAAATGTTAGAACCTTGGTGATCACTCATTTTATTTTTATACTTAAAAGTACAGATTATATTAAACAATACAGAAAAATATAATAAAACAATGCAAAAATGTAATTAACAGTTTACAGGTTATGAAAAATGGCGGATATCTGGCATTCATTTATTCATATTAAACTTGCCTGTTCAAGAACCAATGAAATCTCTTAAAAATGTGTACTATTTTGGCGCAATATTTGAATCACTCCTTATTCTGAGACAAGGTATAAAGTTGCTTAGTTTAGGCGTTATACGACCTTGGTGCTACAATCGTTTTTATTATAAATTAAAAAACAGCTAATGGTATTTTGCTAAAGCATATGTTGACATAGGTAGTTTTATGAGACAAAAAAGCATGAAAAAAACTTGTGTTTTTTAAGAATTGCACATTTCAAATTTCTACGTCAATGAAAGAATAAAATTTAGATGGCGTAATCTATTTACTATAAAAAATGTATCTCGATTACACTCATCGTTTTTGCGAAATTTGTATTTTAATAATTCATTTGAAAGAAGATGTAGGTCATGCATCGTAATGGAAGGACGGCATTTTGAACATTTTCTTTATTTATAATTATTTCATGTAAAAATATAATAACCACGAAAGCAAATTCAGTCTGCTGCTATTACAATAAAATCGCTTCTGGTAAACGGTTGATTTGCGAATGTAATTATGAATGTTTATTAAGATATTTTACCTTCTTTTCGACTGTACTCTATATTCTCTAAAAATCTGTAGACGTTTTAAAACAGTCTGTATAGTACTTATCAAAAGAAACAAAAAAGTTTTTGTTGAAATCAGTTCTTAATTTAGCTTTTTGTTTGACCTTTTTTATGGGACAAAAAACGCATGAAAAAACTTAGATGGCGTAATTAATTTACTATAAAAAAATGCAACTCGATTATTCGATTACATCTCGTAAACGGTTGATTTGCGAACGTATGTAGGAGGGAGCGTTTTTATATTCGCGGAATGAGCGGGTTGTAGAGGGGTGAGAAGGCGCATTGGGGGCGTGGCCTGTGCAGCGACTCATGATTAGTATAAATACGAAGTTTCATTGTTATTAGACAGTTAGTCTTTGAGCTATCGTCAACCAAGTAACATAATCAGGACTGAAAAGTGAAATATGGAAAAAATCGAATATCGTGCCGTTATAAAGTTCCTCACCAGGCAAGGAAAATCAGTCGCGACCATAATGAATGAGATGTCATTGGTTTACGCCGACTCTTGTCCAGGAAAAACCATGGTGTACAAATGGCATAGTTTATTTAAACAAGGAAGGGAATCCCTTGAAGACGACCCGAGGCCGGGCAGAAGCATTGAGGTGGCCACGCCAGCACTTATCCAAAAAGTTGAACAAATTGTACTCGAAGATGCTCGACTAAAGAAGACACAACTCGCAGAAATGGTTGGAGTATCCGATACAAAATTTTTAAAATCCTACACGATCATCTCGGCATGTCTAAGGTCAGCGCAAGATGGGTGCCGACAATGCTCACGCCGCCACAAAAACAACAGCGCGTAGAGTGTTCGTGTGCATTTTTGGACCTCTGTAATGAAGACAAGGATGGTGTATTGAGTGGAACTGTTACTGGAGACGAAACTTGGGTTCATCATTATGAACCTGAGTCCAAACAAGACTCCATGCAGTGGCATAAAAAGGGCGCAGCACCTCCCAAGAAATTTAAAGTGTCACAATCAGCTGGGAAACTCATGGCAACGGTATTTTGGGACTCGGAAGGAATATTGTTGATTGATTATAAAGATAAAGGTGTTTCTATAACCGGAGAATATTACGCTTCAATATTAGAGCGACTAAAAGAAGCCATTAAAGAGAAAAGACGGGGAAAATTGACAAAAGGTGTTCTGCTTTTGCACGACAACGCGCCCGTCCACAAGAGCCGCGTTGCGTTAGCTGCCCTGCATAAAGTGGGCTTCGAAATTGTGAATCACCCACCCTACAGCCCAGACCTGGCTCCGAGTGATTATTACCTGTTTCCGAAAATGAAAAAAGAGCTGCGGGGTAAAAAATTTACTGCCGATGATGAAGTCAAGGAGGCAGTTTCGGCGTATTTTGCAGATAAAGAGAAATCATTTTTTTATGAGGGTATAAATAAATTAATTGAAAGATGTGAAAAATGTATCCGTCTTGCAGGTGAATATATTGAAAAAGAAAAATAATTTGGTTTTTTTATTTCCACCCCTTGTCCCCCATTCCACGAATATAAAAACGCTCCCTCGTATGTTTATTAAAATATTTTATCTTCTTTTGGACTGTACTCTATGTACTTTAAAAATCTGTAAAAGTTGTTTTAAAAAGGCCTGTATAGTACTCATCAAAAAAGCAAAAAAAGTTTTTGTTGGATACAGTTCTTAGTTTAGCTTTTTGTTTGACCTTTCTATTTGACTTGTTATTCGCTTATTAAAACGTGCGGTTTGTGAGTAGTATCGAAAAGAAACGCGTGCGCGAGTGACACATTCGAGTAACACTGTATTTAAGAAGAACTTCTAGAGTGGTAAGCAAATATTCTTTTAAATATTGTTACACTGCTTCAAACATTTTTTTTGGTCTTTCGTAGTCGGGTTATGAACTGAATCCTTCATTTGTATATTTTTATTGTTAAAATCGTAATTTTCTTACTGACCCTTTTTTCTTTTCTTTATTTTTTTCCAAATAAACATTACTTATTTCTTTATTTAAGTAATAACTATTATTGTTTAAAATTCTTGATATTATATTAGTTATATACTTGTAATTGTTTAATAGATTTACAAAGATTATAAACTTATATTTGCACCGTTTGCTTTTTTTGATGTGCTAATGCACATCTGATAACTTCATGGTATATAATGGGTGATTCATTACGATGTACTTTTTTCAATAGCAATTTTTAACAGATAAAGCGTGAGTCGTGTCAAAACAGTTAGGCTATTTTAGTTAAGTGTTGTGTGAAATTTTATTATGGAAAGACTCAGCCCAGCACAGCGTCTACAAATTATTCATCTGCATTACGAAGTGGAGTCATCGATCCATATTTCTTCAAAAATGAAGCTACTTGCCACACAGCCCGTGAAAGCATGGCTTTATTGCGAGAACAATTTGATTCATTTAATTTCATGTAATGGACCTGTGCAATGGTCGCTGATATCACACCTTTAGACTTTTTCCTTTGGGGCTACGTAAAGTCAAAAGTCTACATGGATAAACCAGCTACGATTGAGCAAATTGAAGCCAATATTACTCGCGTTATTCGCCAAATACCACTTGAAATGCTCGAACGCGTCATCGAAAATTGGAACTTCAGAATGGACAATGTTAGGCGCAATTTCGGCCAATATTTGAAGGAAATAATTTAAAAAAATGAATGTTAAGAATGGCTCTTTTGTATGATAATAAAGAACACCTGATAAAATTAAAGCTTTTAATTTTTTCATTTTTGGAAGTGTCAAGAATGTATGATAATAAAAAATACCCAATAAAATTGAAATTTTTATTTTTTTTATTTTTGAAAAAGGTACCTCCAAATGAATCCACCCGTTCGTGTTAGTTTTTGTCACCATCGAAATCCATATACGTTTAAAAATGCATCAATTACCGCAGAAAGAAATTGAAAAATTAGAAATGCTTTTAGTAGAGTTTCGTCAGAAAATTAAAGATATTTTTATCAAATTTGAGACAATATTTAAATAGGAACTCGTGCTTTATATGATAAAATGCAAATTGCTCTATTTTTAGCTAGGTATACTCGCATAGAATATTATTTCGAACAATACGAATAAACGCAATCGGCAGTATGATCTTTTTATGTTAAACTCTAAAAAATGGATGAATATAAATCGGATATTAAAATAGGTAATCCACTAGAACATTTTTATTATAAAGGGTGTTTCAAATTTCGCGGTTTTTTTTAAAGAATACGTAAAACACATAATTTGCATTCACTTTCAAAAACTTTTTATTGGTAATTGAAGCATCAGTTATGACATTTATATGCGAAACATAATATCTGACAAATGGCCTCCTCTTGCAGCTCCACAGACGTCCACTCTTTTGTTAAAATTTTCAATGACATTTTGACATAATTGAGGCTCTATCTCACCAATGACACGAATAATTTCATCTTTCAAAGCAGGAATTGATTGTGGACTGTTTTTATAAACCTGACTTTTCGCATAACCCCAAAGAAAATAATCTAACGGTGTCAAATCACATGATCTTGGTGGTCAATTAACTTCACCATTTCTTGAAATTACACGTCCAGAAAACTTTTCTCTCAATAAATCCATTAATTCGTGTGCAAAGCGAGGTGTAGCGCCATCCTGTTGAAACCACATATCCTCTAGATCAATATTCATTAATTCAGGCCACAAAAATTCGGTATCATCCGACGATATCGATCACCATTGACTGTTACAGCTTCACCAATAGCATTTACAAAGAAGTAAGGTCTAACTCCACTGCCTGACCATAATGCATACCAAAGAGTAACTCGTTTAGGATGCATAGAATTCTCATGAACAATTCGTGGATTTTCCTCACCCCAAATACAACAATTTTGTTTATTAACATAGCCACCAAGTTCAAAATGTGCCTCATCGGACTGGTTGCCGCATGGAATTGCTGTTATAGTAGTTCCCTTTGGCTTCATATTCAAGCCAAAGGGAACTACTACAACAGCAATTCCATGCGGCAATACCTAACGAAATTATGTACGACTTTTGACTTAAAACATCCAGATCTTAGTCACAAAAAAGTTCTTTATGGCAGTGCGCCAGTTTACAAGAACACAAAAGACCAACTTATCCTCCGCAAATATAATTTCTTTGAGTTGGACCACCGATCATATAATCTCGATTTACCTCTGTCGGACTTTTATTTATAAATTTTAAAAAAGCACCTCAGATAATAACTAATTGAAAGAGAATGCTGATACATTTAAAGACCAGAAGTAATAATTTTTTTTCGGATAGAATAAAATCATTGCTGGGAAAATAGCATAAGTTGAAGTTAAGGGAAGTTACTAAAAATAAAAAATCGTAGGTTTTTGCTTCGTTATTATCCGGTTCATTCGTTGGTTCCCCTCGTATGCACGTGGTGGCGTGGAATATTACATTGGAAACTATTAAACAGAAAATATCTAAAGCGAATTTTTTCCAATGCGATTATTAGATATAACGCATTTTTTTTTCTAGAATTGAATGACTTTACTAAGAAATATTTTTATTTTGAACCATAAAATAATTAATAAAAATACAAATGCTTATCACAATTATTACTAAGTTACTATTATATTGCATTCAATATTTAAACAATACTTGTGTTCAAGGAAAAAAACATTTTAAAAAATTGAAAGTAGTATAAAATTATTAATTTGATAATTAGCAAAACTCGGTAAACACTCTAAAGTAATTTAGATTTTTTCATACTTAAAAGAAGCATTTAAAACAATTGATGTAAATGCCAATTTGAAATGTGTAATTATCTAAAATAAACAATATTATTCAGTTATTCTTTATCTACATAAAAGGCCTTTAGTTAAATGGTAATATCAAATGTATGCATGTTCTATCAGTCGTTTCCCTCAAGAAATTTCGGATTATTTTTTCTAAGAATATGTAAAACTATCAAATATTTCTACTCACATCTGCTATTTATTCGTGGGCAAGGTGAAAAGTTCTCGGCCTGACAATGAAAGACTGCGATTTAAATTTAAAAAATGATTTTATTTTTCTACATAATTTCCCTTGAGTTCAATACACTTGGTCCAACGTTTTTCTAACATCAATATTCCTTCCCGGAAGTGAGAGTCTGGAAGGCTGTCAAAATATTTTTCTACGGTCCTTTCAACTTCTTCGTTGGATGTGAATCGCTTTCCAGAAACAAATTTTTTCAAATTTGGGAATAGATGGAAGTCTGGGGGTGCCAAATCAGGAGAATAGAGAGGATGGCCGAGCAAATCGTACTCCAAATTCCGCAATTTTCCCATCGCCAACACACCCTACTGTGCGGGTGAGTTGTCCTGATGAAAAATGATTTTTTTCTTCTTCAAACCAGGCCTCCTCTCGCGAATTTTGGCGTCGAGCTGGTCAAGAAGGTTAGAGTAATATGCGCCTGTAATTGTTCTGCCTTTTTCAAGGTAATCAATTAACAAGATTCCATTTGCATCCCAAAAGACGCTGGCCATGACTTTTCCGGCAGATGCGATCGACTTCGCTTTCTTTGGCGCTGAACCACCGGCTTCCACCCACTGCTTCGTGTAGTGGTGGACCCATGTCTCATCCATGGTGACAAATCGCCGCACAAAATCGGTCGGATTCTTGTTAAATCGGTCCAAAGAATGCTCCGAAAATCGTTTGCGTATTTGCTTTTGATCGACATTCAGCAAATACAGCACCCATCTTGCGCAGAGCTTTCTCAAATCTAATTCTTTGTACAAAATGTTTTGCACACTTTCTTCCGTTATCCTCACAGCCTCAGCTATGTCATTCACTTTCACTCGCCTATTGTCCAACACAATATCATGTACTTTTTTGATAATTTCTGGTGTGGTTGCGGTTTTTGGCCGTCCTTCACGTGGGTCATTCTCGAGGGACGTACGATCACGTTTAAATTCAGCTGCCCACTTTTTAACGATTGACATCGAAAGACATACACTTATGTCAACTTCGGATGAATTTCCATAGGGGTTAAACCAACCAAAACAAAGAATTTTATAACAGCACGATATTCAAGTTTATCCATTTAAAAAAAGAACACGCACGACGTCTGCTTCAAAAATTCTTGCAAACAAACTACTAGTAACTATTAGTAATTAGTGAGAATAGGAAAGGCAAACTTTTTGGCAAAAAAATTATTTATTATTTATTATTATTATTATATTGACATAAGTATTTTCCTTGTAACACATTACATTTAGTCCCCTGTTATTCAAGTCTTTTTTATTCCTTCAGGAAAGTAAACTTTATCAAACTGTTCGAAATAAGCATTAGTTTCAGTGATTGCCTCTCCACTCAATACAAATCTCTTGCAACTCAGTCAAGTTGCCAGGTTGGGAAGAAGAATAAGAGTCTGAGGGGGCAAACCTTACTAATAAGCTGAATCAAGCAGTTCGAAACGTAGTTGAATTTTTACAATTAAAACAATCAAAGTGTGAACACGCACATCATCTTGACGAAAAAGCCGTTGTTTCTTCTTAAAGTTCAGACTTTTGCGTTTGTATTGCATCGCGCACTTGAGTTAAAAGGAATGCTTAATGTTCGCTTGCTATCGTTTTACCTTTCTAAATATAAATAACCATAACCTTTCCGGCCGAGTTTATGGTATTTACCTCCTTATGCCAACCTCACTCCATCGTTTCGATTATCGCTTCGTTTCGGGTATATCTAAGTTTCATCGACCATTATTGTTCGGCGCCAAAAATCTCTCTGATCAAATCTTAATTTAATTAATTTAAGCTTAATAGCTTAATAAAATTTTCAGGAATATTGTACCACTCCTCCTGTAGTATATTCCACTGTTTTTGCCCCCCCCCCCCTTCACACTTCTTTATGTCAAGATAATCCCGCACATGTTCAATGATATTTAAGTCAGGACTTCGAGGTGGCCATACCATAGTCTGCAATGTCCTATCTGCTTCCTGCTGTGTTTAATAAGTTTTCGCAAGTTTTGAGTTATACTCAGGGTCATTATCTTGCTGTAGAATGAAACTATTGTCAATAAGTCGCTGCCTGGATAGTATGGCATGTTCTTCTAATAGTGTCCTGTATTTCTCACTAGTTAATTTACCCTCAATTTTTACAATTTCACCCACACCTGCTGCCGCAATACAACCCCAAATTTGGATATTGCCTCCTCTACGTTTTATGGTAGTGTGTAAACATGGTTTCAATAACGATTCACCAGGGCGTCGTCTCACATACTGACGTTTGTTGGTCCCATATAATTTATATTTAGATTCGTCAGTCCATAGTACGTGTCGCCACTCATTATATCCCCAAGTTCGTGGTCTCTGGCATTTTTCCCTCTATTACCTCGTCGCAGTAAGGGTTTTCTCACGGCCACGCATCCCCTCAAACCTGATCTGAGCAAGTATCGCCTTACTGTTGAAGCATGTACCGAACTACCAGATGTTCGCGCAAGATCTTGAGCTAGTTCTGCGCTAACTTTCTTACGATTTCTTAAGGCACTAACTTTTAAAAACTGTGCGTCAATTTTTCTGAGCTTTTTTGGACGTCCACTCTTTGGTCTATCACTTACACTGCCGGTTTCAGTAATACTTTTTATTGTTTGTTGTATAGCATACCGGGAATATTTCACTATCTTTGATATTTTCACTTGACTATAACCCTCTAGGTGTAAAAATAATTTTATTTGTGTCTAGTAATGCTATTCTATGTGCATTTTCTATCTATTATAACAATTTACAGCACACAATTTTTTTTAAATGAAAATTTCACTCGTAGGCGCGTTCTTTAAGAATCTAAATAAATTCCATTATGGAACTGCTCTGTACCGTTTCTACCACTGAATTAAAAACAAAATCTTATAGATAAATAACTCTCCCTTGAAATTTTATTACAGAGCCTTATCAGGCGGTCGATCTCACCCCTACGCGGAAGTATGATGTTATAAACTTGTAAATTTCTAGTGATTATATTTCTACCAATAAGTGAATCGTTCTTGGAAAGATGTATTAAGTATTATAAATTAAATTAGCCCAATGATTATTAGTAAATAAGTTTTGGAAAATATTGTTAGGTACTTCTTTCTTTTGCACAGTACTGTATGTAACACAACACATAAAAACTATAACTGAGTTAGACATTAGAACATAGAAACGCGCTCTATATTAGCAACGCATTAACAATAGAATAATAAAAGGTGAGCTTTATTTTTAAAATAAGGCCCCATATATTATCAAAATTAAAGGTCTTTGTTCAAATTATTCAGTAAGCGCATACATATATAAAAAGCATTTTAATGCGGAAAGAATTCATAGAACGCTTGCGGATTTTTTTTTCAAACAATGTTTGGTTTGTCTATTAAATAGAAAAATACGTTTTTAAACCGATACGTAACATGACATCATCGCCTTATTTACACTTACCGAGTTATTCTACATAACCTGTTTTTGTTGCTGACCTGTCTGTACGTGAACGTGTTTGTTTGTGTGTAGTTGTTGAATTCGCTTTGTACAATATTGTTGTTAACGTCAGACGGTGCTTTTTTAAATTGCTGTTACATAAACGAAAATGCAATTTTCGTGTGGTAAAATTTACAATAAGAGATGCCCACCTCTCCGCCTCGTACAACGACAAAATTGACTATGGTAAAATCGTGTTCACATGCCACGAGATTTCGAAAGTCTAATTGTTTAATAATTGCGGCTGCAGGAAATGGTTAAATGTTGCTCTTGAACGAATAGAGCGAGCGCCAAGCGAAGGCTAAAATGTGCTAATTAGAACGAAAGTATATATTGAGGATGAATAAAATTTAAATCACCTTTGTTTGATGACGTACATTTGACACCATCTTCCAGCCTGTATATTTCCTGTTAGGAGAGTTTAATTATGTGGAATCTTAGACGATTTATATAATGTTAAGGTCATCCGGTCAATTTTCAATAAATACATTAATATATTAAACCAATAAATGATATCGAGTCACTTCTATTTATAGAGCGATTGCCCCTGTCAAGTTCGAGAAATAACTGCACATGTATAAGATAGTTGCAATTAGTTGATTGCTGGTGTTTATTAGAAAATTGTTCATTCTTTGAAGAGAATGATCTGTTCATTAGATTCCAATAATTACCAATAAAAGCCACAACATTCGTTCGCTTAATTTTTAATATCTTTTAATTAATCCATTAATTTTGCTAAACAAAGAACTCCAGTAATATATACATACAGAAGATAGCAGTAACAAAAGTGCAAACGTAAACAAACTATTAAACTATGTTTTGATGAGAACGTTCATTACGGATAATTGGGTTTGATTACAATCTGAAGTATTAATTCATATAAGATATATACTTTGATCACAACTATTCATTATAATTTAGTAATGAAAGTATGTAATTTATCAGAGTTAAGATGATATAATTCAAATTGAGTTTTACTTTTAAAAATCATGATCTTTATATTTGAATAGTCTTTTATAATTTTTGTACTATGCATCCACACAATTACTTTATGAAAGAAAAACAAAGATTACATTTATTATCATATGACACATTACTTAAAATATTGTCTAAATACATACAAAGAAGAAAGTGAATAAACACAGAAAACGACGTCTTTTACATGCAAAATACATTCTACAATTATTTATAGTATGTTTTCAGTTGTCATAGTGTGAGAGGGAGGGAGAGTTTATTAGAAAATTTTTCATTCTTTAAAGAGAATGATCTGTTCATTAGATTCCAATAATTACCAATAAAAAACATAACATTCGTTCGTTTAATTTTTGATATCTTTTAATTAATCTATTAATTTTGCTAAACAAAGAACTCCAGTTATATATACCAGGTCGGCTGAAAAGTCCCCGGTCTGACACATAGATGGCGTTACTGTTATTAAATCCATATGTTTTTTAGATAGTACTAACCTTCAAACGAAACGTGTCAAAATTTGACAGCAATCCGACCATTAGTTACTGAGATATTGCGTTAAGAGTGAAGCTACTCTTGTTATTTAAAAAAATGGAAAAAAAAGAATTTCGTATGCTGATAAAGTACTACTTTTTGAAGGGCAAAAATACCGTTGAAGCAAAAGCATGGCTTGATGAGGAGTTTCCGGACTCTGCGCCAGGAAAATCAACCATAATTGATTGGTATGCTAAGTTTAAACGTGGTGACATGAGCACCGAAGACGGCGAACGCAGTGGACGACCAAAAGAGGCTGTCACCGACGAAAACATCAAAAAAGTTCGCAAAATCATTTTAAATGACTGTAAAGTTAAGTTGATCGAGATAGCTGACATCCTAAAGATATCAAAGGAACGTGTTGGACACATCGTGCATGAATATTTGGGCATGCGGAAGCTCTGTGCAAAATGGGTGCCGCGCCAGCTCACATTCGATCAAAAAGAACGAGTTGATGATTCTGAGCTGTGTTTGAAGCTGTTAAATCGTAATAAAACCGAATTTTTGCGTCGATATGTGACAATGGATGAAACATGGATTCATCACTACACTCCAGAGTCCAATCGACAGTCAGCCGAGTGGACTGCACGCGATGAACCGGCTCCAAAGCATGGAAAGACGCAACAGTCAGCTGGAAAAGTTATGGCGTCAGTTTTTTGGGATGCGCATGGAATAATTTTCATAGATTATCTTAAAAAGAGCCAGTCCATCAACAGCGACTATTATACAGCGTTATTGGACCGTTTGAAGAACGAAATCGCAAAAAAACGGCCCCATATGAAGAAGAAGAAAGTGCTGTTTCACCAAGACAATGCACCGTGTCACAAATCAATGAAAACAATGGCCAAATTAAGTGAATTGGGTTTCGAATTACTTCCCCATCCACCGTACTCTCCAGATGTGGCCCCCAGCGACTATTTCCTGTTTGCAGACCTCAAGAGAATGCTCGCCGGGAAGAAATTTAGCAGGGATGAGGAGGTGATCGCCGAAACTGAGGCCTATTTCGAGGCTAAAGACAATTCGTACTACAAAAATGGTATCGAAAAGTTGGAAGAACGCTATAATCGGTGTATCGCCCTCGAAGGCAACTATGTTGAATAATAAAATCGAATTTTGCCAAAAAACTGTGTTTTACTATGGTAGACCGGGGACTTTTCAGTTCGACTGTTACATAACAGAAGATAGCAGTAACAAAAGTGCAAACGGAAACAAACACTCTATTAAACTATGTTTTGATGAAAACGTTCATTACAGATAACATAGGCCAACCAATAAATATATTTTAAAAACTTTTTCCAACGTTCAACCTGTTTCTTATGTATTTTGGTGTGCTGAATCCAAATTTTCAATCAGTTTTTTTCTACCACGTACCAATTTTTCGCAATCTTTATCTTTTGTTGGGTATGCTAGTATAAAAATATACAATATAATTAAGATTTAAAGGTGCGTAATTTATTATCAGAGCATAATTGAAAAATTTAACATTTTATTATTACAATGGTAGTGTAAGTTTGAATATGAACAATTTTTGTTTACTTATTAATCTAAAGTTTTGTATTTTCTCATCCTCTTCACGGTAAAAGTCCGAGTGTACCTTTTTCTTTTATATGATGTTTCTGGAGTTGCTCGTAGAAGGGTCCAACAGTAACTTCCCATCATGTTGACATTCCAACGACGCTGATACTGTTTCTCCTTTATATCTTGGTGGAAAGCTCCCCTTGTTCCTCACTTACAGCTCCAAGATTGTCGGGGAAAAAATTTAAATGTGAGCGTAAAAAATGCACCATCCCAGATTAGAAAGCATATGCCTTCGTGATTTTCTTTGTATTAGTCACGCAGATACTCAAAAGTGCACTTCGAGCATTTACTACTAATTAGGTGTAGAAACCAAGGTATTATTATACGCTTTCAATGCATAAATAACGTAAAGTATACATGCGAGGAAACTTTACGTCCTGTGGTATTTTAAAGGTCATTTTCGGATTCAGCACGTCAAAAAACATAAAGGGGAGCAAAATTTATAAAAATCTTTTCATGGTTGGCCTGTGTTATAATTTAGTAATGAAACTATGTAATTTATCAGAGTTAAGATGATATAATTCAAATTGATTTTTACTTTTAAAAATCATGATATTTTTTATTTTAATAGTATTTTATAATTTGTGTACTATGCATCCACACAATTTTTTACGAAAGAAAAATAAAGATTACATTTCTTATCATATGACACATTACTTAAAATACTATTAAAATACATACAAAGAAGAAAGTGAATAAACAGAAAACGACGTCTTTTACATGCAAAATACATTCTACAATTACTTTTAGTATGTTTTCAGTCATGGTGTGAGAGGGAGAGAGAATTTATTAGAAAATTTTTCATTCTTTAAAGAGAATGATCTGTTCATTAGATTCCAATAATTACCAATAAAAACTACAACATTTGTTCGTTTAATTTTTGATATCTTTTAATTAGTCCATTAATTTTGCTAAACAAAGAACCACATAACAAATATACACATACAGGAGATAGCAGTAACAAAAGTGCAAATGTAAACAAACGCTATATTAAACTGTGTTTTGATGAGAACGTTCATTACGGATAATTAGTTTAGGTCGATTACAATCCGAAACATTACGCAAATAAGATAGATACTTTCATCATAGCTATTAATTATAATTTAGTAATGAAAGTATGTCCTTTATCAGAGTTAAGATGATATAAATCAAAATGATTTTTACTTTTAAAAATCATGATATTTTTTATTTTAATAGTATTTTATAATTTGTGTACTATGCATCCACACAATTGTTTTACGAAAGAAAAATAAACAAAGATTACCTTTATTATCATATGGCACATTACTTAAAATATTCTTTAAATATTTACATACAAAGAAGAAAGTGAATAAATATTGAAAACGACATGTCTTTTTAATTATTTTCGGTAGGTTTTCAGTTGTTATAGTGGAAGAGAGAGAGAAAGAAATTATTTAAGGTAGCTATAAAATCTAATCTATTGTGACCTTTCCAGATCTATTGTTATTCCCATATCTCTCTGGTGTCTTGACTTATTTGCATATGCCTGTCGAAATTGGCCTTGATTACAACTCTCTTAGTCTCTATGTAACCTTTTTTACCAGCCCTTGCATTTTTGTCTTAAAAACTTCAGATCATCTAGCTGCTCAGACCTCTAATTCATT
Source organism: Dermolepida albohirtum (assembly GCA_031893035.1). Lineage (NCBI taxonomy): Eukaryota > Metazoa > Arthropoda > Insecta > Coleoptera > Scarabaeidae > Dermolepida > Dermolepida albohirtum. The sequence goes on along the minus strand of JAVIWB010001322.1, from coordinate 87,149 downwards.
TACTTGGTGATGACACAGTTTTTTGTAACTTCATCTGTGTAGATGGACCTGGTTCATCCATGTCTTTCTGACTTGTTTTTCTCAAGAAGGGTTTTTATCTTGCAAGCTTAAGACCTCTCGCATGTTCTCCTCCACCTTTTTTTATTTTGGAATTTTATTTTGTTCCTTTACGGTAACCTTGAGCAGCAAGGATAAATATCATTACGCCCGACCCGAACCACGCTTGTCTGTGTAAGAAAAAATCAATTTTAAAGACCAGATATTTTATAAATGTACGTTAAATTTGTTAAACCTTCTATCATATATGGGATACCAGATTATTACGCCATGCTCTTACTAATTACTGGAGCTTAAAAAAACCGATTTAACATAACGAATTTTATAGTTCAGAAAACAATTTCCAAATCTTTAACAGAGGTTTTACGCTAAATAACAACGTTGATAGAATAGTAGTGATCGACTTTATTTAATTTCCTAATAAAAGACACGTAACAACAGTTTTTACTGTATCCCGTGTCATTATTTGCAACTTATATTTTCAAGACATCAAGACAAGATTACGCAACTGATCGAGGTAATTAAATCATTAATGAGTATGTTAAACAACAAAGGCCCCAAGTTAGATCCTTGAGGTACCCCAGAAGTCAGAGTATGTAGAATTCATAAACATCAGTAGGGGTTTACTAAAGTTAAATGTGATCGCTTTTAATAAAAGAGTAACATATAAACAATTGAATTGTTGTGAATTTGTTTTCTATTATTTACTATGTATGTAAAGTATGCCAAATAGATATTCTGCAAGCGCAATAAAGAGAAGCAAAAAAGTATAATTTGATCATAAAATTGAGTTGAGAAAATTCTATTTTTAATAAAATTTTTTCTAAAATTAAATATATTTGCATTAGCCATGTCCATACTTCCTTAATTTATTAATAGCGTATTTTTAATAGCAAAAGTGTCATTAAGACACCAAACCGATATGAATAAATTAATGTAAATGAATCACGTGAATTCGTAATATATTGACTCAAAAATTAAATTTCATCGGAAACTTATTGCATATGTACTTGCGAATTACCATTACTTAAATGTTCGGTCGACGTTGCCAAGTGTATACCCATAGAAATCATTTAAACTAATCTCACATTTCACAATTTACTTTAAAAATAGTGGATGAATAGTCTTCTTACATCATTCGTATTTGTTTTTTACTAAATATTTTAAATATTTTGTGGACGGAATTATATATAATAAAGTAAATAGTGCACCTATAATGCAGTTAGAGGTACTCTAAACTTTGTTGGTAAATGTTTAACTTATTACGTCATTAGAATAGGTTTCGTATCTACCTATTTACTTTGAACAGCGTAATATAAGGTGAAAAATGCAAAATATTGTTCTAACCTTGAGTTATTAATGTAAAATTATGTAACACAGTTTTTTAAATAATACTAGAAAGAAATTCAAAAGGATATTATGTTATGCCAGAGATTTTTTTTTATAATATACATGAGTATACATGTACACTTCCGTCCATATTAGCTCGCACACCCAAATAAATTAAAAAAAAGGGAAAACAGTTAAACTAATTTATGTCACCATTTAAAATTTGTATTGCGTTATTGTTTATAGATGTTCATAAAATATAATAATAAAAATTAAAGAATTCTAACGTTAAATAAACAAAGATATCTTAACATTCCGCTCATCGAAGAAACCCCCTTTTGGGCAAAGAACAGCCCGTACAAGTCGAGGCATCTATTTCACGAGTTTTTCAAGGACTCTATTCGGTATACTACTCCATTCTTCTTGCATATGTTCCACAAGTGATTTATTGAAGTAGCACACATTTTTCGGACCCTCCTGTCCAATTCATCCCATAACAATTCTATGGGGGTCGGAGCTTTGCGGTGGCCATGTCAATATTGGTAAGGTATTATTGTTTTGTTCGCTATTTCAGAAATTCTTGCATATTACTGCTCAGTGTTTGGGGTCGTTGTCCTGCATAAACACAAAATTTTCGGCGATTAAACGTAGCCTCGATGGTATTGAATTTTCTTGCAAAATTTCTAAACCCTCCTTTCTCAAAATACCCTCGATTCGCTTCAAGTCCCCTGTACCGCCGTAGCAAAAACAGCCCCAAACAAGCACAGAACTTCTTCCTTGTTTCATCGTTGGCACTATATAATCCCGCAACATTCTTTGACCATTCGTTCTTCTTACAAAAACACGTCTTGATTATCCAAACACTTCAAACTTTGATTCATCAGTAGATAAGACCCTTTTCTAGTCATCCGTTATTAAACGTAGCCCCAATGGTATTGCATTTTCTTGCGAAATTTCTAAATCATAATTTCGCAAAATACCCTCGATTCGCTTCATGTCCCCTGTACCGGCGTAGCAAAAACAGTCCCAAGCAAGCACAGAACTTCTTCCTTGTTTCACGGTTGGCACTATACAATCCCGCAGCATTCTTTGACAATCGCTCTTACTACAAAAATCAGCCCCGATTATCCAAAAACTTAAAACTTTTATTCATCAGTACATAAGACCCTTTTCCAGTCATCCAGTGTCCAATCCCTGTGTGTTTCTGCGTATTGTTGTCGTTTTTGCTTGTCGCCCCATCGAAGTAAGGATTTTCTTACAGCAATGTAGCCGTGAAGAATTGCAGCTTTTAATTTTCTTTTCGCCATAGTGACAGAAATATTTCTTGCACTTTCGCGATTCATTTCTGCTGCGATTTCGGGTGTTGCCGGTATCCTATTTCGTTTACTCAGCAATTTTATACATTCATCGTCGGTGTGAGATGTTATTCGCTTACGACTTGAACGTGCCGGGTCTCCTAAATTGCCCGTGCGTTGATGTCGCCGAATGATATCACTAACAGTCGATTTATTAACATACGTCTTTTCGGAAATTCGACCAACTGAATAACCTTCTTGATGAAAAGCAATAATTACAGAACGTTCTTCTAAATTTATTGGTTTTCCTCTTGGCATTTTAAGAAACATATTTCGATATACAAGGCTCTGTGGGGTGAGGGCAGGTAAGTTTCGCAAGTTTTTGCTTGCAATATTATCTCAAAAATAATCGTTTTTATGCGGTACGGATTATTCCAGGAATTACCGCAGTGAGTCATAAAATATAATAGTTATTTGTATGTGCTCTAATAGTTATATTTGCCAGTAATTGGTTATAAATCTCGTAAAGGGCCTAATGTTATAATATATTATTTATATTTAAACGCAATTAGATTATTTTTTAGAAGAGTTTACTAAATTTCACTAGTTGGCCGAACTAATATGGACGGTAGTGTATATTGTACATATGTAGAAGTCATATTATTGCAAAAGTAATCGCTAATAACGCAAACTATTCGGTTCTATTAACGTTTAATGTAAAGTAAATTCCTTGCTTCTTGCATAGAACATATTTAAGGAATAAATAAAATACTTTGTTTCGATTTCACACTATAATGTATGTGTGTATATTAATTGCGACTAGTTTCGTCCGCTAGGACATTATCGAGCAAGTACAGTATAGGTTACAATCTCCTTTATATAGGAAAACGAAAAGTAACAATTAAATCCGCTTACTAGAAAAAGGGTAGTGGTAAAATGTAATTGCAAGATTATTTGTCGGTGAAAGACCATTCTTCGAAATGCCCATAAATTCATTAAATTAGAGTAAGAGATTAAATTAGAAATAGTGAGTGCTAATAATTTGGATAAATTTAAAAGAGGTGAATTGTTATAATCTTTTTTCGAACGCACCGGTCATCCTTTTTTTGGTTAAGCTCCTTCACGTTCCTAGAATTTAGCACAAGTAAAGATAACGAATTCGGTAAGGGACTAATGACTATGAAACTTTATACTACCAGATGTACAGGAAAGTCATTGCCGGCTTTTCTAACACATGTCGCTAGGCTTAAGTATGTAATGTTATGATTTAACAATGTCAAGTTTCGTGCCTGAAAAAGTGCATTTGCGGCACGCATTACTTTTCTTATTTAATCAAAAGAAAAAAGCCGCTGAAAGTCATCGTTCGTTGGTAGAAACTTACGGTGAGCATACGCCAATCATAAAAACATGTGAGGCGTGGTTTTGACAATTTAAAAGTGGTAATTTCGATGTGCAAGACAAATAACGTTCTGAAAAAGTTTGAAGACGCGAAACTGCAGGAGTTATTGGATGAAGACCCAACCCAAACTCAAAAACAATTGGCAGGAGCGTTTAATGTGTCCCAAGGAACGATTAGCGACCGATTACGAGCAATGGGTCAAATCAATTGAATGACAGGCAAATGGAAAATCGAAAAATCGTCTATGAAATGCTGCTTCAAAGGTACCATATCATCATTTCCGCATCGAATAATGACAGGTGATGAAAAATGGATTTATTTCAAAAGCCCTAAACGTAAAAAGTCATGGTTATCACCTGACGAAGCTGGCCCATCGACCCCAAGGCCAAACCGTTTTGGTCGCAAGACAATGCTCCGTGTTTGGTCGGACCAGATTTGCGTGGTGTATTACGAACTGCTGAAACCTGGTGAAACAATTAATACCGATCGCTACTGACAACAAATTATCAATTCGAACAATGCATTGATAGAAAAACGTCTAAAAATGGCCCGAAGACGTTGTAAAGTAATTTTACAGCATGATAACATGCCATCTCATACAGCAAAACCGGTCAAGGAAACGTTGAAAGCACTTGGATGGGACATAATATCACACCCGCTATTCTCTTCAGACCTTGCCCCGTCCGATTATCAATTTTTCGCAACAATGGGACACGGGCTTGCAGAGCAGCACTTCGCCAATTTCGAGAAAGTTAGAAAATGTCTCGATGAATGATTTTGCTCAAAGGACAAACAGTTTTCTTGGAACAGCATCCATAAATTGGCTGAAATATAGGCAAGATGTATAGAATCAAATGGCCAATACTTTGAATAAATAAGTTTTTCCATTTTCATGAAAATTATGTAGTTTTTTAACGAAAAAACCGGTAATGACTTTCCGGTACACCTAGTAAGCCCTGAAATGTGAGCTATCAAATCAATCAATCAAAATCTATAATGACGGAAGGCCTTAGAAGAAAGTTGACTAATTAAAAATACAACTAACTAGTCTTGCGAGAAAAAACGAAATCACTTTCCGAACAGAATAATCAACGGTGGCATTTGATATCTTTAGAATTTTATATGTACAATTATGTTCGTATTCCTAATATTTTGACCAGAGCTGCAATTTTATTTATTATTTAACATTCTTTTCAACTATGCAAAAAAATAAGATTATAAAGCGTACTTATTGATCAACAACGTTCAAATACAAATTTCCTTTAATTTTTAAATGAACGAAGGTGTTGTATGGGTTGCAACCTTCGTAAAATAATAGGTACGCGAAAACGTGCGAAAATAAAGTCTGGTGCCGAGGACACCGGCAATTTCAATGACCTATTTGCGTCTTTACATGAACTCGTCGAGCCATTAATAATGCACACATCATTCTTTTTCGCGATACATTTCCTTAGCATGTCGAAGAAGTTCCACAACATTACCAGCAAAGTACATAAAACACAGAGCTGGAACAGATGTTTATCTAAGGCCTACGTATTGTTGTTTGCAATCCATGACGGGATGATCACGTTCATCATTTACTCAGTACCTACATGCAACACCTCCTGCATGATATCGAACGAGTGAAACGGTAAAAACGACGAAGGCGTTCTGAGTATCGAGAGAGAGCCGACCATTCCATATATGGCCAGACCACAGATGACCTCAGCGGCGACTGCTTCAATCACCACAATGACAATGTTACGTATGCGTGTATATTCACTGGTACCGATATAAATTAAGAGTTATACATAAAGAAATACAACATCGCTAACCACACACACCAGACATAGTTCTGAATAATAATTCTGATGAAAATGAACACATATTTGGTGATGATCTTTCGCGACAAAGCCTTTACACAAGAATTGGAGGAGGAAAGAAAATGTTTGCAGACACGTACTTACACAGACGTGCAAGTGTGGCGTTCACGATCTCCATGGCCTACTTAGTTTTCACTCTTGAATAAATGATAAAGGCACTGTCTGTATTTTAGATTAAGTGCTGAGATTTTAATTGTCGAACAAAGATGAAGAACAGAAGCGTGTATACGAGTGTAGGCAATGTTTTAATCGTTATTACAGTTACAGTGTAACTTATTCTGAAAGTTTTCTAAATACATAATTATCTTTTAATATAGAAAAGTTGTTCTTTTGATAAAAGTAATTTTTATTTATTCAAATACAAGTGGTGATTAGTTTGATGATTAAAATTAAACAAAATACTCTTAAGCTTAATGTTTATTACTAATATTTGCTAATTACAACTATTTAATACAACACATTTTAAAATCATTCTAAGGAATAAATAAAACACTATCTAAATTTCACACTATACTATATACCAGGTTGTACAATAAGTTTTGTCGTTGGATAAGAGAAACACTATTTTATGGCTTGAAATACATTTTATTATTCAATATAACCTCCTTGAACGTCAATAAGACTTGCTACAGTGACCTTCTAATTTATGGATTCCATCCTTGAAGTGAGAACCCGGAAGATTGTCGAAATACGCTTCCACTGCTGCTATTACCTCTTCGTTCAATGAAAATTGTTTTCCGCGCATGAATTTTTTGAGATGTGAGAACGGCCAGAAGTCAGAGGGAGCTAAATCTGGCGAATAGGGTGGATGTTGCAACAATTCGCACTAATTCTTGCGATGGTTTTTTGAGCTGTATGTGAGAAAGTATGTTGCCTTGATGAAAAATGATTTTTTTCTTGTGTAAACCAGATCTTTTCACGCGAAATTTTACATCCAGCTGGTTCAAAACTTATAGTAATAATCTGAGTTTATTGTTTTACCAATTCGGAGATAATCCACGAACAAAATTCCTTTAGCATCCCAAAAAACTGATGCCGGCATCTTCTTGGCCGACTTCTGGACCCTAACTCGCTTCGGAGCTAAAGTGTCATGTTCATACCACTCCTTAACCTCTTGCTTTGATTGTGGAATATGGTGGTAGACCCAAGTCTCATCCATAGGGAGGAAACGACGCACAAAATCGTTTTTATTCTTCCTAAGAGAAAGTCGCATTCGAATGTGTTTTTGTTTCATCGTTAAGGAATGCAGCACCCATTTTGCACACTGCTCTCTAAAACCCAAAACTGCAGCCAAAATATTATATGTACATAAAAACCATATCCTGTACTTTTACTACGACTTCTGGTGTTGATGAACTTTTTGGCTGTCTTTCACGTAGATCGCCTTCAAGACTTCTACGACCACGTTTAAATTCAGCAACCCAATCTTTCTGCTATTCTAATTGAAGGCGAAAGGTCCCTTCCTTATACACTGTTAACAATCGTTCATGAATTTGTTTTGGTGCTGCACTTTCCAAAATTAAGAATTTTATCACTGCACGATATTCAATTTTTTTTCCATTGTAAAAAAATACTGTGACATGTCATCTTTGAACATCTGAATATACATGCGATACATATGAAAGAGAAAATATAAAATGAGAAAACTTCACACATGTTCATGAAAAGGTAGTACAATTTTTAGGAAAATAAAACGACGAACTTAATAGCGCCACCTCATATCAAACGATACAAAACTTATTAACAACCCGATATTTACTGCGACTAATTTCTGTTAGGACATTATCGAGCAATTATAATACAGGTTACAATCTCCTTTATATAGGAAAAGGAAAGACAACTACAAGAAAGGGATAGATGTAAAATATACATACAAGATTATTTGTCGGTAAAAGAACACTCTTCGAAATATCTATAAATATAAATAACGGGAAGACATTAAGAACTAATGAAATTATTAGGTACAACTAGAGTAAGATACTAAAATAGAGAGACAATAGAAAATAGAAATTGCTTTTCGTTCTCCTATATAAAGGAAATTATAATCTGTATTGCTCGACAATGTCCTAGCAGATGAAACTAGTCGCAGTAAATACCTAGTCCTGCCATAAATACTGATATAAAGGTTTTTAAGTACAAAAAGAAAACTGCAAGTTGGATTTAAATTATTTTTTTATGGTTTATTTTGCCAATAGTAAGCTACAAAATACAATGCAAATTACTCGAAATGGCCGCCATTTGCCTTAATACAACGCCGAAGTCTGCAAGGCCACTTATCAATCGCTGTACGGACGATATCCATGGGAAAATTGTCGACTGCTTCTGTTAACGCTTACTTCAATGATTCCAGGTTGCGATGGGGTCTTCTACAGACTATGCCCTCTAATATTGACCACAGTTTGTAGTCGAGCGGATTTAGGTCTGGGCTTGCTGACGGCCAATAGTCAGTACTAATAAACTCAGGTACATGATTTTCAAGCCATTGCTGAGTTGTTTTGGCCTTGTGAGCGGGCGCACAGTCTTGTTGGAATATCCATGGTTGGTTTTGGAACATGGAGTAATTCAGAGGCTCCACTACATTGCTTAAAATGTCTCGTTGATAGTTTTTGGCCGCTGTTTTAACACCTTTTTCACAAAAATGCAAGGAAGTGACACCGTCATAGGATACTCCCCACCAAACCATCACTGAAGCAGGAAAATAACCTCGCTAAATCTTTGGCACCACTTCACTGGCTTCCTTGGAGGACCGTGCATACACCCTATCATTCTGCTTGTTAAAAGTTTCTTCCACGGTAAAAATTTTTTCATCAGAAAACAGAATTTTTTTGTAACGCTCTTTGCCGTACAACGATATCAGGTGTCTGCATTTTTTCTTCCTATTCTTTTTTAATTCAACGTTAAGGCGCTGTCCTGTTTGTCGTTTGAAAGCTCTAAGTCCTAGGTCTTGTTTAATGATACGGCTCATGGTTCTCGGAGCAATACCCATTTCACGAGCCATGATTTTCTGTTTGCGGACAGGATGTCGATTGATGCGGGACCTCACAGCATTGATGGCTTGTGGTGTACGAACTATGCGAGGCCTGCCAGATCTTTTGCGGTCGATTACATTTCCAGTATCAATGAATAACTTAACAGTACGATACACAAACACACGCGTAATATTTAACGGTTTCAATAAATCAAAAATACAGACTCATTCTATTCCACACTTATGAAGTGCAATAACCGCAATACGGCTCTCTTTATCCGACCATTCCATAATGACGACTCACGCTATAGTGAAATTGTGCGGCACTTTTGTAAAGCATATATCAAATGTCAGAACTGCCAACATAAAATTTTTGTGCTTTCAAGTTATCATCTGCAAAAAGGTGCGTTTACACTTGTATCAATACTTATGGCAGGACTAGGTATATAATATAGTGTGAAATTTAGACAAAGTATTTAATCTACGAGGTGTGGCAATTAAATAACGAGACTAGAAATGTTATTTACACCTTGCCTCAGAATAAGAAGGAGTGATTCAAATATCCCGCTAAAACGCGGAACACATAGCTTAAAAACGTAACTTACCATAAAAATGAAACATAAACAGTTGTGAATGTAGTAGTTTGTCAACAATATTAATCTTTTTCTTTATTATATAAAAATAAATAAAAAAAGATTAATTTTAATGGAAGTATGATTGTTACTTTTTGGATTAATATATACAACCTATCCAAAATTAAGATTAAATATTATTAAAATAAAACAATGCAAAAATGTAATTAAACGTTTACAGGTTATGTAAATTGGCGGATATCTGGCATTCATTTACCAATATTAAACTTGCCTGATCAAGAACCAATTAAATCTCTTAAAAATATGTGTTTTTTTGGCGCAATATTTTAATCACTCCTTATTCTGAGACAAGATCTTCTTCTTCTTTGCAGTTTATTCGAGCTAGGGCTCTGCCCTTTTGCTCTCAGTCGTCGTTGTGATTAGTCTTCACATTGATAGTTTAGTTTCTTCGATATTCAATCGTTTTCCTCACTATCTATTTCCATTGCTGGCCTTCTGTATTTTTGGTGTTTTAGGGTAATCCGTTACGTGTGTAAGTGTCGCGTTTGTGTGTGTTTTTATCGCTTTGTAGAATTGAGACAAGGTATAATGCAAATAAACTTATATTTGACTTTTATCCCCTTCAACATACTCGCTTTCCCTATCTATCCCGTATCCGCGCGAAACAAATCTCGTACACGATCTGCGAAAGTCAAATTTGTTTCGTGCGGGCTTTCGCCATAGTTTTCCTGCTGTAACACTGTTTAATTATCTGTTGATGATGACAACTTAGTTGTCGAAATACGTATACGGAATACGAAAATTAATGTGGAAAAGGGTTATATGTCAACCTTAAGTGAATAAGTCTTTGGATTAATATCCATACGTTGCTGAATTAATCAGATATTTATTAACTCACAGGTTGTATGCATAATTTAGTTAAAGTTTTGTTATTACTTTTTAATGCGGTACAAGTATTTTTTTTGTATGTACATCGGAAAATTCAAATTTACAAAAGTTTAAAAAAAATACTTGTAAAACGTTCAGAAATATTAAGTATCTTAATTGATATATAATTTAAGACAACTCTCTAGAATCATTGCATTTATTCTCGCCCATTAAAATGCGATAGAATTTATTGTTTCCTTTCACTCACCCAGTATATTTTTAAATAATAACATTTGTATCATATGCAAATTAAGTTTCTTTGTTCCAAGCATTAAAAGTTTGTTTCTCGGAAGTTAAAGAGTGTAGCATTGTCAAGGGTTACTCTATTTATAAACATTGGCGTCGCACGTTGAATGCATCTCAATACAAATGTCGATGCAGATTTTATGAAATGCACTTGTTTCGCTTTCAGACATGTCTGGGAATGTTGCTCTCTGGCAACTGTCGTTATCGCGAGAAAGAAACTGAATTGTACGTGAAGTCATCCATGAACCATCACGGGTATCTCGTACCCATCCTTTTTTCAAATGGATATATTTAGTGGAATTACCTCATGAGCACTCAACGACGTTGAAATTATAAATACGTTTACGTATTCACATTACACATAAATTATGCAGGCGAGGTATTATGTTGTTACACGTGCGTTTAAACCAGATAAATAACATCGATGCTTTGTTGTCTATATATGGTACTTATTCTTTTTTCTCGTTTACCATGAAATGAACACGATTAGATGTGCGTTTACTTAATGGACGTTCTAGAAACGTTCTTAGATTAGATACAAATGTGACAGCCTACATAGTATGCGATTACGAACAGTCCCCAAAGTTAAGAAAATATTTGCTTTCTATGTCCTAGAGCAGTAACTAAATCAATAAGATTAACAAAGCTAGCCTTTTAACTTATCAGTTACACTCGGTCTATCATAAATATTAGTCTTTATATTATACAGGGTCTTGTGAAAGTAGACCGTTCGAATTACAGTAAAGTCTTTGTCTATTATAAGTAGTTTCTTTTTTCACAGTCTGTCGCAGAGAAAACCGAACTTTTTTAAAAATAGTACTTCGTAGTGGCGCCATCTATTAAAAAATAGATCTTTCACCAATGTAACGTCAAAATATCATGACATTTGCATTATTAGATGCAGAGAAATTGCGCGTAAAGTAACGGTGCGTATTTAGCATTGGTCGAAAAATTAATTTTGAAAAAGGAGCAAACAGCAATTTCTATTTTAAACTCGGTAAATCGTTTACTGAAACACTTAATTTGGTGAAACAAGTGTATGGTGATGCATGCTTATCATGTACGAGTGTGTATGAGTTGTATAAACGATTTAAAGACGATCGTACGCATATAAATGACGACGAACAACGCAATTCATCGCATTTTGACACAGCATTCGGGACTGAGAAAGATTTGTGCAAGGTTTGTACCACACAAGCTGAATTCAACATTGTACAGACTTGACTAAAGACTCAAAAAATGACGAAAAGTTCAGGTATTCTATTGAAACTGACGAAGAGACATGGTGTTATTAATATGATTCAGTAACCAAGCGTCAAAGCTCTGAATGGAAGCATCCAAACGAAGAAAGACCGAAAAAAAGCCGTTTGGAGAAGTCGAAAGTGAAGACATTGTTGATTTGTTTTTATGATCCGAAAGAGTTCGTACCAACTAGTCAAGCAGTCAATGCTGTATATTATCTTGGTGTTATGAAGCGTCTCTTGGCGCGTATTCGTCATGTGCGCCGTCAATATTGTGAAAATGGTAGCTGGCGTTTGTTACATGATAATGCACTCTCATCGCTCGACGCTTATCACTGATTTTCTAACAACAAATGGTATTTTAACCATCAAACATTCACCATATTCATCAGATTTACCCCCCCTGCTACAAACTACATTTGCTGATGAAAGGATGACAGCGTTATGCCGACGTCGGAGCCATTAAAAAGGTGTCGACAGCGATCTTGAAGGACATCTCGAAAGATGAATTTAAAAATTCATTCGACATGTTGATTGACCGTGCAAAATGTTGTTATTGAAGCCTAAGGGCACTGCTTTGAATAAATGAATTTTACGAAAATAGTAAGCTTTTGTTTTTATTTTAAAGAAGTTCCGTTTTCTCTGAAACAGACTGTATAACCAGAACTGATAAGTCTTGATAATAATGCTATTCACATTGCACATAAATTATGCAGGCGGAGTATTATGTACATGCGCGTGCGTTTACACCAGGAAAATAACATGTTTTGTTGTTCATACATGGTACTTATTCATTTTTCTTGTTCATCATGATTAGATGCGCATTTATTTAATGGATGTTTTAGAAAAGTTCTTAGATTAGGTAGAAAAGAAAGCAAAACACGATCTTTCATAAATATTAACCATTATACAGGGTCCTTCAAAAGAAGTAGAACGTTTGAATTACAATGAAGTCTTTGTTTATACATTTTTCATATAAAAAATTAATCGTTTCACTCATTATTACTTCTCTTTACGCAATTCTTCAAATTTAGGAGCAAGAAGCCACTAGGTATTAAATTTGGCAACTAAGGTGCATATTTGGCAGAACTTAGTAACGTAGAACGTGCGAAATCGTCTCAGTTACATTTATTTGTGTTAAAAATCACGAAAATGTCGTCTATATACCTGATCCACATTCTTGGAAATTATTTATAATTTATATTTAAATTCAACTTCAAAATTACTCATGAATAAGTCCGATATAAATGGAGACACACAAGTGCCCATTGCTGTTCCTTGTTTCTATTCATAGAACTTACCTTAGAATTAGAAACAATTTTGGAACATACATAGGGTTGTTAATCGCACATATTTAATTACCTTCTCCGGTTCAATCTTATTTTTATAAAGAAATTCTTCTAAATATTTTAAAGTTTTTGAAATTGATGCCGAAGGAGACAATGACGTTACGTCCAATGACACTAAAGTTGCCCAGTTTTATAATTTACATTGTTAGTTCTTCGAATAAATTCATTTAAATTAGCAACTGATAGACTTTAAAGTTTTTCGGGTAAATTTTTATATTCATTCACTAACTACTTTGAAATTAAATGGAATTGTTAATCCCTGAGACAATTGGTCTCATTGAGTTACGTTGTTTATGTATTTTAGGCAAACAGTACAGTCTAGGGATCAATGGATTACTCACATTTAATCTATAATTCTTGTTAGAAGTATTAACTTTGGACATTTTTTAAAGCCTCTTTGGAATCCCTAATCATTTTTGGTAATGGATTTTTCTTCGATTAAATATATGGACCTTCGTTCATTGAAAATAGACGCTTTTGTCCAAAATTACTAACTTGTTCCCTTTATCTGCTTTTAAGTAAAAACAGTCTTTCGACGTAGGACTTTTAATCGAGTTCCTTTCATGATTAACTGACTTTTGTTTGAGTTGCTGTAAATTCTGTTTAATTTGGATCTTACAAGCCTCTCTAATGAAGTTTTTTGAACTTGGGTCTAAATTCTCAATAGGTGTTTCAATGCTTGCAATTACTTCCTTGGTAGGAGTGTCACAGTTGAGTAAACAATGATTTAAACCCTTGTTTATACATAAGTCTATTTCTTCTCGATTAAAAGTCTCAGTTGAATTATTGACGTACTTCCTTTATAGGGTTTATATCAAAACTATTTTCTGATAGCCGACATAAATCTTTAAATTTTTTATCGTGACTTTCAATTTTTCTTTCTAATTTGTGGTTTGTGATTTCACTGATTCTCCATTACACCACTCTTCATATTCAAAAGGATTTAAATTTTTTGTTACTTGAAATGTAATTTGTATAGTTCTGGTTCTAATCTACTTCTTTTACTGTACAGATATTTCATTTCTAGTTTTAACAATTTCGTTTTCGTATATTAAATGACTTTCTCATTCATTCTACAATTCGACGTTACTTCTACTTGGCTTCACTGTATATCTTGTGAAACATGTTGAACTCCTTAGACCGGAAAGTTATCTTGAGGGCAAATTTTAATGGAGAGCCTGTGGCTGATTAAATTAATCAATTAAGGTTAATATAACCCCTTTCCACAATAATTTTCGTATATGTACTTTGTATTTGTGTGGATTTTGCCGTAGTCACAAGTGCAACATTGTGATTAATTATCTGCTAATAATGACAACAAAATACGAAAATTATTGTGGAAAGGTGTTATATTAACCTTACTTACCTATAATAATGTTCTTCCTAAATATGCACTTAGGTTATAATATCTTAAAGTACTATCTCCGCTTTGTTTCTTCATTTTTCTCCTAGAATACAAATATGTTGTTTAATATTGCATTCTGTATTCTTACAATAATGCACGATAATAGTCTGTTTCAAACTGATAACTCCTAAATAACAGGTGGGGCAATAAGTATCACCCTATTGGAAAGTGCTACCATCTTTGCAAATGGCATCATATATCAGTTCGGTTTTGACATTCGTGAAATAGAGAGGTGAGAAATTTATAGCAAACAACAACGAATCGATATACGCCTCAAGAACGCGCGATAATTGTGACAATGTTTGCGCGCAATAATTCGTTGGTGGTACCAACGCAACGTGAATATCGTCAAAAACATCCCAATCGTGCAAAATTCTCGGTTCTGGGGGACGGAAAATCCACGCATAATTCATGAAGCACCATTACACGCTCTCAAAGTTACCGTGTAGTGTCTGAAAAGGTGATTGGACCTTATTTTTTCGAAGAAGTCAACGGTAACGCTATTACGGTGAACAGCGACCGCTATAGAGCCATGCTGACGGAATTTTTTTTTATCGAAAGTTGACGATCTTCATTTGAAGGACATGGGGTTCTAACAGGATGGGGCTACTTGTCATAGTGCACGCGACACAATGCGTATTTTGAAGGATGCCCTTCCAGCTTGCGTAATCTCGCGTTTCGGTGTTTTGGCTTCGCCAGCCAGATCTACAGATTTGACTGCCCCGGACTTCTTCGTCTCGGGATGTTTAAAGTCGTTGGTGTACGCGAACAAGCCCTGCACCTTGGAGGAGTTAAAGAACAACATTTGAGCCGAAATTGACAACGTGACACCACAAATGCTGCGCACAGTTATGCAAAATGTAATCAAAAGAGCCCAAAGTTGCATGAACGTCGGTTAGGGCCATTTGTCGGGCATAATTTTTCACAATTAATTGAAACAAAATTTATAAGTTCGAATAAACATAATCAGTTAAAAAACAAATGAGTTTTCACTTTAAACAAAAGTTATAGCGAAAGAAAATCAGATAATGCTTTTTGCCCCACCCTATAGTTAGCATGATACTTTATCGCTACTCAGTAGATCCGTTACTGTTCTCTAATAAACTATTTTTGCTCGTGCTTCTTTTATCTTTCCCGAGATTGTTTTTAGCCAACTTTTCCATAGGTTTTGATATATAGTTTTGCGGTACCAGAGAAAGGCTCCGATACTATGAAAGCTATTGTCGAAGATAGTGTATTCAACTTCTCCGCTTTTTCACTAGGACTATAGTCCACGCCTTGTGATTATAATAATTTTTGTTTAACTACCAAGATCTTCAGAGCCCACGCGTAAGCCCAAATAAGTCCATCTACGTCGAACATGTGTCATTATCATCGCTTGGATATCGGAAAAAAAATTATTTTGCAATATATTCTTGTAACGAAGGAAAATCAGATGATGCTTTTTTTTCCCACCGTGTACATAAGATCTAGAATAATTAAGCAATGGATGGGAGTTACAAATATAGAAACATATCGCTTGCTCTTCAAAAGTTCTGATTTAAATTATATGAAAAAGTAATTACCTAGTACAATATATTGTTAACAAAATTAATTATACGATAATATTGAAAACAACTGGGTAAATATGACTATAAATTATTGTAAAGATATTTTTCACCCGGAAATAATTGAAAATGAAAGCTATTAAAAATAAAGGTTCGTTGTTTTTATACTTTAAATTATAAAAAAAATATTAACTATAGATATATCATTTATTAACTTGTAACAAATAAGTTAGCAATATTTCTTTGTGCAAACAGCGCAAAAATCACAACTCTAAACCTAATTTTGTACATACGCAATCATAATATGCAATATTAAAATTGCACTCGGTGCATACGTCATTTAAATATCGGAGCATTTATGTTTCAATTGACTTCACTTATAAAATTATATATAAAGAGGTGGAGATTGTTGCTAATTTATCTATTCGCTGCTGTAATCTTTTAAAATAGAAAAAAATGCTAAGGTCACGCGAATTAAACTCCTCTACATACATTATTATCAGTGTCATAATAGGAAACAATTTCTTTAATCTAACATACTATTCGCATTCGCTAACTGGTCATTTGAAAGATCATTATAATCTATTGACGAAAATTATAGACTTTTTGTCATGTTTCCTCATGTCAACTTGCGTGTAAGATAATTATTGGTCGCAATAGATGTAATTTACTAAAAAATATGTGGATACATATCTGTGCATAAAATGTGGACATTTTTTATTTTCCCCAAAACAAATATTCAAAAAAAAATAAAAGTGTTTTGTACCTGTGTAAAAATTTATTACATATTTAATATACAGTTAACGTATAAATCCTACGCGGAATTTTTTTTTTTATATAATATTTTCTGCGATCACTTATTAACTTTTACTGATGGATGCTTCCATGTGTGTTCTCGATTAATTCATTACGCCGTTCTTGTTACAAAACTATACACAACTCGTTTAAATACTTGAGTGCTTGCTCATAAGTTGCATTCCCTAATATTTCGATATGAACTTTATGTCGGTCATACCATTGTACGCAGGATTACATTCTTTTACTTTCGAATAGAATAGATGCATATTTGAAACCATTCCCCTATCACAAGACGCAATTATTGAAAATTAGAAAACGTTCTAAAGGTGTCGTGCTTTCCTCTAATAGCATTCGAATAATATATACTCTATACTTTTCGAATAATATCACCAGCTTCCTCAAAAGAAATGCATCCGCGAATTTTAATTTACCCCTTAAGTGTTTTTCAGAAAGTTATAAAAACAATTCCAAATATAATGCACCAATATGTCGTCTGAAACACTCAAGTCTTTTCCAAATATTTGAAATTTAGACACGTCTGTCTATAAATCTTGTTTCCACTCCGTTTTAGTGAGGTTTTGCGCTTTTCCGCTATAAGGGAAACTTCCAAACAATTGGATAACTAAATAATAATAAAGGGTGTTTCAAATTTCGCGGTTCTTTTAAAGAATAAATAAAACACATAATTTGCATTCATTTTCAAAACTTTTTATTGGTAATTGAAGTATCAGTTATGACATTTATATGCGAAAAATATCTACCAAATGGCCTCCTCTTGCAGCTCCACAGACGTCTACTCTTTTGTCAAAATTTTCAATGACATTTTGACATAATTGAGGCTCTATTTCACCAATGACACAACTAATTTCATCTTTCAAAGCAGGAATTGATTGCGAATTGTTTTTATAAACCTGACTTTTCACATAACCCCAAACAAAATAGTCTAACGGTGTCAAATCACATGGTCTTGGTGGCCAATGAACATCACCGTTTCTTGAGATTACAAGTCCAGGAAATTTTTCTCTCAATAAATCAATTGATTCGTATGCAAAGTGAGGTTTAGCGCCATCCTATTGAAACCACATATCCTCTAGATCAATATTCGTTAATTCAGGCCACAAAAGTTCGGTTATCAGCCGACGATATCGATCACCATTGACAGTTATAGCGTCACCGGCAGCATTTTCAAAGAAGTAAGGTCCAATTACACCACCTGACCATAATGCACACCAAACAGTAACTCGTTTAGGATGCATAGGTGTCTCATGAATAATTCGTGGATTTTCCTCAACTCAGACACGGCAATTTTGTGTATTAACACAAGTTCAAAATGTGCCTCATCGGAAAACATTATTTTTTGAGAAAAATCATCTGGTTGTTCATT
Organism: Dermolepida albohirtum; assembly: GCA_031893035.1. Lineage (NCBI taxonomy): Eukaryota > Metazoa > Arthropoda > Insecta > Coleoptera > Scarabaeidae > Dermolepida > Dermolepida albohirtum. The sequence continues at coordinate 68,749 of JAVIWB010001322.1, read as the reverse complement.
GATGAAATTGACAAATGAACGACGTTTTAAATGATCTAACGGCTTCAGTTCCTGTGTTACTTGAACCTTATATCCCTTCAGAGCTAAATCCTTGTGTAAAATACGCCATGTTGTTGATCCACTAAGTCCAAGTTGTTGTGAACGTCGTCTGATGGACATTTCAGGATCTTCAGCAACACTTTCACGAACCAAACCAATATTTTCTTGTGAAAAAAAAATTGATGCCATCACCTTGTTTGCCGATAAAGTGGTCTTCGCTTTCTTTGGAGGTGCAGCACCACGTTCTAACCATTGTTTCGATTGTTGTTTAGTTTCGGGTGTACGGTAGTGTATCCAAGTTTCATCGCAAGTAACAAATCGCCGCTTATAAAGGTCTAAACACTCATTGGAAATGCGCAAACGAGTGAACTTTTGATCAGTTGTAAGCAATCGCGGCACCCATCTTGCCGAAAGCTTGGAAAGGCCCGATTCTTTCGTTAAAATGTGGTGTACGCGTTCTGTTGAAATGTTTACCATGTCTGCTATCTCTTTCACTTTGAGTCGTCGATCTTGCGTAATAATATTATGGATTTTTATAATCATTTCCTTAGAAGTCACAATTTTGGGTGCTCCAGAGCGCGCTTCATCAACACAGCTTGTTCTACCACGTTTAAATTCATTTACCCATCTACTTATTGTGGCGGATGATAGAGCAAATTCTCCTAATATTTTCCGTAACTCATCTTTTATTTCGGTAGCTTTCATACCCTTAATTACAAAGTATTTAATCACCGCACGATACTCTGCTCTTTCCATTTTTGCTTCTTTTTCAATCAGCTGTCAAAAATAAACTAATCAACCGATATATCTAAATATCGGAATGTAAACATATAAATAGGCAACCTAAATTACAGTGCATTTGTTTTACCAATTAGAGCGCCACCTATGTGTCATTCTCACTACTTGTCAAACTATCCTCGTATTAACCATCCTGACACTGATCTATCTACTTTATTTTCTTTATAATCTATTGTATGTTAGAGCAAAAACGCTTTTCGCGTCTTGTAGATTTTAATTGATTGTAACTTTGCGCAATAATTGTATTTGTCTTCTTTTCATCAGATTTGTGTTTCAAGAAATAAAAAATAAATGCATTTGGTAGCAATGTGTATTTAAATAACTCGCAACGTTTTATATTACCGAAGTTTTATTACCTGCTATCAATTTGCTTTCACATAGAGGTTTATGTTTATATACTAGATAAGAGGTAATTTGAAAAAACTTCCGACAATTACATAAATAGATTTCCTATTGCAAATAAGTCCTAAATAAAAATTACATATTTAAATAGCTAAGTATTACTATAATATCCCTGTTCTATTAGTGACATTTTAAAAATAGGAGAGACATTTCTTTTGAACAGTAGTGTATATACGTATATACTTATGTATATCGAACATACACCTAGTATTTATCCTAAGTAGTACACGAGGAGATGAAAAAGTTAATTGCGTGAATTAACAACTTATTTTTTTAATAGCCGCTAACTAATACAATTCGAAGGAAAAGAACACCTGATGTGTTAATGAATAGGTAGACATGAAATTAGTAAATCTAAAATATCGACAATGATTTTTGTGCTACTAAAAAAATTGATATGTTAAATACTGAAAAATTAATAGTACTTGGAAACAAATATAAGTTGTTAAAGGTGTACAAGAATTTTTTTTATTCCATTCTTTTAACATAACTCTTAAATGTGTTTCGTATCTAATTGTGAAGTTTGTTTTTGCATCATCACCTAAGAACATAAATTAATTATATAAAAGATATTCTGGAGTTATCTAGGGTGAACAAAAGAACATCTTAATTTATATGTCTTAGAATTTCGGATTCTTTTCTTTGATTTGTTAAAAAAAAAATGTTTATTGGCTTTTTGGAAAATGGTAATCAAAATGAAAAAAACGAAAAGGGTAACTTTAGCAAACAGCGAGGTGTGAGTCAAGAAAGAGTCTTTAACTTTTTTTCCATACTTTTTGGACTCTGTCCCATTTGAAAATGTTTCTGATTACACAATTATAACCTTCAGAAAACTGTCTTTTAAAAGATGTTACAAGGCCATGTTATGATTTGAAAAATTCCATTTTTTTCCAAATTATTTTTGGAGCCATTCGTTTAGACTGGAATATTAAGATCAAATAATATTGTATAATGCCAGATTCTTTCTAGTCAAAAATGCAGAGTAAAATATTTAACTATTCTATCTGCTTCTGGGCTTCCGGTCTGGAACTGCGTCACTTGTATATCTGCCGACGTTTCGTACCCATTTGTATGGGACATTTTCAGGGCTCAACTACTGCACTGGAACTGTTTCAATTTCAGTGCCTCACTACTTTTTATATTCAATTATTACTTTGTTATTTAAACAAGTCCATTTTCTTCCTTTTACCGAAGAAAATGGACAAAAATACAAAATGTAAATATGCTGAAATAAGTTTTCTATTTGACTCATAAGCATTAGTTCCAAATAGGTGACTGAATACATTATTTATAAGTAAGATTAGTTATCCTAACAACACTTTAGTGTTACTCTATTCTTCATCTCCTATGTAGGTTTTCTTTGGTAAAATTTTATTCTTGTGGGCCATCATTAAGGCTGCAAAAACGAGTGCTTTCCCAGTAGCGTACGGCTCAGTTACTATCAATATTAAAAATAATAAATGTAATTACTTACTATTTTAGTTTTTCTTTTTTGTGTTGTTGATGTAGAGCGACGCAAAAGTTCTCTGTACTATTGTGCCATTAGTATCCCTTCCAGTGCTGACTCAGTCATATTCCTACGGCGAGGTGAAAATACTTATGTTGGTGTATTTGGAAAAGGAGCGTTCTGCGTCTAATGATGTGATGTTAGCGAATTTACAAAGGACATTCGCATTATATTCTCACTTTTGGTTTACTGTTAAACTTGTGTGTATACGCACTATAGTTTGAAAATCGGGATTCTTATTAATAATCCCATACAATTTATCGGTTGTTAATCTTTCTATACTATCTGTTAGACTTCCTAACGAGGCTTTGAGGTAATATACTATGTTTAGCGCTTTATGTAATGACAGCTTGGTGCTCTCTAATTTGGAAATAGTATCTAAAAGAATTAAATAATTTTCGGAAATTTGCTCTATTAGAGTATGGATTTCGTTATATATAACCAGCCGCTGACTTACTGAAATGATTTGAGTATCTTGCGAATTTAAATTTAAGATATAAGGTTTAATAATGTGTAAAGATTTCTCATAATATAGTACAGCCTTAAGCCACGTTCCCCATCTCGTCAATACCGGTTGTGGTGGCTGAGGAATATCAGGACAAACCTGTTTAAACACACGAATGCGTTTTGGAGATTTAGTAAAAACTTCTGTATTAGAAACTATAAATTAGTTTACTTTTGGATAACTGTTTCTAATAAATTCAGCTACAAGATGAGACGAATGGAGCAAACAGGTTACATGAAGCAATTTAAGATAAGGTTGTTTTAGTAACTTTCCAGTTTTAACCATATTCGAAACCCCATCTGTAACCAACAAGTTGGGTTGTCGATATATTGAACTTCCCAAAGGTATGTTTTATAGTTTCTTCTATCCTTTCCGCGTTTGTCTTCTGTAATATTCTACTACGTAAAAAAGAGCCAAGGTATTCTCACCGCTTTTTAAAGTGCACACCAACACATTTAAAATACTATTCTTTCTTGCATCCGCTGTGTCATTTAGTGTGACCCATATTTTTTGATCTTTTAACTCTGCTTTCATTTGATCCGTAATCTTGTTTTTCAGCCGAGGAAAATTATACTGTAATTGACCTCATGTTGCCGATATTGTATTTCCATTCCGGAAAATATTTCCTCCAAAAATTTCGAAATTCTTCATTGTCTCCAATATTTTGTGGAATGTTGCACACACTTAACATAAAAATAAAGTCATATAGAAATTTATAATATGATACATCACGTTGCGCATTTAACCGGTGTTGTTGGCTATTAATATGTCTTTTACACACAAAAATATTGTACGGTAAAATGTTGATATTGCAAACAATACCTTTAATAATAGTACCAGTGTATTCTAATGTCGAACATCGGTTAAGAAATCTATTAACACTCGTCGAACATAACAAAGAACGCCGTCGATTCACTATAATCAATCTAATCCGACATTCATACACATACCGTACGTATATGAATCTCGACTTCGGGTATCTCCGACCGCTTTCGAAATATATCATCGCCGCCAATGAGTGCGCACTCGTTTCTGCAGGCTTAGCCATCATACACGTTTCGTTCTTAAAGTCTGACTTCATTATGTTAGCAGTTTTGTATATTTCTCTCTTTTCGTCCACTTTGCATGTTCTGTGGCCTCATTATCAAGCATTACCTTTTTCTCTCGTTAATTGTTTATACGCTTTCTCTTCCTTTTTCTTCTATTAGTTTATGTGTGTTAATAAACACATATAACAAAGTAAGAATTAATAAATCCTTTCTTTGATCTAGGCATTTTTATCTGCTTCCATACATTAAGTCCGTCATTACTGTGCGACTTAAAGTAACATGTAGCATTCACGAAACATTTATACACAAATATGATCTACAAAAATAAGTTGAATAATTGAACTACAATAGAATTCCCACGTATTATTTGCTCGAAAAATGTATTTTGAAAATAAACATAAATTAATTTCTTATATATCGACCGCTTTCGGGAATCATATTTTATACATTTCACTTTCTTCACTCAACTTTCTTCAGCTTTCATATCTGCATGCAAATTTAAAACTAATATATACGCAAACTCAAACCTACTAATTAAAACTATAAGACAATAACAAAACCCTGTTTCCGGTCCGGTGCTATGGTTCACTATTTCCCATTCAGTGCGCCTTCTTCACGGTCTGTTACTCTTTCCCCTGAGCGCATCTTAATTACCTAGCATTAATTATCCCGTATTTTTATTTTAGTTCTTAACGATGCTTTTCTTCTAATTTCTACTTCTTTCTTCCTCTAAAGTGAATTCGTATAATTAAATTTATTAAAAGCTCAAATAAATATTTTCGCGTTTAAGTGTTTCAAGCTTAATTATAAAGCGCGTTTTTTGAGTAAAACAGAATCCGTATGAAATATTATAAGTAATTTTAATTACAGTAGAGTCGCGATAAGATGAACACCCCATAAGAAGGGCAACTTGGTAAGGTGAATAAATTTTTACACACAGTATTTATAACGTGAACAATAGCCAACTCGATAATGGGGAACAATTTGTTTTGTATGTATTTTTTAACGTGCATGAGGTTGGATGACTGAATAATAGTGGGAACTCCTAAATTATTTCACTGCATCATGTGTCTAACGCAACGTATGCATTCAACTCCTGTTTTCGTTGTCTGGCATGGTGTTTAGTTAATAAAATGTGTTAAGTACAATGGAGACTAACATTCACGAAAGGTGAAATAATAAAAAAAATGATAGAATGTAAGTTTGCTTTCATGTCAATATGGAGTTGCAAAATCTACCATATGCAGCATTTTAGAAACTCAACAAAAATCTTTAAATATCTTGCGAATATCGACGTTAATTAACGTACGAGAATGAAACGAGCAGCAACCCCCCCCCCTCCCCAATTGGAAAATTGAAAATGATATATATATATATATATATATATATATATATATATATATATATATATGAAGAAGTAAACGATCACATAAAAACAATTCTCAACAATACCGACTTTGAGTGTACCAAAATGGATACAAAGTATGGAGCTAATTGTTATAAAGTGGACATAAGAGAAAATAATTATTCTGAAATCATAAAGCCTACTAATTGGCCTGCAGGGATAAGAATACGTAAATTTATATTTTACAAGGACAACTTAAAGAACACTGAATCAAATTTTCATCAGAAACCGAAAATAGCAATAACAACTTAAATATATTATACATATTTAATGCTCAATGTTTAACTAATAAAATAGAGACAGTTGAAATATTAGCACAAGAACAAGAGGCTGGTATTTTGTGTATTGCGGAACATTGGTTCAGCGTGCACAACATTAAATCCTTTAACATACATAATTACACCTTGGCATCTTCTTCCGTGAAACGCATGTTTTCACATGGCGGTGTATATGGAGTTTGTAACAAAATTTTCTGTAGAAAAAAAGTGTGAAGTCTGTGGCATTTACTTAAATAAATGCAACTTAATCATATTATGTATATACAGTGCCCCTGAGGGTGACGTCATGCAGTTTTTTGAGATTGTTTCCAACCTATAACAGGAGTATAAAGATTGTTCTTGCTGGTGACTTCAATATCGACATAGCAAAGACCAACAAAGATACACGTGACTTCATAAACACGCTACTTGTTTCAACCTGCACCACACAATTAGCCAGTTCACAAGAATTCAAGGTACATCAAGAAGTAAAATTGATAATATATTTACCAATATTGATGAATACACAGCTCAAGAAGTTACAACATGTTTATCTGATCACGAAGGAGTAAAGTTCAGTACAAAGGGCTGTCAGACAACAGAAGATGAAGAAGTTGCCATGGTGTTGGCGTGTGACTTGTCTAGGGCCTTCGACTGTGTGCAGAGTGACATGCTTTTGCGGAAGTTGGAATGTTATGGCATTCGTGGTCAGGTATCGAGGTTGTTGCGTTCCTATTTTGAAGGGCGAGGGCAGGTTGTTCACTTTAATGGCGTAACGAGTGAACTAAAGACCACCAGATATGGAGTGGCTCAAGGATCTCTTTTGGGTCCTCTTCTGTTTTGCCTATACGTCAATGACCTTCCACAACATGTCACGCAAATGATTGTGCAATACGATGATGACACAACGTTTCTATGTAGAGGGAAGAGCGATCAGCAATTTGGAGAAGGGGCTCACGAAACGCTGTCGGAGGCCATGGCATGGTTTTCGGCAAACAGGCTGGTCCTGAATGAAGCCAAAACTGTCAAACTGGCATTCACTTCCAAAAGGAAAGAAACTCCCGCGACTGCAGGGTCAGTGAAAATATTGGGAATAAATTTAGATACCAGACTAACCTGAAACGATGAAGTGGACGCCCTCTCGAAAAAACTCTCTTATGCAATATATGCTGTACGGAGAATCAGAGCCATTGCAAATAAGGAAACTGCAAAAACAGCTTATCACGCACTTTTTCACTCGCGGATGGCATACAGTGTCCAACTATGGGGCGATTCAGTGCATGCAAAAGACATTTTTAGTTTTCAAAAGAAAGTATTACGAATAATAGAACAAGTTAATGACACATTGTAGACCTATATTCATAAAAAATAAAATAATGACGTTGGCCTCCACATACATATACAAGCAATTGCTGCGCACTAAACGAGAGCTGCCAGCCCAGAAAAGGAAAGGAGAGGGAAGAGCAATACAACTGAGATCCAGACAACAAGTACTTCTTCCCAACCATAGGCTACGTACTACTGCTGCCCAACACAAACATTTGGATATGTTTAACAGGTTGCCATTATTGTGGACTGAAAAACCCATTTTAAAATTCAGAAATGACATAAAAACATTTCTTTTACAAAACGGATTCTGCACAATAACGGAGTTCCAAGAGAAGATTAAATTAATCAAATATTAAACTGTATGTTCTGCTTTGTGCACACATATGTTTACACCACAATGACGTTACCTCCTTATTTGTATTATAATTGATGGTAAAATAAAGCTTATTATTATTATTATATAGATAGATAGATAGTTTATATAGATGAATTATTACTGATTTTGCCTTGTCCTGCCTTGTTCTATGCCGACGACGTAAAGATTTTTACAGCTGTTTCTTTCGTTACAGATGTCGATAGGCTTCAAGCGAGTGTAGACCTTATTTCAACTTGGTCTAAGCCTAATTGTCTCTGTTTAAAATGTTTTGCCATTTCATTTACCCGAAAGTTATCTCCTATCTCTTTCTCATATTCCATAGATGGTAGAAGGGCACACTATTATGAAAGTTGACTCCATCAAGGACCTCGGTATTTTCTCTGATTCCTCACTGAGTTTTAATTTACATATTGATAATATTTGTCGTTCTGCGGTTAAGAGTGCTGGCTTTATAATGAGGACAACACAGCCTTTCAACAATATTGACTTATTCAAAACACTGGTTTTTTGCATTGGTTGTCAGTAAGCTGGAATATGGGTCGACTGTATAGTATCCCTTGTACGGCTCGCTGATAAACGCAATCGAACGTGTTCAACGTCGATTTCTGAAATTCCTCACACTTGAGCGTGCCGTCGAATACAATGCTATGTTAGAGCAGCACAATGTCCCATCACTGGAGGAACACAGACCCAGACACAGTGCTCGTTTTCTTTACAAGCAGGTGAATGGTCGGATTGATTGTTCAGACCTCTTGGCCAAACTAAACTTCGCAGGTTCGCGCTCCTCCTCTAGAAGCGCAGTCACTTTTGTCTCCCGTACGCCGAGGACAAATCTCCTCCGGAAGGCTTCCCTGTATCATATGTCGCTGAACACCAACAAACTCTTCAGTAATATTTTTATTGTTCCCTTACTTCTTAATTTTCGATTATGTTAGGTTATTATTAAATGTTTAGTGATATTATTTTTATTTTTACATTATTAATTACTTTTGAAATTTATTTTTACTGTATGTACTTCGTCTTATTGGTATTACATATAATATTTTGTCCTATAATTGGGTTCGCCTGTTGGGCAATAAATATATATTAAACAACGAAGTAAAAACTTACCAGTCTCTGGTGCTAACAGAAAATGCTAAATAATTGAACAAGACCTTTAAACTGGAGCTATTACTAATGGTCAAGGTTCTTTGCAAAACTTCAAGAGGAGACACGGCATTGGAAACTTGAAAATTTCGAAGCAGTCGTCTCCTTAACAGAATTTTGAATCAAAAAATTCATGAAACGCTGACAAAACCGGTTTATTTTAGAAATTGCTGCTGACGACTTCAAGGGAAAAAATTGTTCCGGGCCTAAAAATTAAAAAAGCAAGAGTAACGTTTCTGGCATGCTGCGAGACAACATAAATTTAAAACTTTGACGACTGGGATTGCAGTGTTAGAAATTATGTATTGCCAGTAGACTATAATCGCTGGAAAACTGCTTGGATTACTTGCGAAATATTTAAAACTTGATTTCACAAATATTTTGTACCACAGATGAAATATTTCTCATTCAACTTAATGAACTTGTGGGTGAGGAAATTTTTTTAGCATTTAGATGAAAAAGCAATTCTAATTGATAACGCACCTTCCCATTCTTCAGAAGATCAAATAGAAAGTAACAATGGAAAAATCACAATACTCTTTTCCCTCCAAATGTAATACCATTGCCTCAATCAATGGATCGAAATATGATCAGAATTACTAAGTTACATTATAGAAGGCCTCTTCTATCAACAATAATAAGAAATGATTCAGATGATGTTAAGGGCCTCATAAAAAGCTCGACTTTAAAAAATGCTACATTGAATTTAATAAACCTGTTTTGGAGTTTGTTGAGCCGGCTGAAGATGAGGAAGATAACATTCCATTAACTATCTTAAGAGAAAGATATCGCCCGCGTGAAATAAATAGTGTTGTTGAAAATGCAACTGGAATATTGAATATGGTTGTTCATGTATGCAGAACTGTAAAGCAGGCAACTCTATATACACATCTGTTATTCTTTGATTTTATCATTATATTATACCGTTGGAAAATACAGGGTGTCTATAAAAGAACTCCGGGGTTTAAAAAATTAATATTTTTTAAACTATAAAAGATAGCAAAATTTGATCAATTCCTTTGAAACAAGCAACTCAAAGAGTTTTACTCATACCAATTGGGAATGTTTCTCTCAACAGCTGGCAGCGCTGCGGAGCGTTGACCTTGAAATGACGTAGCGGCTGCGGCAGGCAGTCAGTGTCGTCTGGACTGCCGCGCTATGGCGACGCCTCAACAAAAGGCTCAATGTGTTATTTGGCTCATAGAAACTAATTCTGTTGTTACTGTACAAAGAAACTTTCGACGTAGCTATGGTGTTGACCCGCCTACAGACAAAACAATTCGTCAGTGGTTATGTGCGTTCAAGGAAACAGGAAGTGTTTTGAAGCAAAAGTCGCCGGGTAGGCCGCGTGTGTCTCAAGAGAATGTGGACAGAATCCGAGCTTCATGCACTCGAAGCCCTAAGAAATCGTTAACAAGACGCAGTCTGGACTTGGGGTTACCAAGATCAACAGTCCATAAGGTAATTCGTAAAAGACTTCGTTTAACTGCCTACAAGATACAACTTTTACACCATATCAAACTGGCAAACAAGGTTAAGAGATTCGAATTTTCTGTTTCCATGCTGGATAAAATTGATGAAGATAATGATTTTTTAAAAAGTGTGGTTTTTAGTGATGAAGCTACTTTTTATGTGAACGGAACTGTAAACAGGCATAATTGCAGAATTTGGGGTTCAGAGCCGCCCCATGAGTTTATTGAGTACGAACGTGACACGCCCAAAGTGAATGTTTGGTGTGCTCTTATGCGTGACAGAGTCATAGGTCCCTTCATTTTTGTCGAAAGGAATATCAATGGTGATGTCTATTGTGACATGTTAGAGGAGTATGTTTATCCTCAGTTGGATGACATTGAGGCGGAGAAAGGTTTAGTTTACTTCCAACAAGATGGGGCGCCGCCACACTTCAGTTTGCGTGTGCGTGAGTCACTGGACGCTCGTTTCGGCAACAGGTGGATTGGAAGGGAAGGACCTATTCCATGGCCACCAAGGAGCCCTGATATGACTCCGTTGGACTTTTTCTTCTTGTGTATGCGGAGAAAATTCGAAATGTTCGCCATCTCAGGGAACGAATAGAGAATTGCGTGGCGTCCGTTCCCCCAGACATGCTCGCCAGGACATGGGAAGAGGTAGAATACCGTTTCGACGTGTGCCGTGCCACTCACGGAGCTCACATTGAACTTCACTAAGTTGTTAAAAAATCTTGAAAATGTAAGCTTTCTAATCATGTATAAAACATGTATGTACGTTTTTTACTTTATTAAAATATTTTGTCTTAAAACCCCGGAGTTCTTTTATAGACACCCTGTATATTGATAATCTTTTATTTCAACTCAAAAAATTAAAACATTTATGAAATATGTAGTGAATTAAAGTTTTCATTCACACTATTAATATTAAAGATCATAAAATGTAAACATCTAATTATGACCGTAATTCTTTTCGTTTAGCAACGTTAGAAACTTTAATAACTATGAATTAATGAAAGCAGTGAAATTGTAAAAAAATAGTTGAAAAAATGCTATTCTTTAAGTGAATTAGAAACAACTATAGCTTAAGATAGTATTGTAATACTCTTTTATCCACCACTGTACAAAATGATTTCAAATTTCTTCAATAAATGAATAAATGAAAAATTAAATTAAGGATAAATAAAACACTTTTTCCAAATTTCACACTACATTACATATTTTGCATCTAGTTTCCCCTGATAGAACGTTATCGACCAAGTACAATGTAGGTTACAATTTCCATTACATAAGAAATCGAAAAGCAATAATTAAATCCTATTACAAGAAAAGGGTACAGGTAAAATACACATATAAGATTATTTATCGGTAATAGACCTTTCTTCGAAATAAAACCCTCAACAATTAACCACTATTTAAATATTTTTTAAAACTCAAAACATCCCTGTATTTAGTTACCTTTTTAATTTCAAGTACTTTTTCCTTAAAAATTGTGCCACCTTTCAAAATTCTATTAAAATTACTAATTATTTCAGAATGAAGTGTTATCAAAATCAATGCATATGTATGTAAAACTGTAAAGTAGGCAACTCTGTATACACGTCTATTGTAGTTTTATTGATAAACTTTTATCTCAACTCAAAAAACTTAAAACATTTATGAGACATGCAGTGAATTACAAAACTTTTCGTACATCTTATTAATATCAAGCGCATAAAATGAAGACATCTAATTATGACCGTATTTTTTTTTCTTTTAGCAACGTTAAAAACTTTAAAACAATGACTTAATGAAAGCTGTTGTGAAGTTGTGAAAAAAAATAGTTGAAAAGATATCATTCTTTTAGGAAATTGGAAATAATTATAGCTTAAAATAGTATTATAATACTTTTACAAAGAATTGTAGGGAAGAATTTTTGATGACTTAACCCCGAATTGTATTAACTTTGGTGGAAGTGTTTGCAAAACAGGAAAATATTATAGCTCTTAGAACAATTCCAGATTATTGTAATATCGTTCTCTCCGGCTGATGAATATATGCAAATAAAATAGTTGAAAAGAAAATGTTTTTCTGGACAATAAAAGACAACGATAGTCCATTGATGCTATATTCGAGATTTTTAATGGATTACTTTGAAATCTATTAGCTGTGGTGGAAGTATTTTGAAAACATGATGAAACAGCATTAGGACATTTTCACATAGCCAAATTTGGCGACAAAAGTAAATTGTCTTGCATCAATTGAAGACAATCACTGGTTAATGGCGAGCAATCTCAGCCCTATTATAATCAGCGACATGAAAAAGTAATTTTATGTTCTTCTAGAACGTAAAAATTGGGGTATTTTTGCTGATGAAGAGTATATGGAATAAATTGATTTTGTCACGATTTTCTTATTTATTTTTGTTTTCTTTAAAGCAATTCCGTTTTTCGTTTTGAAGACGAGGAAGTATGCAAGATACAAGATGTATAAATAAAGTAATCTAACTGCTAATCTGGCTCGTAGACCGCGTGTTCGACAATTCTGGTACCGACTCTTCGACACCACTTGTATGGGACACCTTCAGCACTTAACTGCGACTACTGCTTTCGTTGTTGCACTGAGACTGGTATAAGTCTGGTGGATGGATGTACATAGGGATATTGATCACGGGTAAATGGAGCTTTACAGTTACGGTTGAGTAGTTTGAAGATACAGGCTTACCAAGCGTTGCGTGGGGGATAACCATCATCACTGTTTAGGTTATTAGAGTGTTTTTAGATCTATAGATTCACGGATTTTTCTGCCATACTAATGACTACTGCGGGGCAAGATTTTAGTAGAATCGAACTGGATATGGTACTCAGTTTCAAGCCTATACTCAGCAAGTGCAAAACCAACTACACGAAGCAGCCTAGTACAACCCTCATGCTCTGAAACACGAGTGCAGACAGATCGCTCTGTTTCGCCAATATATTACACTGCCCCACAAAAAGTATTCTTCTGATGCGATCAGTAATGTCTTGTATATAGGATAGATGGGCTTTATAGAGGGGAGATGATATATGCTGATTATTGGGTTGTGGTACTGCTGATCTAAATATAGTTGTTGAATATCATGTTTGGCGAAATTGTTATTTATGAGGGCATTGGTGATGTTACTTAATTCCTGAGGGAGAAAATACTGGTCAGGTATGTTATAAGACCTTTCGACTAAGGGGTTTTATCTCCAAACTACTCAACCGTAACCGTAACGCTCCATTGCCCCGTGACCAAAATTGCTATGTAAATACGTCTACGAGAGACTTACATCAGTCTCAGTACAACAACAAAAGCAGTAGCAGCAGTTAAATCCTGAAGATGTCCCATATAAGTGGTGACGAAATATCGGTACCAGAAATGTCGAAGACACAATTCCAGCCCAAAAGCCAAGATGAAGAAAGTAATTAGAGTTTTTTTTACAATTTCTTTGTTGAATTAAATTACACTCTAATGTCTTAAAATTATGTTCTTTTAATTGAATTTTCAATTTTGGGAAAAGAAATAAGTTATAATGACTCAAGTCAGATGAATAAGGGGGATGCAAAGCACCAAAGATGTGTTTACCTGCTAAAAAAACGTTTATTGAAATTGCTGGCAAGGTGCAGTATCATGATGCAACATCCAGGTGTTCGGTTTCACGTTCACATGGTTGTCCAACTCTTCCTCGATATTTGTGGCTGTAACTAGCGAACAAAACACACTAGAGATCGCCGATCCTGTGAACATTTTCATCACTTCTGGCAAATAAAGGTCATCCGCCATTGAGTTCATCTTCTATCGAGCCTTCTGAGAATGCCTTAAGCCACCTGAGAGTTTGCGGTCCTTGATGAAATATTGTCTAACATAAGCCTGTTGAAATTTTGCAAAGATTTCTGTCACACCGTGCACTTTTCCGAAATAATACTTCATAACGCACCGTTGATTGAAGTCGTCACTCACTAGAAAAATCCGGTTCACGAAGAGAATTACCAAGGACTACCACACAGACTCTAGCAAGGCCAAATTCGTTTTGATGACGCATTGTATGTTGGTCTATTCTCCAAAGGGGAAACCGATAGTGCCAGTGTATTCTAATGTCGAAAAATCGGTTAAGAAATCTATTAACATTCGTCGAACGTAACAAAAAACCCCGTCAATTTGCCATCATCAATTTAATCCGGCATTCATACACATACTATACGCTTATGAATCTCGACCGCTTTCGAAATATATTATCGCCACAATGAGTGTGCACTCGTTTCTGCAGGCTTACTATCTAGTGACAATAAACGTAAACCTCGTCATAACACACGTATGACGTATGTTTCTGCTCATTGTAAACAGTCTTTAACAGAACTTACTACTCAACTAGGTATATCTTGTTATTTTATGACCAGAAAAACAAATCTATTATGATTTACCTTCCACGAATTAGCAACCATTACTTCTTCTCTCAATAAATTACTCAGCTTTCTAATTTGCTATTCTTCTTGACTTTAATTGTGCAATAATAAAACCATAGACACGTACTGTAAATACACGTCAAAGATAAATTGACATTCGACTGTTGACTTCGCACTATTAATCTTTGAATTTGCGTATATCTTATGCAAATGTATGCTAATTTTTAACGTATAAGGAGATAAACGTAAAAAAAAAGGATTTAGGTCATACTGTGCTACATAGTGCGATGTATATGCATACATACTATATGCACGTTTATAAAAACATGTGTCTATAAGTAAAAAAAAAAGGATAAAAGGTTAGTCCAACCAGCACGGCAATAGTTCGTGATTTCACAAATGGAAAGCGTTCAAATCACCATATCAAGATCGTCTGAGTGTCAATTAAATGAATAATTGAACAAGTAATATACCTAATAAGGAAAAAAAACTTAATTGGAGTATACAAATGCAAATTAGTTCTTGGAACTTGCAGTTGTATATGGGCACATATGAGATATTCTAAGAAATTAGATGAATGTTTACGTTTTTCTTGGAAATGTATGCAGAACTTTCTGGAAAATTAATTTCAAATTTTTTTTTTAAGAATTACGTTTTTAAATGCTAAAATAACAAGATATTATCTGTAGTTGTATACTAGAGAGGGAGGTCGTGGAGTTGCATAATTGGCCGAGAAATTCTAACTTTTACTTGAATTTATAAAAAAGCGACACATGAATTTACTGTTAGAAAACTTGTATATATTAAATTACATTTAAGCCTCTTATCAAGTGTCAGGAACAGAACTATTACAAAGAAAGAGATGAGAAAGACAACACTGAACTATATAGTTGATCACAGCAAATTAAACCTTCAAATAATATTATCATTTATAAGGCTTGCTGTAGTGCTAGTCGGACGAGGAAATGTAAATACGAATACGTGTTCAAAAGTCGAAAAATATTGCATTTTTTTTCAGAAACGTAAGTATGAGAGTACAAGTTTCCATAATATTTGAGTTTTCATATATATGTATGTATATGCATGATGGTCAGAAGTTTATGGATGGATTAGGTAGGGCTATTCTATAATTAGTTCCGAATTGACAATCCTAATACAGAAATGTCGTATTATCATTATTAAAACCATACGAATTGCTTAAAAAAATATAATTTTGACAACATATATAACACCATCAATAAATAAGTAGTGTAGTAAGTGATATGACAAAATACGAGCGTTATTTAAATTTAATAAAGATAACAACAGTAATGATAAAAAAAGTGGAAACTGGTAGCCACTGGTTTGAAAACAAAGCTATTAGCCTTTGTGGAATTAGGACGCGTTGCCACATATCTGGGGTAATTAATTATATTGTGGCGTTAATATTATTTATTACTTCCTGTTCATTGGCCGGAGGTATCGTACAAACCTTTTCCTTCAAAAAATTCCAAAAAAAAAGAATCTATGGGGAGGATTCATGTTCTGTTTTGTGTAAGGCTTACTGCTAAACTTCCATATTTTTTTTCCTACATATTAGCATATTGCCTCTATTTGTTCTCTTTGCTTTTCTCGCTTCTTTATAGAATTCTCTGACTTGATTCCTTTTGTGACCGTCCTCTATCTATTTCTTGTATTTCTGCCCACATCAATTCTTTTTTTTCTTCTTATTATCTGTTTTGCTATTCTGCGGCATTTCTTGTACTCTTTTCTTTCGTTTGCACGCTTAGGACCTTTATTTTTGCCTTCTCTCTATTTTCTATTACTTTACCACATCCTTTGTCAAAGCATTTATGCTTTTTCGTTTTCTTTCTTTTGGTTTTAGCACTTTTGCCGTTTTTGTTACCGTCTTTTCAATGCGCTGCCATTTTCTTTTGTGTTTGTCACTACACGTGGTCTTTGTGAATTTCAGACAAGCGTACGTTTCTGTAAATAGAAAAGAACACAAAATAATGAAAGAATTAAAAATCCCAAATAAATTAATTCAGAGAATAGAAGGGCTGGTTGAGGGCAAAACATTAAACAAGTTCAAGATAAAGAGATAATTAACGCAGGGAGATTGATTATCGGCATGCTTATTTAATTTGGTACTAGAAAAAATTATTCGGAAGTCATGAATAAAAACAAATGGAATGATATACCAGTAAACCTGTCAAAGTTTAGCTTATGCGGATGATATAGTAGTGACTGCAGGAATAAAAAAAACCTCAAAAAGGCTATAAGTAAGATAGGAGAAAGAGGAAGTCTATAGGTCTAAAATTAAATAAATAGAAAAGAAAATACATGGAAATTACAAAGAAGGAGAATAAAAACTACGAAAGTTTAGAAATAATAAACAACTTATGTAAAAAATACATTTGAAAAAGTAGACATATTTATTTATTTGGGTGGACAAGAAGCAACAGTAATACAGAAAAGAATAGCGAAAGGGCAGAGATGTTTGGGGGCAACGGATCCAATATTGAAATCAAAAAATCTGTGGAGAAAAAAAGGACTATGGAGAAGAACTAACCATGAATTAAAATATCTATATAGAAAATCCCTTACAAGCCAAATCATAAGAAGCCAACGATTAAGATGGTTGGGACACGTGTCAAGGATGAAAGAAGAAATATCAGCAAAACGAGCCTTAACAAGAGGAGAAAGAGACAAGAGTAGACCTCGTACTACATGAATTAAGACAATAAAACAAGATCTGGAGTTGATGGGAATCCCGCACTGGGAAAAGCTAGCAGAAAACAAAAATAACTGGAGACATGTATGTAACAAGCCTTGGGGCTTTAAGGTATCTCGTGCTATATATAGTAGCAATAGTACCTATTGTAAAGCACAGAGCATATAGTCGGTAATAAAAGATTTTTTACGTGGTACTCTTTCCTTATATCCGGCTTTTGTGCAAATTATCTTTGTTTTCTTAATGTGCTTTCTTTCCAGTACCAAATGCCGTCTGTACGGCTATCCTAAGTGCACTTGTCTGTGATCTGTGATCCTTGCGCTTGTAACAATTTTCTAATCGCGTTCACTTTTTTTTTGTACTTTTTCAATAAATTTATCCATTTACATCAAGGGTTTTTTCAGATACGTGTTTACTTTTACAGCTCATCTTTTGTATCAATTGCTTACTTTTCAGAAATACATGATGTTATGAAGAGAATTTACTGAATTCGTTCTAGATTTATGGCTTACAATAGAAAAATATCTTATACAAACTAAGTGTACGAAAACTTTTGTAACATTCAATGTTCATATTATTATTAGAGGTTTTTAGAGTTTTTGACGTTGTTAAATAGATGCAAATATGCTTTATTATAACCATTTGATGATTATCAACGTTCACAGGTGTACGATCACTTTTGCGACTGGCTGTATATGTATGCAATTGTTTTTCGTTTACTAACATGTTAGATACATATAACTTTAAAAATCTGAAGAAAAATTAAATAATATTACCCACTAATAGTAGTAGTATAATACTACTTTGAAGTATCACAAAACAAAGTAGCTTTTACTTTGTCGTGAATACATTATTATTTTTTGTCATAATTATGTATACAAACTCGAGAACTAATACATGTTGGAATTTTTTTATCTACTGGCGGTATTCCCCAAAAGGTCACTGGCTTGTTCTTTTGAATATGCGGACTAGAATATATTCATAAAAAAATCTACATAGACACGATATAAATAGATGTTAACTTTATCATATAATAAAGCCATAAAATTGCGAGATGTATTCAAATAATTTCAACAATTAAATATTCAATTTATATATTATTAAAAGGTATTCAGCATGGATTAAATAATTAAAAATTTTCGGTTCTACGGTGATTCTTTTTTATGTCAATTAACGTATTGTTATTTCTTTATACCTACTTAACATAGTAATCTTCAAATTTAGTTAGTTACTTTTTTTTTATTAGCTGTTAATTATAGATTTGAATACTACTATAACTTCACACATTACTGTTCAATTTTTGTCTTGTAACTGATAGTTAACTATTGAATAAATAAAGTAATTATTAATACATTAATACCACAATAAGAGAAAAAATAATTTCTGTATGTACTTAAAACTAGAATTGTAAAAGGTTTCTGATATAAATCTTCATTAAAACGTTTACTTATACATATATGTACGCAATTGGAAATTTCATCATATCTTCTTACGGAGTCGTTTTATCTTTTATTCATTTCTGCCGCTTAATAATATGATGTGCCGTAGAGTTAAATATATTGGTTATATTTTGTGTACGTCACTGTATATTCCAGTGTTACAACTTTTGTGAATATATTAATTAATTAATTTTAATATCTTCATCAAATACACTTGTATTTTTTATTACGTAACTTGCATTTTAATGGAATTATTTTATTACAGCCCTGTATTAATAAATGTTCGTATTTTAGTAGTTTTCCTTGTATAATCAGTTAAGTTTGGAGTTATTATTTTTATTCTTTTATGATATTACTAACGCCCTCTAGTATGCGCAAATACAATATTGCGATAAATAGTATTAGAGTAAAATCGGTTCCTTCCCTATCTTTATACTTTCAATTATTCTGAGTAATTTATAACTTTCAATTCTTTAATATATTCATTTCAAATTATTTTATGTATCTTTACATATCTTTTTAATAAAGAGCCGTAACTTTAGGAGATCGAAGAGGGAAGAAGTTAAATTCTTCCCTCTTCGTTCTCCTCTACGTCATCTAAGAAAAAAAGCTTAAGTATGATAGTTAAACCTACATTCTTCTTGTGCATACCGAAATACAAGTAACATCGAACAATTTCACTGAGGAATAATAAGAATTAAGCAGATATGAGACGTGAAATGAACTTCTTCGTGTTCATGGGGAAATATCGAATTTGCTGACGTATTCTAGCGTTTTCATGTGGTTGTGAATGTTCGAATGGTGGATGTTCAACATTTCTGCAATATTTCGTGTCATGTGCCGTGGGTTTATCTCGATCAAGGCCTTTATCTTATCGTTAACTCCCACTACCGAAAAGAGTCGTAAAATCACCAAAACAGAATTTCATAAATGAGCCCGAAACCATTCGGCAACTACAAAAGAGTTATATACTAGGCAGTTATCTTATTTGAAAATGAAATCATTTTTAGGGAAAAGTAGCTCAACAGAAGGAATCATCAATATTCTCTAAAATTCTGTTATATGATTCGCTATTAAATCTTTCGTCATCAGAATTTCAAGTGCTTGCGCCGAAGTCCACATCCATATATGTAAAGAAAAACAACCACTTCTGTTTGTAAAATTGACAATTACACATACATCAAACCGTGTATTCGGAGGACGATAGACGCGAATATTGCCACTATGTGAGAATTGGAAAACCTTTTCATCACTAAAAATTACACGATTCCAACATTATTCGTCATGAGCTGTATGTTCTAAAGCAATCCCCATTCTTGATTTTTTACGAGTGTTGTTAATAATGTTTTCCTTTCTGTTGCATGGCATTTTAATTCATATTGTGCTTCTCTGCGATGGCCCGAGCGACATGATGCTGGAAAATGTATTGCTGGAATAGCATCAAAAAATGTTGAGAATGTATTTGTTCTAAAATAAAGGGTTTTTCAATAGGGACTTGACAACTTTTAATTCAATTTGTGAACGCACCCTTTCACTAATCATCGAACTGTCACTGTCAATTTATTCAGTAAACTTAACATTTTCATCATGGTAAAGTACAGGAATGAACAACGTCTGCAAATTATAAAAATTTACTACAGAAATTCGGAGTCGGTGACCGCTACTTTAAGAGCGTTAACTCCGATTTTCGGTCGTAATTCTCGCCCTAGTAGACAGGCAGTAACATGTTTAGTGCAAAAATTTGAGTCTACATGTTCGTTGTGTGATGTTGCCGTGCCAGTGAGACAACGGGTTGGTCGAAGTGTCGAAAATATCGCTACCGTTGAAACGTCCGTAGCAAATGATCCAAATCAGTCAATTCCATGGCGTTCTCAAGAGTTGGGCATCGCCCAGACCACTTTATGGCGAATTTTGCGTAAGGATCTTGGTTTACACCCATACAAGATCAAGCTGACACAAGAATTGAAGCCGATGGACGATTTGAAGCGACGTACGTTCTCCGATTGGGCAGTGGAAAAGATGCGCCAAGATGATCAATTTCATCGC
Source organism: Dermolepida albohirtum (assembly GCA_031893035.1). NCBI lineage: Eukaryota > Metazoa > Arthropoda > Insecta > Coleoptera > Scarabaeidae > Dermolepida > Dermolepida albohirtum. The sequence continues at coordinate 47,869 of JAVIWB010001322.1, read as the reverse complement.
AAAATCATTTTCAGTGACGAAGCTCATTTTTGGCTCAATGGGTTCGTCAATAAGCAAAATATGTGTTATTGGTCGGGTGAAAATCCACATGTGCTTCATGAAACACCACTTCATCCACCAAAAATAACTGTTTGGTGCGGTTTGCATGCCGGCAGCGTCATAGAGCCATATTTTTTCGTCGATGATAATGATCGTCACGTTACTGTGAATGGTAATCGTTATCGCGCCATGATTACCGATTATTTTTGGCCCGAATTGGAAGATATGGACTTGGACAACATGTGGTTTCAGCAGGATGGTGCCACAAACCACACAGCACACGTTACAATCGATTTATTGAAGAGTAAGTTTGATGAGCGTGTTATCTCAAGAAATGGACCAGTCGATTGGCCGCCTCGTCATCGAAAATTAGGCCCAACGAATCGACCGCCGCAAACGTGCCCGCGGTGGCCATATGAACGAAGTCGAGTTCCATTCATAAATGTTTTGATTGTACTCAACCCGATAATAAAGTTTTTGAAATATCTCAAATGGTCTGCATTTTATTTTGAAAAAAAGTCCTTATTGGAAAACCCTTTATAAATCAAAACAGCGTCTTGTTCAGCAGTTGACTTTTTCTGACGTCCAGAACCTGGATTTTACTAATTGTACCATTGTTCCGCCATTTCCTTAAAATGTTTTAAACTGAGTTCTAATTCACGTTGTAAAATACCACAGCTTGCTTCATTAACTATCCATTGTCTATATTCGCGATTACTCCACCTTTCTTCACTGTATTGTTGTGCGGTATAATTACTTTATTCCTAATTCGAAATTATTTGACAGATGACAAATATTCAATGTTACAACATGACATATTCATGAATGAAAATCAAACAGCTAAAGTTAGATAAAAATCTATGATAAAGAGTTGCCCCATTTTTCATTGGCCGCAACGGTACGTTGGACATACATAATTGTGAAACTCGCAGAAAAGTGGCAAAAGATTACACAGGCCAACCAATAAATATTTTTTAAAAACTTTTTTCAAAGTTCAACCTGTTTCTTATGTACAAATATTTTGGTGCGCTGAATTCAAATTTTCAATCAGTTTTTTTCTACCACGTACCAATTTTTCGCAATCTTTATCTTTTGTTGGGTATGATGTATTAAAATATACAGTTAAGATTTAAAGGTACGTAATTTATTATCAAAGTATTATTGAAAAATTTAACATTTTATTATTACAATGGTAGTGTAAGTTTGAATATGAACAGATTGTTACTTATTAATCTAAAGTTTTGTATTTCCTCAACCTCTTCACGGTAAAAGTTCGAGTGTAGCTTCTCCTTTTATATGATGCTTCTGGAGTTGCTCGTAGAAGGGTCCAACAAGAATCTGCCATCATGTTGATATCCCAACGATCCTGATACCGTCTCTCCATCTCCTTTATATCTTGGTGGAAACGCTCCCCTTGTTCCTCACTTACAGCTCCAAGATTGTCAGAGAAACAATTTAAATGTGAGTGTAAAAAATGCACCTTCACACTCATATTACATCCAAGTTCTCGAAATGTTTTCAACATGTTTTGAACTATATTTTCGTAATTAGGATCTTTCTGATTGTCTAAAAACTTCAACTTGATAGAGCTTTAATGAATTACTCCATTAAGCCCAATTTTATGTGCAGTGGTGGAAGCAGTATTTTTTGAGGATTCGCCAAATTCATACGCAGAACGTTCTTGTTCCCAGGTTCTAAATGCTCTCTTGAAGGCCATGCTATTCTTGTCCAGTGCTGTTTCTGTGCCCTGCTATCCCATTCACACGTAAAACAAGGAAATTTTGTGAATCTACTTTGCTGTCCGAGTAACATCTCGGACACCTTCAACACCACAAACCATCTACTCATGCTCAGAGTATTTAAGTTTCTGTAACACAAGCTGTAGATTTTCATAACTTCCTTTGAAAACAACCGAATGCCCTACAGGCAATGAAACGTATCTGTTGACATTATGCAACAGAACTATTTTCAGGCTTCTTTTGGATGTGTCAATAAATAGTCTCCAATCTTGTTTATTGTATTCTATCCTGAATGATTCTACTAACCCGGGTATGTTACAACAGAACCTTCTTGTTCAAAATAAGGAGCAAATTTTTGTTCCTTTGTACGGTACCCACGATGGGATATTCCTGGAGCCAACAAATTCTTTTCTCGTAACCTGGAACCCAGAAGTTCTGCTTTTTCTTTAGTTAAACGTAAATCTTTTACTAGGTCATCTAGATCGTGTCATTCAAACAAACGAGGTTTCACGCTTTCACACTCACAGTCAGACTCAGCATCAGATACCTCCCACTCAGATTCGTTACTAGTCATGGAAAGACTTTGTAAATTTTGGGGTGGGTCTGGTACAGGAATATGTTCATCATGAGGAACTGGACGCAATACTGATGGAAGATTCGGATATGAAATAACTTTTTTATTCTTAGAATTGTAGGCACTGACATCGATGCTGCAAAAGTAGCAGTCATCGGAATGATTTGTTTGTTCCCTCCATACCATGGGAACTCCGAATCTAAACGATTTCTTTTTCCCATATGACCACTTCCGTAAATCTTCTACACAAACGTAACATACCTTGTGTGGTGCAGAAACTCCTTGCAGGTCTCCAACCTTCACTCCAAAGTAGGCAAAGTAAACTTTTTTCACGAAATCTGTTATGCTCCTTTGATGCTTCTTGATCACAAACTCGCCACAAATACAACAAAAATTGTCAGGGCTGTTGGCAAAACAACGGCTTGCCATTTCACTGAACGCGATGCGAACGCAACTAAATGCAAATGCGAACTAAATAAAAACCGCGATGATATGAACGACTATTGCAATGATAAGGATCTCAAATTACCCTATTAAGCTGAATGGCTCATAAATCCCAGTATATCCCCAAGTATATGCCTTCATGATTTTCTTTGTATTAGTCACGCAGACACTCAAAAGTGCACTTTGAGCATTTACTGCTAATTAGGTGCAGAGACCAAGGTATTACTATACGCTTACAATGCATAAATAACGTAAAGTAAACATTCAAGGAAACTTTACGTCCTGTGGTATTTTAAAGTTCATTTTCAGATTGATAACGTTAAAAAACATAAGGGGAGCCAAATTTATAAAAAAAAAGTGTTTTCATGGTTGGCCTGTGTTATCGAAGAATAAAGATAATATATAATTGTTATATTCAAACAATACCAAAAAAATATGTCGTCAAATTCAACTTAAATATAATATTATAAACACAAAGTTTTTAACACTGAGAAAAAGGTAAAAAATCTTATATTTTTTATGTTTTTTCGATGGTATAACTTTATATCCAAACTCGTGCGACACGTGGATAAAAATTAATATTTTTAATTATGTAATACATGAAAACACGTTGTAAGATATATTGATTGAAATTACCAGCTATAACGTATTCCTTACGCGTTATTTCATTGTTTACAAATGGACTTTTTAGAAGCGATAAGCTCTGAATTCTAATTAGTATTCTATCGTGACTAATGGTAATTATATATTGGCGCAGGCATTGAAGATGTGAAGTAATTCCTATACGAACAAATATAGAAAATAATATAAAACGGTAACTTCAAAACTATGAGGTCGAGATAAAAATCCTGTTTAATACACAATGAACCAGCAACTACATTTTTCACCTAATACTATATTAAATTCCGAATAAACGTGACTAATAAAAGAAGTATAACCATCTGGATTAAATATATGTTTCTATAACAAAAATAATTGATATTTTTATTTTCACAAATATAAAAAAATAGGTCATATAACAATACATGTTAACATAAAACAAATCAATCAACAACCTATGTAGAATGCAACCATACATACAATTGTGGCTATTACGATCTCTGCTGTATGATACAGTGTATAGTAATGATGAATGAATCACTTTTGCCTATTCGCGAATACAGCGTGTTTCAAAAAGAATATACGTATTACAAAGTATTATTTTGTTCAAACTATCGATCGCTGCGCTTCGGCTCGGCTATTTGAGAAATGAATACTTAGTCTAGTTTATTTAATAGTCGCTAGATGTCAGTTGTCTTCTGTTTTTCTTGGTAACCGTCATATGTTTAAAATGGCTACTCCGCAGTAGAAATCATTTTGTGTTCTCGAGTTTGCGAAGTGCAATTCCGTCATTACAGTGCAAAGACGTTTCAGGTTGAGCTACCAAATTGATCCTCCTAATGGGTGGAACATTCGCGGATGGTATTGACAGTTTGTAGGTACAGGATGTGTATGTAAAGGGGAGAGTCCTGGCCGCCCTCCTGTTTCTGAAGAAAATGTTGCACGAATTCAAACTGCTTTCCAACGTAATCCTTTAAAATCAACACGACGTGCCGGTCGGGAGTTACAACAACAATTTGGCATGTTTTGAGACGTCGGTTGGTTATGAAGCCGTACAAGTAACAGTTGTTACAAGCTCTGCGTCCTGACAACAAACGACAACGTGTGGCATTTTGTAACAAGATTCATGATGCTATTGACAATTATAATACTTTCGCACAACGCATCGTGTTCAGTGATGAAGCGACTTTATATGTTAGTAGTCTGGTAAACAAACACAATGTTCGAATTTGGGGTCTACAGAACCCACATGTAGCCATTTAACATGTACGAGATTCGACTAAAATCAATGTGTTTTGCGCGATATTCCGATCATCTCCGGCCCATTTTTCTTTGATGGAAACACGGTTAACGGTCAGCAGTGTCTAGCTATATTACAAAACTGTTTTTTCCGAGGCTGCACGAAAACAACTTCATTTTTCAACAAGACGGGGCACCCCCTCACTAGAGTCGCTAAATTCGTGACTATCTGAATCAAGCTCTATAGAACCGTTGGATTGGTCGTCAAGGAGCTGGAGACTTAGCATGCTGGGCTCTACGGTCACAGGATTTGACATCCTGTGACTTCTTCCTGTGGGGTTTCGTTAAAGACAACGTTTATGTACCACCACTCCCACAGAACCTGGAAGAGTTGAAGAACCGGATCCGTACTGCCATAACATCAGTGACGAAGGACATGGTTGCTCGAGTTTGGGAGGAATTTGAGTATCGATGTGATATTATTCGTGTCGCTGATGGAGGACACATTGAACATCTGTAATCTGAACTTGAGAGGTTCGTAAATATGTGTGTAAAGTTTCATATTCGTATATCTTAAAGTTTAATCAATATATGCATTCGAAATACGTACATTCTTTTTGTAACACCCTGTATATCAGAATGATAGAAATGATTAGAGCGGTTATATTTGTCCGTACACCAGATTCGTAATATTAAGGTGACTCCAAAACCGATCGCTCTGCTCAGTTAAATGTTTGTTGGTGCACATGCACTTTCTACACCGAATCTTATCTTGTCGCGTCGATAAAAATTGACCTCTCTAGATATGATTATAAAACATGCCCACTTACTGTATACGTCATAAATTCAGGAACCTAAATATGGTCACTCTTTCACTTTGTGGAACGTGAACAAAGACATTAACAACTCTAGAAGAACAAAAAATAAACTATAGAGCAAAAATTATTAAAAGGAAGCAAATTTCCACTTTTCAGAAATTAGATTTTTGCTCGTTGTTTTATTATGCATAAAGTTGAGTATCTCCTTTTTAAAAAGGCGGTTCTGTGTTAGAAAAGTTTGAGAACTAATGTTATAATTAAATAAATTTTAGTTAGGAAAAAGAGAGCATTAATCTCTTAAAAATTCCAAAACGAATATAATAATAGAAATAATACAAGCATATTGAGAAAGCGTTACACAAAAATGATTTTGACTTACTTTCTTCTGGATTCTGTGGATTTTCATGTACTTTCACACAAATTCCATGCACAAGGAACAGCTTGAGATGATCTGTAAAAAAATCAGAATTAAAAAATCATATTTCTAAGATCTAGAATTAAAAATACACATATTTCAACATCCTAATAACATTAGTTTATGGTTTTAGTATTCTTGTGGACAAGTATCTGACCATGTTATTGCATTTTAACTTGTTTGGAAAAGTTTTAGTGCGATCTTGTAAGGATAGTATGAAAGTGTTGCATTTTTAGTATACGCAAAATACAGAAATAATCAATTTTGTAGATGTTTTATTGCAATGATTCTTACAAAAAATAGGGATTAATTGTATGTATGACATCCACGAACATCTAAAAATGTGCGACTTCTTAATGGTATGGATTGCATTAACATATTATGCATTTCTTCTAATTATGCCATACATTCTTTTTCAACAACTGAGTTGTTATCTTCAGTAAAAACGCGGTAAAATCAGAGAAAACCGCTCAATGTTCAGACAAAGATTGAAGATGGTTGTTTTAACTAATTTAATAACCACTTACATGTTGTAAACATTTAAGGCTGTAGCTAAATGAATAAGCAGAGTTAAAAACCTATACCACATTAATTATGCCATAGTTTCTTTTCCAACAACTAAGTTGTAATCTTCAGAGCTTGTGGGAAAATTAGTAAAAAAAACGCTGAATGTTCACATAAAGATTAAGATTAAAGATTTTCTGGTTGTTAAGTCACATTTTTGAATTCACTCACTTACAGTTTTAAATCAGATTGTCGATGAGTTAATATTTAAGTAGTTTATGTATGTACATATCTTTGGTAAACAATACATTCTAAGAAACGTCGGTCGAGTTGATTTATAATTCTAGGTAGAAGCTATTAATCTTTGATATATTTTTAACGCGCAAATTTTTAACTTTTTGGAAATAATCGATTTTGCTCATAATTATTAGCTCATTCTCATTTTCCTTCCTAACAGCCATTAGTAATGCCTAAGGCTTTCTTGGTGGTATATTTTGTACAGTAACATCTCATATGTGTTCTACTGGATTACCATTTGTGAAATTGTCTGACCACTTCATTCTCTCTATACCAATTTCATCAATTCAGTTGTTCACGACGTTTGTACGATATAATAATGGATCGCAGAATCACATCCAGATATCTTTGGTCAATGAAGACTCTAGATAAGTGTATTGTTGATGTTGGTCAACTTTCCTTTAACTGTGACTGTGTTAGGTGACACCGAATCACCTTAGTTACCAATAAATAATATTGTTTACAGCTCGCGCTTTTTATTAAAAGTTTTTGGTGGTGGTTAATATTTATCTCGCATAATGAAGAATACTAATAGTGATAACTTTTGTCTTCATGACGATATTGAAGAAGCTGCAAAAATGTGTTCGTTAAAATGTAAGCAAATATTGCAGAGCAATAACGTTCTTAAAACGGAAAAATGAAGGTTAAAGTCCCAAAAAATTAGAAACCCTTACGTTTGAACAAATTCAGATGTTTATAAATGGAGCGCCAGATGAAAAATACTTGATGGTAAAAGTTAGTACTATTTTCGGAATATATAGAGCCTGCCGGCGTGAAGAGCTGTACAATTTATTAATAGAGCCATTGATTTAATAAATAAATCATTGATTGTTCAAATTCCAAATACTAAAACGAAAATAAGTCGTTCTTTTTGTATTATTGGAAAATACTTACATTGACTATTTTGGTAAGTACGTTGGATACGCCCTTTTAATATGAATCATCGACGTTTTCTTCTGAAATACTCAAATTATAAATGCACTGCCAACCCAGTTGATATAAACACGTTTGAGAAAATGCCTTCCATCATTGCGAGTTTTTGAACCTCCCAGAACCAAAGGAATATACAGGTCATTGTTTTAGAAAGTCTTCTGCTTCTTTGCTAGCAGACTCAGGAGCAAATATAACTGAAATAAAAAAGCATGGAAGATGGAAGTCTACAACAGTAACTGAGTATTACATCGATGAATCTGTTATTCATAAAATGGCTATTGCGGAAAGAATTATCCCAATAGCTAGCTCTAGAGTTACAGTAGCATCTTCCATTTCACTTCAAAAATTGACTGCTAATGCTGATGAAATTGGCAACTCAACTAGTTTGAATGTGTTAGAAGGTTTTTTAAAATCGCAAAGTATTAATATCAGGAATTGTTCTGATTGTACTATTAATATTAATGTTAATAAATTGTAATAATTTAAAATTTTATACTGGTCATAATAAAACTTGGAAGTTCTTTTGAAAATCTAATGATTATGACTCTTTTATTGTTGTTTGGAAGAAAAGATAGTGTTAAAAACATTTTTATCACGCTACTTTGTAAACATCATCTTTTAATACTCTTGACCGGACGTTAAAAATGTTACTTTTGATGATAGTTATACAGAAGTATCATCATAATCCTTCCTCCGCTACCTTGCGGTGTCGAGGTGCGGTTTTGTTTATTTTCTCACAAATTCCCTCCATTGTTTCCTGTCCCTGGCCAAACTCTAACCCTCTTACCATGCTTTACACCTCCTCTTCAGCATCTCCCCGATATCTTCATTCCAGGTCTTGCACGGTCTTCCTCTTCTGTTTTTCCCCATTTTTTTGCTTCCCAAACTCTTTTTATTTGTCTATCGTTCCCCATTCTCACCAAATGTCCATACCATCTCAATTTCTTCTCTTCCATTAATTCTGTCAATGGTTTTACGTTCAATTTATTTCTTATCTCCGTATTTCTTGTTCTTTCTCTCCTTGTAATGTTCTTTACTGTTCTGAGGTACCTCATTTTAGCTGCTTGCAATCTGCTTTTTTGTCTTTCTGTTAGTATCCAGTTATATATATCGTTTTATATATATTCAGTTTTGTTTTTTCCGAGATTTGCTTATTATTTAGGAATCCCCTCCTCAGTGCATTCAATAGTCGTCCTGTCTTATCTAACCTGTTATTTATTTCATCATCCAAATTTCCTCTGCTGTTGAGTATTGTTCCCAGGTATCTATATTTATCTGTTTGTTCTATCTTTCTGTTGTCAATGACTATGTTTATTTGTTTCTTCTCTTCTTTGTTCCTCGTTATCCTCATTACTTGTGTTTTCTCTGTATTCATCTTTAATCCGATATTTTTTGCTGCTGCGTTTCATATTTCCAAGTTATACTTTAATTTATCTTCTGTTTCAGCCATTAAAACCACATCATCCGCAAATATGCATATCTCCGCGTTCACTGGTTGCATTCTACGCCATCCCACTGTATATTTCTTAAATTTCATTTTGCTTTCTTTAATTACGTCTCTCACGAACCTAACCTCACCAGGAACCCTCGTACAGAAGCATTTTTATTATAATAGTTCTATAAATGGAAATAAGGAATATTGTTATTATTATCCTTGATGGGAAACACTTAATAACGGGTGAGGCAGAATAACGAGCGATTTTAAAAAGGCTGTAAAAAACAAGAAAAACAATATTTAGGAATAAATTCATTATTTTCTCAAAGAACATAAAAAAGCATTAATTATTTTATTTTTTAAAAATAACTACGGAAAGATGACATCCGTTCAGGCGTACACATTCTTCCAATCGTGTTTTGAAACTTTTCATTACATTTTGCAGCATTGCTAGGGGAATGTTTTCCACTTCCTATCGGATCCGTTCTTTCAGGGCTTGAATTGTTTGTGGTGGGTTATCTTGAAACACTTTTTAAGTACCCCCACAAGAAAAAGTCGCACGGTGTGAGGTCCGGTGAACGGGAAGGCCAGGTGATGTCCCCATTTCGAGAAATCACATGATTTGGAAATAATCTGTTAACAATATTCATGCATGCTCTGGCTGTATGGGAGGTTGCTCCGTCTTGTTGAAAAAATGTTTCCTCGTTAACTTCGTATCGTGCAATCTGTGGTTCAAGAAAGTTTTTCAACATGTCGGCGTATCTTTGTGAGGTTACTGTCACAGCATTACCACAAGCATTTTCAAAAAGTAAGGCCCTATGATCCCCGATGAAGACATAGCGCACCACACAGTAACTTTTGTGGAGTGAAGGGGTTCTTGATGCATTTGTCTAGGATTTACGTCACTCCAGTATCTAAAGTTCTGCTTATTGACGTAACCGGACAAATGGAAATGGGCTTCGTCACTCATCCATAAGTTGTTTACAATATCCTCATGTTGATTAATTAAATCTGAAAACTCTTCACAGAATCGTTGTCGACTCATATAATCCGTGCCTTTAAGAGCCTGTACGATTTGGATTTTGTATGGATGAACGTGGAGATCCTTGTGTAATATTCGTCTGACAGTTCGGTTTGAAAACCCAAGTGTAGTGCTATGCCGGCGAGCTGAACGACGCGGGCTTCGCTCAATAGCAGTTCTTACACGGTCGATATTCTCGGGCGTACGCACCGATTTTGGCCGACCAGGTTTCTTTTTTGTCGTTGACGAAGTTTCCTCAAAGTTCCTAACCCATTTTTAATGGCACAGGCAGACGGCACTGATTGATTGCGACTAATGTTAGAATGATTTCGAAAAGCACGACGCGCGCGTATGTAAGAATTATCATTTTCATAAAATGCCTTAACAGCGTACGCACGTTGTTGAGGGGTCCAACGCTCCATTGTTACTAAATGCTAATATCAAGGAAACATGGCCGATAGCGTCCCTACCACCTCCGAATGACACGGCGCGAATCGGGGGCTTTTTAAAATCGCTCGTTATTCTGCCCCACCCTGTAGTATGAAGAACTCAGTTATGAAAGAACATTATGAAAGATCATTACAATGTCTTAACCCTTTTGATTATAGTTACCAAAAACCAACGCAATATATCAACATATTGAAGACCCTACTAAAAACAATAAATTGAAAATACTATTTTGAAATTTAACACAAATAAATTGATTGTTACCTATTAGTACATTAGGTTCATTTCTTTGCTGAGTTATTCAAGAAGTTATCGATACATTAAATGTGAAATTCTATTTCTGTGTGTTTTTTTTGCAAATAATAACGTGACATTCCGAATTGTATCCAAGGTAGAAAGGATTAAGAATAACTCCGTTTCGAAAACCCGTACGCAAATGGCATGATCACCGCAATAAACCCATTAATGGAAATCGGACAAGGCACCGCATGGATGTAGTTTAAGGACGTGGAGTCCGCGCACCTGTTTCTGGGGCACCGTAACAGAAAAGAATTCAGTTCGACGCCTGGCGTCGCGAGGTCAATTCTGCTACAGAAACGCCGGCGCGAAATTAACACTGTCTTCTAAACAATGAAGGCGTTAAAGGATGTAAAATCGTTTAAATTCTTTACGTTTCTAGTATTTTGCGTACTTTTTCAAGGCAATAATATTTGTACGTCATTGTGTAATCAGTGATATAAATATGAACGCTTGAATATCCTGCATTTAACATATTAGTCTGTACTGCTTTAAGAAGTGAACACCTTTTTGTTCAGTATATGCATTTGCTTCTAAGATCCGCATTGCATCACATAACAAATAGGATTAAGAGGTAATGATGTATTTGATCGATTATGGATGGTCTATTTTATTGTAAAATGTACATTCTTTGAAAATATTGTAATAGAAGGTCGTTTGGAAAAATTTGAATACTGCTTTAATAGTAAAATAAGCTCTGTTCATATTATAAAACGCAAAATATGAATTAATTAATGATTTTTTTATGTTTCTGTAGATTTAGTAAATAATCTAATCAGTTATTATTTTAAGACAATACAAAAATGAATGAATGAATGAATCAGTTAGTATCTACGTCATTTTTTAATCGAAAATTGATTAGAAGATTCTGGAATATAATGTAAATACAGACGTTTTATTTATTTTAAGTGCTTTATAATCGGTAATAACGGCTAATGGAAGCTTTTTACGTGTAACTCTTCTATTACATCAGCGTTTAAAATTTCTTTTTATGTTTTCAGAATGGATTTTATTCATTCTGAACTTATTCATGAATTTAAGCTCACTACACCTGCAACAGTTGTGTGATGATAGAACGTTTGTATATCCACTTTTCGAAATATCGGGTGTTTTCTAAATGCTTGAAATGATAATACAATACAGAAATATTGTTGGAATGAAATTTTTTTTATTATAATTTGGTAGATAATTTCATGGCATTTATTTCTTAAATATGATTTTCGGCATATGTCCGCCTCGGCTACGAGTTACATGGTCCATTCGATCAGTCCAATTTTGACTACTTTTTTTCAATAAATCTGGCCATATGGCGTCAATGGTGGCTTGAATATTAACTTCCAATGCTTCAAGCCACCAATTCCTTCCTTATTTCGAAAGAAGTAAGGACCGATGATGCCACCAGCGTGTACACAGCAAAAAACAGTAAATTTTAATGGATGTAATGGTGATTGTCTTCGCTCCAAATATAGCAATTTTGCTTATTGACGTAGCCATTTAACCAGAAATGAGCTTCATCACTAAACACAATTTTTTGATAAAAATGCTCATCTTCGGCCTGTTTCAAATGAGCCCAATCAGCAAAAATGCGACGCAAACGATGGTCATTTGGTTTCAATTCTTGCACGAGCTGTATTTTATAGGCACATAAGCCAAGATCCTTACGTAAAATCTTCCACGTAGTCGAAAGACAAAGGCCAACAAGTTAAGAACGACGACGAATCGACATTTCGCCGTCTTCTTCAATACTTCGCTCTACGGCAGCAATATTTTCTTCGGTGCACAGATTTCTTTGTTTCGTGGATGGTTTTGAATCGAAAAGAATAAAATTAGTGCGAAAACGATCAATAACTGCACGAATCGCTTGCTCACTAGGCCGATTATGTTGACCGTAAAATGGACAAAGTGCTCTATGCACTTCGCGAACAGATTTATTTTTCAAAGTAAATTTCCACAATTTGGAAGCGTTGTTCTGACGTTAAACGATTCATGACGACTTGCCAAACCTTACTGAACAGAAATGTCAACACAGTTTGACATTATCAGCTGTCAAACCATAGTTATCAAAATCGATAGTTCTTGTGCAGCTTAAAGAAACACCCATTACTTCCAATGGTTTTAGATATTTTTAAATTTATTATCCTCTGTACGTACAACACATTTTATCGGTAAACTTGTCTATTTGACCTAAGAAATATTTCATTCATTTATGTAACTCATTTCTGCAAATGCATAATATGTATACTTGAAAATCCGTAATTTCTGTTCACTTCATCGATATAATTAAGGCAGAAATTGATGAAAAAAAGTCCTGCCATTCGGTGAAGAAACGAATTTTTTATAAATGCGCGACATAACGAAGAGGATTTATCAAATTTGTTACAAATTTGTCTTTCAGTGATACCTCGAAGTATAGAAAAAGTATACGGAAACTGTTGTGATATTCAATATTAAAATATTTACCAAATGTTCTTTGTGGTTTTAACTAATTTAATAACCACTTATATATTGTAAACATTTAAGGCTCTGGCTAAATGAATAATCAGAAAGTTAAAAGCCTATACCACATTAATTATGCAATAGATTCTTTTTCAACAACTAAGTTGTAATCTTCAAAGTGGGGAAAATCAAAAAACGCTCAATGTTCACATAAAGATTACGATTAAAGATTTTCTAGTTGTTGAGTCACATTTTACCATTTTAAATCAGATTGTCGATGAGTTAATATTTAAGTAATTTAGGTACGAAAGTAGCCGATTATATTTCGGGAACTGGCAACATTGTTAGTGATGCCTCCGATCTGATGATTGCATCGTGAAGTTTGTCATTTTTGGCAATATATTTACCTTGACAGGTTTATTATCCGGTTACTATTTGTTTTGTTGACAGTAACTTGAAAATTTTATGTCAGCGAGAAAATGCAATTAACTCGCATTTTCGTGCAATTATTTTTCATAACTGTCAGCGTAGATTATGGGCAAGAATGCATCGACGAGCAGAATTCTTTATATGGTGATGGAGCACCATCGAAAACAACAGTACATCGTTGGTATAGTGAATTCAAACTTGGACGGTGTTCTTTGGACGATGAATTTCGTGAAGGTCGGCAAATGTTGTGTCGAAAAACATTAATACAGTGTCTGAATTGATAATGCATGATCGTCATGTGCTATATCGTGAGATCAAGGCATCTCTAGGTATTAGTAGCACCAGCGTGCATAAGATCCTGCATGAGAATTTAGCCGTTAAGAAGCTATGTTCACGTTGTGTACCACATAATTTGATAACCGCTCAAAAAAGGAGTCGCGTCGATTGGTGGCAAGAAATGCATAAAAGATACAATGGCGGTGCTTCAAAGAACATTTATAAAATCGTCACAGATGATGCATCTTGGATTTATACGTATGAGCGCAATAGTAAACAGCAATTGACTGTGTGGGTATTCCAAGATGAGCCAAAACCAACAAAAGTTGTTCGCGCTCGAAGCTCATCAAAACAAATGGTCGCCTGTTTTTTCGGAAAAACCGGGCGCCTTGCAATCGTATCTTGTAGAACGATCAATTCCGAATGGTACACAACTATTTGTTTGCCAAAAGTTTTTGAAAAAATAAGGAAAACAAACCGAAAACGACAGATCATTCTCTACCATGACAATGCAAGCTCTCACAGATCGGTTCAAACAATTGAATATTTGACCGGGCAAAACATTGAACTGATGAGCTATCCGCCGTACAGCCCTGATCTAGCACCCTGTGATTTCTTTTTGTTCCCACACGTGAAGAATATACTTCGTGGTCAACGGTTTTCTACGCTGGAAGAAGCAGTTGAGGCATTTGAAACTCATATTTTGAAGATACCGCCTTCACAGTGGCACCAATGCTTTTTGGATTGGTTTAAACGAATGCAAAAGTGCATTGATTTTCCAGGACAATATTTTGAAAAGCAATAAAACTATTTTCGATAATAAAATTTTTTTTTGTTTGCTATTCCCGGAATAATATATACCCTCGTATCTTCGGTAAACAATACATTCTAGGTCAATAAGGTTGATATATAACCCCTTTCCACAATTAACTATTTGTAAATTCTGTATACGCATTTCGACAACCAAGTTGTCATCATCAGCAGATAATTTCAAAGTGTCGCACCTGGTAAAACACGGCGAAGAAATTGTACGAAAAATACACTCCGTACGCGATCCGCACCGTTGCAAACCAAGATGTGCACTGTGTCTGTTTCACAAGATTTTTAAAATACTTTTACTTAAACTAACATGCACTACTTCGAAAAGGTACCGTTGGGTTGATTTATAATTCTGAGTAGAAGCTATTAATGTTTGATACATTTTTAACGCCTCTTTAGTCTTTTTGGTCTTTTAGGCAACTTTTTTTTTTAACTACGGACTTTCCGAAATTAAATTTTTAACTTTTTGAAAATAATCGATTTTGCTCATAATTATTAGCTCGTTAGCCCTACTATTTGATAGTTTTAATATAATAGTATTCCACTAGTTATTAACTAACTTTTGTTTGTGCTACCTTAAATTCTCATTGATTTAGATTTTACAGTCTCTCTAAAGTTTCTTGAACCTTGTTCAAAATTCTTAATCCCGATTTCAATAGTTGCAACCTTTTCTGTATCACATTACCGAAAACAGAAACTAACTCGGCGAGGCATTCTTGTTGAGATAATTATCCTCGAGTGTAGTAGTGTTGCGTAGTGGTGTGTAGTGTGCGTGGGTTGTGTGGGTATCGAGCGGCATGTTCAACATGTTTTTTATTTTTCTACTGAAGATAACAACTTAATTGTCGAAATACATATCTAGGATACAAATATTAATGCGGTATATGGTTTTTAATTTTTTGATTAGCTTTCGTATTGTTAATAGGGTAATTTACAATTGTTAAATAGAAATAAATATTCTCATAAACAGATGTTCATATGTGATGATTTTCAACAATCATTGGATGTTGGACAACTTTCGTAAATGACAACAAATACCCTAATTAAATAAATATCAAGTTCAATGGAATAAAGTATATGACATTTATTATCAGGAATTCTAACAATCTAAATATTCACATACATATGTATGTACGTATATAATACGAAAACATAAATATAATTTCCATTGATTAAATTTAACCTTGAAAATTATATTAAAATACAAATTCTTAGAAATACGCGATTACTTTGAAAGATACCGAAAATCTATTTTAGGAAATACAAATATAATTATATAATTATGATTAAATTATAAGTATTATTATTTAAAATAGATAATTCGGATTTTGTGGTATATTCCTTTGGATTATTTCCTCAGGGTAACGATTTCTATTTAACTATTTAATAAACATATACTACATTACAAAAAGAAAAAAACGAATCGCTCAGTAAAAGTAGGAGGGTGGTCCCAGAGGTACCCGACCCAACAAAGAAATCACAAAAATTTTGGAAAGAAATGTATTTATTTTTCAACATAATCTCCTTTCAGCTCTATACACTTTACCCAGCGATGTTCAATAGCTTCGATGCGTTTTTTATAATAAGAACTGTCTTGCTCCTCAAAATAGCCATTAACTGCCGACATCGCTTATTCATCGTTGGAAAATCTTTGACCACTGAGACATTTTTTCAAGTTTGGGAACAGAAAATAATCTGAAGGGACTAAATCTGGCGAATAAGATGCATGAGGTAGCAATTCAAACTTTAATTAATTAATTTTGGCCATTGCAATAACGAATTTGTGAGCTTGTGCATTGTCTTGATGAAATAACACTTTCTTCTTAGCCAAATGCGGCCGTTTTTTGCTTGATTTCTTCCCTCAAACGTTGCAATAAATTCGCATAATAATAGTTTTTCCTTTCTCAGGATAGTCAATGAAAATCGTTCCACGCACATTCTAAAAACCCGATGCCATAACCTTGCCTGCAGATGAAGCGGTCTTCGCCTTGTTTGGAGCCGGTTCTCCCTTTTGAGTCCATTGTTTTGTCTCGGGTGTGAAGTGATGCTTTGTTGCTGTGAAACTTCGCTGAACACTCAATTGAAACATCTTCATGACACTGTTTTTGTTCGAGTGTGAGCAAACGCGGCACCCACACAGCTTTCTCATGCCCAAATTTTTAGATAATATGCGATGTAGCGCACTTTTTGAAATGCCTACTATGTCTGTTAGCTCGCGCACTTTCAGTCCACGATTATCCAGTACCGCTTTGTGGATTTTCTTCACCATTTCTGGAGTCGTCACCTCATTTGGTCAACCACTGCGATGCTCGTCTTGGCAGCTCGTACGGCCTCGTTTAGACTCTGCAACACAATATTTCACTGTTGTAAACGAAGGAGTAGACTCACCCAGAATAGAATCCAGTTCAGCTTTTATATCGATTGGGCTGAGGCCTTTCAGATAAGTATTGTATCATGTAACGATGATCAGTTTTCTCCATTTTTACAAATTCGCTGAAAACGTTCACTATTGACGGCTGCCAAACAAATACTAAACATCCTGGCGTCTTCAAACTTGAAACGTATGCTTTATAGATTGTGTACTTTCTAATACAGTGATATTTTTCAAATAACTACCGCCATCTCTAGATCAGGCCGGGTACTTATGGGACCACTCACGTATATACACCATATTTTTAAACCAAATTTTGTAGAAACGTTTATTGAACTGAGAATAATAAATTACTATGTTCTCGTTGAAAAATTCGCTACTCTTTATACTGAAAATTTAATGCCGCTCCATGTGGACGACTACCTTCTGCTATTTGCTCGGGTATGCGCCTAAAAAAATATTCTATGCACTCGTGTAGAATCTCATTTCAAGCAACTTGTAAGACATTACGTAGCTGTTGTAAATTCGTTGGAACCTTAAGAAACATATTATACAGGCAATAGATCTTGATCGCACGCACCAATTGAGAATATTGATGTTAGCCTCTTGTCTTGCTGGAATATGGCATTGGTAAGGCGATTCTAGAATTTCGTAAATGTACCTTTGAGCATTTAAACAGCCTCGAAGGAATACCAAAGTAATTCTGCTTCCTATGTTAATTTCACCTCAGATTTTCAATCCTCTAGTAAGTTCCATAAGTTCCATAGATCGTGAATGTGCACTCACATTCACGATCTATGGAAAAATTCAAATACCGCCTTTCTCCTCTTCGATGTCGGACTTGTCTATGACGATCTTGAACCTACGAACTCTCTTCACCCCATCTGTCAGTACGTTACACTATTCTAATCTAAGGACACCATGCCCACTAGTGAGAGGCGGGCGATATTAACCTTGAACTGCAGAAAATCAAGCCAAACGAACGAATCGGAATATTTTATATGGAATGCGTTGTTATTTCTGACAAAAAAACATATCCCAGAGAACTTGAGTATACCGATCTTTAAGACAAACAATCGCCGTTAATAATTACCTATTATTGTAAAATAAAAGTACGTATTAACGTCGCCAATAAATGGTTTTTGACGTGCTACTCTTCCGTTACATTCGTCTTTTTTTCAAATTCTCTTTATCTTTTTCCAAATGTACTTTTTTTCCTCTTTTAAATTCCATCTCTATCGACTATCCCATCTCCATTCCACTTATCCATGAATTTTCACTCATTGCAGTTGTAACAGTTCTTTGATCGTGCTCATTTAGAATCTTTGGGCGCCTATTTCTTGAAACAATTTCAACAGTTCAGGATATTTTTTCAATCTGCACTGCAGAACACGCTTTCTCGATGAATTTTGTTATTGGACCTAAAGCTTTTTTTCTTTGTCTAGTGTTAACTCGTGCATATTACCAGACATGTGTACTTTTACAACTCATGTTTGCAAAAGCATCAAATGCTTATTTTTCACAAATACGTGATATTATGAAAAGGATTTATGTCTTACAATAGAGAAATATCATTTGTGACATTCGATTAAGCAATTTTTGTAGTTGTAAATAATAATAGTTTTTATTAATAAAAAAAAAGGACAAAACCAGTTTTTACCACATCAGTGTGTGTTTTGATTTTGCATTAACGCGAATCTAGGTGCGACAATGTGATTAGTAATCTGCTAATGATAATAACTTTGTTGTCAAAATTCGTATACAGAATTCGATATTGATGTTGTAAGGGCTTTTTGCCCTTTTTTGATTCAATTAATCACAGTCTCAAACATTATTTACATATATATTTACCACATCAGTGTGTGTTTTGATTTTGCATTAACGCGACAATGTGATTAATAATCTGCTAATGATAAACTGCTAATGACAAACTTCGTTGTCAAAATTCGTATACAGAGTTCGAAATTGATGTGGTAAGGGTTTTTTGCCCTTTTTTGATTCAATTAATCACAGTCTCAAACAATATTTACATACAACAATTTTCATATTGCTATAAGTTTTAAGAGTTCTTTTTAACGTTGTTAAATGGAAGTAAATATGCTTTATCATACATATGTGAATGTTCACATTTAATTATTTTCAATATTCACAGGATGTACGAAGACTTTTGTGAGTAATTGTGTATAGATTTCTCAGAATAAAGGGAAAACACATACCACTCCTTCATTTAGACTAGAGCCTACCCTGTTAATATAAAATAAGTGACGAACAAAAAGTTTTATTTAAAAAAATTACTTAAAATCATCAGTTAACGTAAATAAAAATTTAATTCAATGCACGGTATAACTTCCGCGTTTTATTTGATAAAGAACATGAATGAATCATAATAAGACGACAGCGAAAAAAATCAGCCCATTCTGTTTATAGATAATTGCTCGAAAAATTTTATAAACTTCTGTTCAGTAAATTATTTACGCAGTTTTATAATAAAATGTGACTCACATATTTACAATACATTAAAAATTAAATCGATTTTAGCGTCTCAAAAACGTTTCCAAATATGGTTTTATAAAATTAACGATGTAAGTTCATTCATTCTGCATTACAAAAAAATACGGACCAAAACTTGCATATTTAATATTTATGTATTTTATATCCGGTGTATTTATAAATCTATTTTTTTTAAATACGAAGCAATAATATATTTATAAGTTCATATAACGTTATTCAGCTTAATGCGTTTAACTAAACACAAAAACTCAGTGGCGTGATTTTCAGAAAATCTATTATAATTTAGTACACTCTTCTTCTCTCTGCTTTTAAATATAAATAATACAATATATTTACATTAGGCCCTTTGCGAGATTTATAACCAATTGCAGGCAAATATACTTATATATTAGAGCACCTACAAATAACTATTATATTTTATAACTCCTATAATTCCTGGAATAATCCGTACCGGCATAAATACGATTATTTTTTAAATAATATTGCAAGCAAAAAGCTTGCGAAACTTACGTGTCCTCACCCCAAAGAGTCGTGTGTACCGAAATATGTTTTAGTTTTCAAATAAACTTGCTAGCGTGCGCTGGTAATACCGTATTTTTTATGTGAACTTAAAATGCCGAGAGGAAAACCAACAAGTTTAGAAAAACGTTTTGTAATTATTGCTTTTCATCAAGAAGGTTATTCAGTGCGTCAAATCGAAAAGACACATGCTTAATAAATGACTGTTAGTCATACCATTCGGTCACATGAACGCACGGTCACTTTAAGAGATCCGACACGTTCAGATCGGAAACGAATATCATCTCACGCCTAAGATGAGCCTATAAAATTGCTGAGTGAACGAAATAGGAGACTGACAGCATCCGAAATCGCCGCAGAAATTAATCGCGACCGTGCAAGAAAAATTTCTGTTACTACGGTGAAAAGAAGATTAAAAGCTGCAAATCCTCACGGCTGCATTGATGTAAGAAAACCCTTACTTCGACGGGGAGACAGACATAAACAACAACAATACGCAGAAACACACAGGGATTAGACACTGGTTGACTGGAAAAGGGTCTTGTGGACTGTTGAATCAAAGTTTGAAGTGTTTGGACAATCGAAGCGTGTTTTTGTAAGAGCGAGTAGTCAAGAAATGCTGTGGGATTGTATAGTGCCAATCGTCCAACAAGGAAAAAGTTCTGTATTTATTTGAGGTTGTTTTTGTTACGCCGGCATAAGGACTTTGAAGCGAATCGAGGGTGTTTTGCGAAAGGAGGGTTATTTAGAAATATTGCAAGAAAATGCAATACCATCGGGTCTACGTTTAATCGGCGAAAATTTTGTGTTTATGCAGGACAACGACCCCCAACCATTTGGCAGTAATATGTAAGAATTTCTTAAATAACGAACAAAACAAAAATACCTTACAAATAATCACATGACTACCGCAAAGTCCTGACCTAAACTCCATAGAATTGTTATGGGATGAATGGGACAGGAGGGTCCGAAAAGTGTGTCCTACTTAAACAAATCACTTGTGGAAGATATTGCAAGAAGAATGGAGTAGTTTACCGAACAGAGTCCTTGAAAACTCGTGAAACAGATGTCTCGTATTGTACCGGCTGTTTTTCGCGCAAAAGGGGGCTTCTTCGATGAGCGGAATGTTTAAGATGTCTTTGTTTATTTAACGTTAAAATTACTTTAATTCTTATTACTATACTTTATAAACACCTATAAACAATAATACAATAACAATTTTAAGTTTTGACATAAATTAGTTTAACTGTTTGCCATTTTTAAAATTTATTTGAGTGTCCGTACTAATGTGGACAGTAGTATAAATCTAATTTACATTATAGTCTGAAGAAGTCACACAGCGCTGGCGAAACAATTGTAGCTATTTTACAACAAAAATATTTTGTGAAAATCACACCACTGAGTTTGTGTGTTTAATTTTGTTATGGACTCATTAAGTAAGGCCACATTAGTTAAGTACTAATACACTTCATTTTAAAGAAGAATTAATAAACATAAAGGTGTATTTATGTTTACCTTTTCAATATAAAATAGAAAATAAATAAATTGAACATAACAGTAGTACTTACTTGCGCAACGATATCTGTATGTTTCATTATATTTCCAATAAAAATTCATAAAACTTTATGCAGAATTAATAGAAATTGTCTAACACTGTATATATGTACGTAAATGCCGTTTTATAAAGTCCTCTATGGATACACAAACATGCGCAACACTTGCATAAGTACATATAAGAAATTATTGTGAAATTTTTATTTTAAACACGCGTTAATATCAGATGATATTATCGCATCGCCCCACTCAGTCAGTTGATATACTTTTAATAAAAAATAGTATATATGATGATTGCTAATTGTTGTACAGTACCTAGCAAGTAAATTGACCCAGGTCGGTTATAATGAATAATATATTTTGAATACGTATTTTTGTACTCTCTTAGAAAGATAAATGTACATATTTTTTAAATACACAGACTGTCAACCTACAAATATATATATATATTTATATATATATATATATACGAGGTTTGTTCAAAAGAAAAGGTGAATTTGAATTGTTTTGAAAAGTATTTATTTATTCATCAATATTCCATTTTGTCCCCTTCAAAGTAATCCCCCTCAGATATAATGTACTTATGCCAGCGCTTCTTCCAATCCTCGAAGCACTTTTGAAATGCGCTTTTCGGTATGGCCATCAGCTCGTTCTTCGATTCTGACTTTATCTCATCAATTGTAGCAAAATGCTTTCCTTTCATTGGTCTCTTCAGTTTTGGGAATAGGAAAAAGTCGCAGGGAGCCAAATCTGGTGAATAAGGTGGTTGAGGCATGATTAGGGTGTTGTTTTTGGCCAAAAAATCACGTACAAGCATTGATGTGTGAGTTGGTGCATTATCGTGATGCAGAATCCATGATTTTCTTTTCCACAATTCCGATCGTTTGAGCCGTCGTATTGCTTCACACAAACGTTGCATAACTTCCTTGTAGGATTCCTTATTATCCATACGACCTGTTGACAAAAACTCATGATGCACCACGCCACAGTAATCGAAGAAAATAGTGAGCAAAACCTTCACATTTGATCGAACTTGGCGTGCATTTTCTCGGCCTTCTGTAAAGCGCTTGTACCACTTATAAACACTTTTTTGAGACAAAGTGGACTCGCCAAATGCCACAGTCAACATTTCAAGTGTCTTGGAGCACTTTATTCCATTTTTAACGCAAAATTTAATACATATTCTTTGATCCATTTTTTTCAAAAGTCAAAAATCGAAGAACACACACAAACGTGACTAAGCTTTTCAGTTGTCAACAACAAACTACTAATCCAAATTGGCTGATAATGCCAACATATGACTAACACATGTGTACCAACATAACAAAAAGAAATTTCGATAATCGAATGTACACAGCGCGCGAAAATTCAAAATTCACCTTTTCTTTTGAACAAACCTCGTACATATATATATATATATATATATATGTATGTATGTATGTATATATACATACATATCAGGTATACCGAAAAGTTATTACCGGCGTGTCCGTAGAAAAAATACATAATTTTCAAAAAAATGGAAAAATTTATTTATTCAAAGTATTGGCCATTTGATCCTATACATCTTACCCATTCTTCAGGTAATTTGGGGATGCCATCCCAAAAATCAGTTTGTCCTTTGAGCAAAACCATTCATCGAGCCATTTTCTAACTTCTTCGAAATTGGCGAAGTGCTGCTCTGTAAGCGTGTGTCCCATTGATGCGAAAAAGTGATAATCGGCCGGAGCAAGGTCTGAAGAGTACGGCGGGTGCGATATTATGACTCATGCAAGTGCTTTCAACGCTTCCTTGACCGGCTTTTTTTGTATGAGACTGCGCGTTATCGTGCTGTAAAATCACTTTACCGTGTCTCCGGACCAATTCTGGCCGTTTTCTATCAATGCATGGTTGAAATTGATAATTTGTTGTCGGTAGCAATCAGTACTAACAGTTTCAATGTTTTAAACTTAAATCACACATCCTAACACTAATGTTTTTATACCACAATTCATCTATTTATGAATCTACACTTTATTTAATAAACTTAATTAATTTGACAATTCTTGCCGTAAAAATCCGGTGCTCTACCTGTGACCCTACACCGGATGTCCAAACCATAATCTCTTAATTCTAAAATCTACCTAAATCTAAACTAATCCCTAATTAATTCTAAGTGCGGGCCTAGTTTCCTAACTTGAAGCCGTCGAATAGTACGTCACCGCTCGCCCGTTGTGGCTTTCTTTCTGGTGGAATTTGTCCACCGCCTCTCCTCCTTCTGGGATTTTGGATCCCTCTAATAATAGAGAACCCGGTAGCCACTCTACTCATTAAATTATTATTCTACGGCCAAATCAGTTTTATTAATACCTAGATATGTACTACATACTTTTACAGATGTGAAAACTATATTTTGTTTTTCTGCTTTATACCTTCCTGGGAAGTATGATGTCCATACTATTCCTGGTAGAAATTCATAATTGAACGTCTTTATTTGAAATGTATTTATTAATTAAGGAACGAAATGACAATGTCGCAGCTTTATTAACTTAAAATATGACACTAATCGATTCAAAATCATCCGTTGCCACGCACCACCTTTTATCTTTTCTTGGCCCGTCAGAATCAAAGTTCGTCAAAAAAAATACCATTATAATAGATCCAAATAAGTATTGTAGAAATACAGGAAAACACATGTACTACACTTCAGGACCTATCAAAGTGTACACAAAACTTAGTCATTGGAGGAAAGGAATCCGTCAGAGGAAATAAAATGAAAATAATAGTATCGGACATACGTGGGCAACAACCGGCCCGCCGAAAGATTTGGTCAGGCCCGCGAGACATTGTCGTATTATTTCGTGTCTGATATCTATCGCTAAAAATTATGAACACTACTTTAAAATGCGCTACTTTTAAACGCTGCCCGCGATCGTATTTGCACATTAAAGCTTGGCCCACAACATGTCAAAGGTTGCCAATACCTGGTATAGGAAAACTATACAAAAACATCTCTGTAAATCATAAACTCCATGAACGTAATAACTATTATGTGTGCACTTTATATATCATAATTCACTAATTTACCAAAGTATATACATTTTGAGTGAATAAACCATAAATTCCACAATGCATAAAAACTATTTTCATACCAACAAATTATGATTCTGATTTTGGAAGGAGTAAAACACCTTGTTAATCTTTCATACATAAACAAAGAATATTTTTTAATTTATTTTTTCCTTTACAGCCGCCATACTTGCCCACACAATCCAGAGGACTATAATGACCATTTACATCTCGAAGGTCCATTTGTCGGTGAACCCAAAGACGAATACAATGCCATTCGAGGCGAAAGAGCACCAATCAGAAAGCCGCAAGACAACTTGAAGCCCGAGGGTGACTTCGTGAAGAGAGAACCTGAATCATGGAAACCAGGCGAAAGAGCACCAGTTAAAAAACCGCAAGATAATTTGCGTCCCGAAGGAGAATTCGAAAAACGCAAACCTGACGAATGGAGACCGGGCGATAGAGCTCCTGTTAAAAAGCCACAAGATAATCTCAAACCCGAAGGTGATTTTGAAAAAAGAAAACCAGAGGATTGGAAACCAGGTGAGCGATTACCGGCCAAGAAGCCTCAAGATAATTTAAAGCCCGAGGGCGATTTTGAAAAGAGGGAACCTGAAAAGTGGTCGCCTGGTGATAGAGCACCAATTAAGAAGCCTCAAGATAATTTACGACCGGAAGGTGATTTCGAGAAAAGAAAACCAGATGAGTGGAAGCCTGGTGAGCGTTCACCCGTGAAAAAACCACAGGACAACTTAAAACCAGAAGGTGATTTTGAAAAGCGTAGACCCGACGAATGGAAACCAGGCGATCGCGCTCCTGTTAAAAAACCGGAAGATAATTTACGTCCAGAAGGAGATTTCGAAAGAAGAAAACCAGAAGATTGGAGACCAGGTGAACGATTACCGGCCAAGAAGCCTCAAGATAATTTAAAGCCTGAGGGCGATTTTGAAAAGAGAGAACCTGAAAAGTGGTCGCCTGGCGATAGAGCACCAATTAAGAAGCCTCAAGATAATTTACGACCGGAAGGAGATTTTGAAAAGCGTAAACCGGAAGAATGGAAACCTGGTGAACGTTCTCCTGTCAAAAAGCCTAAAGATAACCTCCGTCCAGAAGGAGATTTCGAAAAACGGAAACCAGATGAATGGAAACCCGGCGATCGTGCACCTGTCAAGAAACCTGAGGATAATTTACGGCCGGAAGGAGACTTTGAAAAACGAACTCCCGAAAAATGGCAACCCGGTGATAGACCCGAAGCCAAGAAACCCAAAGATAATTTGCGACCTGAAGGTGACTTCGAAAAACGTCAGCCGGAGAAGTGGTCCCCTGGTGAACGTGCCCCAGTAAAGAAGCCCAAAGACAATTTGAAACCCGAAGGTAATTTTGAAATTCCCGAACCAGAACACTGGGAACCGGCCGAAAGACCCAAACCCAAGAAACCACAGGATAATCTTAAACCTGAAGGTGAATTTACCGGTTCCAGAACCGTAATTGATGATTATCGCGTAATAAAAGGAGAAAGGGCCGACATTACTCGTCACGAAGACAACATCATAATCGGTGGAGAATTTATCGGTAAGTTTAAATAAATCAGAATACAATTAATGCAACATTTTGGGTAAATCTATTCAATATTCATATATATTTATGTATCTACAGTGTTGGGGACATTGTAGTGCCCGAAGGGCACAAGAGCTTCTGATGCGAAGGCTAGATATCACATAATCTAATAACGTCTGTGGTGCATACAAGTTTTTATGTTTCAAACAATTTTGATTTAAAGTCACGCCATATTTTTCATTTAAAATAGGTCAACATTAAAAAATCAATTATTCTACCAGTTATGAAAGTAAATTTCGTTTGCGACTGTGGTAAATTGAATAAATCAAAAAAGGTGAAACCCCCTTACCACATCAATGTTCACCTATTTCGACAACAAAATTGTCACCATCAGCAGAAATTAATCACAGGTTTATCATGGCCGATTCAATTCATAGCATGCAACAAACGATGGCTTTTTTTCAAATTTTTTATCAATCACTTGCTAAGTTTTCCAAAAGTCTCATTCTTGTTAATGGACAAAAGAATTGAATCTTACGAAGAACGTTGCGGTTGCTTTTATTCGGGAATAATTATTAGATTGATTAAGAAAGATAATTTAGAAAAGGCGACCTGTAATACCACATATTTGTCACGTTCAAAAATTGTAACAAACAATTTAGGGTTTTTAAAGAACACGGATTTCAAGTTACTTTTCGGTGCAGAAACTCCACAAATTATTCATGAGAAACCTATGCATCCTAAACAAGTTACTGTTTGGTGTGCATTATGGCCAGGTGGTGTAATTGGACCTTGCTTCTTTGAAAGTGCTGCTGGTGAAGCTGTAACTGTCAATGGTGGTCGATATCGTCGGATGATAACCGAATTTTTGTGGCCTGAATTAATGAATGTTAATCTAGAGGATATGTGGTTTCAACAGGATGGCGCTACACCTCACTTTGCACACGAATCAAGTGATTTATTGAGAGAAAAATTTCCTGGACACCAAGATCATGCAGTTTGACACCGTTAGATTATTTTCTTTGGAGTTATGTGAAAAGTCAGGTTTATAAAAATAATCCACAATCAAATCCTGCTTTAAAAGATGAAATAATTCGTGTCATTGGTGAGAGCCTCAATTATGTCAAAATGTCATTGAAAATTTTAACAAAAGAGTGAACGTCTGTGGAGCTGCAAGAGGAGGCCATTTGGCAGATATTATTTTTTGCATATAAGTGTCATAATTGATACTTCAATTACCAATAAAAAGTTTTCGAAATTACATGCAAATTATGTGTTTTATTTATTCTTTAAGAAAACCTCGAAATTTAAAACACCCATTAGGTGAAACATTGTAACTAATTTCTGTGGATAACGACGACAGCTGTCGAAATACGTACATATACAGAATACGAACATTCACGTGGTAAGGAGTGTTTTCCTTTGTTGATTACTACTAGTTATGCTTGTTCTAACTAAGTCTAAAAGTGCAGTCGAGATGAAACTATCAGCCATGCACTCAATTTTCTAAATAAAAGACTATTTAGATGATACTAGTGTTTGTGTAGCTTTTGAATCGTCATTTACTTTCAATTATTGGCAAAATTATCTATTACCTTTTATTAATTTACTATCCACCTACAAAATTATAAAATGGTTGTGTAGTGGACTATATATTAAAAAACTTAAATTGTCTTTATTGTATAACTTATTGGATCTTTAATAAAACCAAAGATACTTATTCATACTTTGAAAAGTAAATATTCTACATTTTACTAAACTAGTTCTATTTTGCTTTCCCAGGTGAAACTACAACACGTGTTGACTTCACGGGTGAGTTAGTAGAAAGGCCGAGTCCAATAAGACGCAATACTTATACGAAGATAGAAGGTGACTTCGTTCATGACACAACAAATAAAACAGAATTCATCGACTACACTAACATCGATCGCACTACAATAATTAAAAAGCGCCAAGATAATCTAATTGTAGAAGGAGATATGACCTTCGACACATCGACTACCGTTGATTATACCGAAAAAGTTGTCCCTGTTCAACCAAGACGTAGGAGAACGTGGACGAAAGAAGACGTTGAAAAATTCTACGCCACTCAACAGATTGATCAAACTACAACAACTCAAGAGGTGTACAAGACCTTCGATAATACCGATGTTCGTCAAACAGTTATCATCCACAGAGATAATTTAAGACCAGAAGGTCCGTTCGAAGGCACTCCAAAATCAAAAGAAGATTACATTCCAAAACTAACTGAACGTCCGAAACCGACAAAACCAAAAGATAATTTGAAACCAGAAGGAGACTTCGTTAAACGTACTCCAGACGAATTTAAGACTACTGAAAGGCGATCACCAATTAAGCATGAGGACAATTTAAAGCCAGAAGGCAAATTCGAAACACCTGAGAAACCTAAATTTAAACCCGCTGAGAGGCCTACTCCTAAAAAGCCAGAAGATAATTTGAAATCCGAAGGTGATTTCGAACGTCCAGAAAAAGAACATTACAGTCCAGCTGAAAGACCTAAACCCAAGAGACCAGAAGATAACTTAAAACCAGAAGGAGAATTTGAGCGACCTGAAAGACCTTCTTATAGTCCTGGAGAAAGACCTAAACAGAAAAAGCCAGAAGATAATCTAAAACCTGAAGGAGACTTTGAACGTCCAGATAAACCACAATATAAACCTGCAGAAAGACCTAAACCAAAACGACCAGAAGACAATTTAAGACCTGAAGGTGATTTCGAACGTCCGGAAAAACCGGAATATAGACCAGCTGATAGACCTAAACAGAAGAAGCCGAACGACAATTTAAAACCTGAAGGAGATTTCGAACGACCAGAAAAGCCAGGATATAGGCCTGCCGAAAGACCCAAACAAAAGCGACCAGAAGATAATTTACGACCAGAAGGTGACTTTGAACGTCCTGAAAGACAAGAGTTCAGACCAGCTGAAAGACCTAAGCAAAAGCGACCAGAAGATAATCTATACCCCGAAGGGGACTTTGAGCGTCCATCACCTACAAAAATAGGACCTGCTGAAAAAAGAACACCGATCAAACATGAAGACAATTTACGTCCTGAGGGAGATTTCGAAAGACCAGAGAAACCTAAATATAGACCTGCCGATAGACCTCAACCAAAACGTCCAGAAGATAACTTACGTCCAGAAGGTGATTTCGAACGTCCACAAAAAACAGACTTCAAACCAACAGAAAGACCTAAACAGAAACGTCCTGAGGATAACTTGCGGCCGGAAGGAGATTTCGAACGACCAGAAAAGCCACAATACAAACCAGGAGAAAGGCCTAAACAAAAGCGGCCCGAGGATAATTTACGACCAGAAGGTGATTTCGAAAGACCTGTGAAACCTGAATATAAACCAGCTGAAAGACCCAAGCCAAAACGTCCAGAAGATAACTTGCACCCAGAAGGTGATTTTGAGCGTCGAACTCCTACTAAAATCGGGCCTGCCGAACGAAGAAGTCCTATTAAACATGATGATAATTTACGCCCTGAAGGTGACTTTGAGCGCCCTGAAAAACCTAAATATAGACCAGCTGAAAGACCAAAACAAAAACGTCCCGAGGATAATTTGCATCCAGAAGGAGATTTTGAACGTCCCGAGAAAACGGAGTTTAAACCCGCCGAAAGACCAAAACCAAAACGACCGGAAGATAATTTACGCCCAGAAGGTGATTTTGAAAGACCGACACCTACGAAAATTGGACCTGCGGAACGAAGGACACCAATCAAACACGATGATAATTTACGCCCTGAAGGCGATTTTGAACGACCAGAGAGACCTGAATATAGACCAGCAGAAAGGCCAAAACAAAAACGTCCCGAAGATAATTTACGACCAGAAGGTGATTTTGAACGGCCAACACCTACGAAGATTGGACCTGCGGAACGAAGAACACCTATCAAACACGACGATAATTTACGTCCTGAGGGTGACTTTGAACGGCCAGAGAAACCTAAATACAAACCCGCAGAAAGGCCTAAACAAAAACGTCCTGAAGACAATTTACGATCAGAAGGAGATTTCGATCGCCCTGATAGACCTGAATATAGGCCAGCAGAAAGACCAAAACCAGCACGTCCTGAAGATAATTTACGACCAGAAGGTGATTTTGAAAGACCAACACCTACGAAAATTGGACCTGCGGAACGAAGAACACCTATCAAACACGATGATAATTTACGTCCTGAAGGTGACTTTGAACGACCAGAGAAACCTGAATACAGACCCGCAGAAAGACCTAAGCAAAAGCGTCCTGAGGACAACTTACGACCAGAAGGAGATTTCGATCGCCCTGATAGACCTGAATATAGACCAGGAGAAAGACCGAAACAGAAACGACCTGAAGATAATTTACGACCAGAAGGTGATTTTGAAAGACCAACACCTACGAAAATTGGACCTGCGGAACGAAGAACACCTATCAAACACGATGATAATTTACGTCCTGAAGGTGACTTTGAACGGCCAGAGAAACCTGAATACAGACCCGCAGAAAGACCTAAGCAAAAGCGTCCTGAGGACAACTTACGACCAGAAGGAGATTTCGATCGCCCTGATAGACCTGAATATAGACCAGGAGAAAGACCGAAACAGAAACGACCTGAAGATAATTTACGCCCGGAAGGCGACTTTGAAAGACCCACTTCAATAAAAGTTGCACCGGCAGAACGAAGAACGCCAATAAAACATGACGACAACTTACGTCCAGAAGGCGATTTCGAACGCCCCGAAAGACCAGAATATAGACCTGCAGAAAGGCCTAAACAAAAACGTCCTGAGGATAATTTACGTCCAGAAGGAAACTTCGATCGTCCTGATAAGCCTGAGTATAGGCCAGGGGAAAGACCAAAACAGAAACGTCCCGAAGATAATTTACGTCCGGAAGGCGATTTTGAAAGACCCACACCAACAAAAGTTGGCCCGGCAGAACGAAGAACGCCAATAAAACATGATGATAACTTACGCCCTGAAGGAGACTTCGAAAGACCAGAAAAAACAGAATATAGACCCGGCGAAAGACCAAAACAAAAACGTCCAGAAGATAACCTACGACCTGAGGGTGATTTTGAACGTCCTCATAAGCCAGAATACAGACCGGCAGAAAGGCCCAAGCAGAAAAGACCCGAAGATAATTTATACCCTGAGGGCGATTTCGAAAGGCCGTCACCTACAAAGATTGGTCCAGCTGAACGTAGAACGCCAATCAAACACGATGATAACTTACGTCCTGAAGGAGATTTTGAAAGGCCTGACAAACCTGAATATAGACCTGCAGAGAGACCGAAGCAAAAACGGCCCGAAGATCATTTACGTCCAGAAGGCGATTTTGAACGCCCCGAAAGGCCAGAATATAGACCTGCAGAGAGGCCTAAACAGAAGAAACCTGAAGATAATTTACGCCCCGAAGGCGATTTTGAAAGACCGACACCTACAAAAGTTGGACCTGCTGAAAGGAGAACACCCATCAAACATGACGATAATTTGCGACCTGAAGGAGATTTCGAAAGGCCAGAGAAACCAGGATATAGACCCGGTGAAAGACCACAACAAAAACGTCCAGAAGACAATTTGCGACCTGAAGGTGATTTTGAACGTCCTGAGAAACCGCAGTATAGACCCGCAGAGAGACCTAAACAAAGAAAACCTGAAGATAATTTGCATCCAGAGGGTGATTTTGAAAGACCAGAGAAACCTGGATTCAGACCAGCAGAAAGGCCAAAACAGAAAAGGCCAGAAGATAATCTCAGACCTGAGGGTGATTTCGAAAGACCAACACCTACTACTGTTGGTCCAGCTGAGAGAAGGACGCCTATTAAACACGATGATAATTTGCGGCCGGAAGGCGACTTTGAGCGTCCTGAAAAACCAGGGTATAGACCAGCAGACAGACCAAAACAAAAGCGTCCCGAAGATAACTTACGCCCAGAAGGAGATTTTGATCGGCCTGCACCTACGAAGATTGGACCAGCTGAAAGAAGAACACCCATAAAACACGATGACAACTTGCGTCCGGAAGGTGACTTCGAGCGACCGGAAAGACCTGAATATAAACCAGCTGAGAGACCTCAACAGAAACGGCCACAAGATAATTTGAAACCTGAAGGTGATTTTGAAAGGCCAACGCCGACTAAAATTGGTCCCGGAGAAAAGCGTTCGCCTATTAAACATGATGATAATCTTCGACCAGAAGGAGACTTTGAGAGGCCCGATAAACCAAAATACTCTCCTGCTGAAAGACCTAAACAGAAACGTCCCGAGGATAATTTACACCCAGAGGGTGACTTTGATCGACCTACGCCAACCAAAGTGGGTCCGGCTGAGAGACGATCACCCATTAAACATGAAGATCACCTTCGTCCAGAAGGTAACTTTGAAAGACCAGAAAAGCCTCAGTATAAACCAACCGAAAGGCCAAAACAAATACGGCCTGAAGATAACTTACGACCTGAAGGTGAATTTGAGAAACCCGTAAGAAAGGAAGTTCAACCTGCTGAGCGTAGAAGTCCTGTTAAACATGATGACAACTTGAAACCTGAAGGAGTTATGGAAATAAGACGTAAAGACGATTATAATGTAGTGAAAGGCGAAAGGGTTGATGTAATCAAGCGCGAAGATAATTTGCGTATAGAAGGTCAGTGGGATATTTCCCGCAGAGATGACTACACTGAAAAAGTCATTGTGGATAAAGTGCAAATAATTAAGCACGAAGATAATTTGAAAGTTGAAGGCGAATTTCAAGATATTCGAACCAGAGACGACTTCAAAATCGTTAAAGGTGAAAGATATGAACCAAAAAGGCCGAAAGATAATCTCAAACCTGAAGGCGAATTTATTGATTCTCGCACGAGAGATGAATATTCTGTAGTAAAAGGCGATAGAGCTGAAATTATAATTAGAGAAGACAATCTTCGCGTTGAAGGGGAATTTAATGAATATAGAAAACGTGATGAATATGTAACGAAAATAATCGAAAAAACTGACGTTATCATACATGAAGATAATCTAAAATTAGAAGGGGACTTTGTAAGACCAACTCCAACTAGATTAGGGCCGGGAGAAAGACGTACACCTATCAAACATAAAGATAATCTCAAGCCAGAGGGTGAATTTGACATACCTGAAAAACAAGAATTTACGCCTGGTGAAAGGCCTACCCCTAAGAAACCCAAAGATAATCTAAAACCCGAAGGTGAATTCGATAGGCCGACTCCAGCGAAAATAGGGCCGGGAGAAAGGAGGAGTCCTATCAGGCATACCGACAACCTACATCCTGAAGGAGAGTTTGACAGGCCAGAAAGAACACGATATCAACCTGGTGAAAGACCAACGCCGAAAAAACCACAAGACAATCTTAAACCCGAAGGAGAATTTGAGAGACCCCATCCTTCGACATATGGACCTGGGGAAAGAAGAACGCCAATTAGACACTTTGATAATTTGCATCCTGAGGGTGATTTTGAAAGACCCTCAAAACCACAATACAAACCCGGAGAAAGACCATCGCCTGTTAAACCTCAAGATAATTTACATCCAGAAGGAGATTTTGAAACACCGCGTAAGCCACAGTATCAACCAGGTGAACGTCCAACTGCTAAGAAGCCGCAGGATAATTTACGGCCAGAAGGAGAGTTTGAAACACCGAAAAAACCAACCTATGGTCCTGGTGAGCGGGCAGATATCGTGAAACATCCTGATAATTTGAAACCTGAAGGACAATTTATTGGTACTCCTAAGAGCAAAGACGACTATAAACCGACGAAAGGAGAAAGAGCACCTGTCAGAAAACCGCAGGATAATCTGAAAATAACCGGTGAATTCCAAGATAAAACTATACAGAAGTCCGAATTTACGGTCGTTCGCGGAGAACGAGCTGTAATCAAGAAGCATGAAGATTCTCTTAGAGTAGGTGAAGGTACCATGCAAACTGTCACGACAACTAAAGAGACATTCGATAGAACACCAAAGAAAGATTCTCCCACATCTCCGACAACGCCTGCTGGTCGTACAACTGTTAACAGACGCCGACACATGGAATCTAGTATTGCTTTAGGAGATGATACTACAGTAATGAAGACGACTAACCAAGTTAATTACAACACATACACGCGTAGGTCTGATCAGAAGAAAACGGTCGTTGATAAGACAGTGGTCGATTCTCAGGTCGTTTCGAAATCTCAACAAAAGGAAATTGTATCGGATCGTAAGGATGTTAAGCATGTTGATAGTAAAAAGCATGTAGATGTATCGACAGATACAAAGACTTTAGATGATGGCACTATAGTCAAAGTCACCAAACAGATAACTACAACAAGAACTGGTGGTGTGCAACGTGGGGAGATCCGCAAATCGACATCTCAAACGAATGTCCAAGAAGAACACAGACATGTGGAGAGAAGAAACGTTACGAATATAAATAACGAAGCAAATATGTCAACTATTATCAGACATTCTGCTAGTCATCAGGACGTATCACAAGACGTCAAATCCGAAGGCCACCACAGAAAAAATATTCTAACTTCTTCGGCAGACATTAGCAATCAGATTCTGCATAGGAAAGGATTACAAACATCGACTGAGGCTTTACACGCTACCAGCACTTCTGCATTAGATATGAAGAAATCAATTTGTAACATTCACGAACAAGGTCAATATATCAGCAATGCATCCCAAAGCAGCGATAGACGAAGTTTGAGTTCAATACATCGTTCTACTCAAGAAACGAATATGGCTAATCGTAGAGGTCAACAATGGTCCTCAACTACATATCAAGTCATTGAAAGGCCACAAAAAATCGTCAGAAAAGATAATTTGACTGTTGGTGGAAACTTCTACGGCCAATCTGAGGCTAAATCTTATGGTAATTTTACCAAACAACAAAATATACAGAAGATTGAACGAGTAAATAGATCAGCAAATACTTCACATATAACATTAGGTGATAGTAATGTATCTGTTGTTACTTCGTACAAGAAAGAGTATTCCCCGAGAAATATTGGTCCATGTCCTGCTGCGCTGGTTGAAAAACCGCAAGGTCCCTTCAAGCATACAAGAGATACTAAAAGTCACAAATTTTATATGCCTGTTGTTTCAAACTAACATAATCAATACCTTCCAGTTGTATTTAATATCGCAGTAACTTCGTAGATCGTAACAATACTCTAACTTTGTGATATTTATTTTATCTATTTTTTGGTAAAGGTTCATTCAAAGAGTAATAATAGCAATAAAATAAAATAACATTCCTTAATATTTTTATACAAGTGAATATGCAAATAAAATTTTCTGCTTAAATGGTTCGTGGGTTTTATATATTTGTCTGTACTCTGTACTGCTTGGGATTATTTTAAAATGTAATTATTTTGTAATACGAAGCTTCTTTGATGCTTGTACAAGTATAAAACCCAATAAAATGTATATTTTATTTAATCTTTATTTTATTTATTTACTTTAGTTCGACCTTTCTTTTTCGCATGTATGTGCGCACTGAACTAACCTTCAGAATCTATTCCTTCATTATTAGGAGTATTGGAAAATCTGAAGAGCAAATTGCGTAAATCTTTTGTACAAAACACCCACAGATAAGTAATCTTATGTGTAAGGTGTGTAGGAACGGTAAATAAATTTAATAAATTTTTATAAGTTTGTGCTCCAGAAACTAATAATTTAACATAGGAAGCATTTTTTAGTAGTACAGTGTTGTATTTATATATTAAACCCAAAAATAAACAAATATCAATATTTAGTTGTATTATTTTTAAACAAAACACGCTGTTCTTTAAATGGACAAAATGTACCAAAATTATTGGAGGTGTATTTATGGTCTAATAATAAGTTGGCAGTACTGTTAACGCCATGAGGCAGTGAAAAAAGAACCTCACGTTAACACATCAAATTATTGTTGATACTAAGATGTGAAAATAACATTGATTGGGTTTCGGGCTAGCTTAGCGTTACAATAATGAGAAAAAAAGGTAATAAAGTAATCGACAAACAACAAAAATTCAGGGCACGTGGGGAGCTGAAAGGTTTTAGTAAAGAAAAGCTAGAAAGTTGTTCATATTTTATTTAACCAAATTAAAGTTAAAATGTTACAGCTTTAAACAGATTAAAAATTAATAAACGAAAGCAATAAGTATTAAAAAAATATATATTTAATGTAATAAAACTGTACGAGTTAAAATATACAAGGATTGGTTAAAAAGTACAATCATTATCACAAAAAGGTTTACGATCCAAATCACATTTGTTGCTCTATATTT
Organism: Dermolepida albohirtum; assembly: GCA_031893035.1. Taxonomy (NCBI): domain Eukaryota; kingdom Metazoa; phylum Arthropoda; class Insecta; order Coleoptera; family Scarabaeidae; genus Dermolepida; species Dermolepida albohirtum. The sequence continues at coordinate 11,268 of JAVIWB010001322.1, read as the reverse complement.
TTAGATCTAACCGTAGCGTATCAAATTAGAACGAGAGCTCTTGTATGTTTCATTAAACAAAAAATAAAATAAAACTGACGACAAAAAGCTTCAATAGTACTGCATTCTCTCTCTCTTGCCACTTTTTTGACGTATGTATATATGTATAGGAACCTTGCGATATGTTTGGAAAAAGCGATATATTTTTTGAATTAATGTACTTACACATATATTTTTTGCTTCTGCATTATTCTTTAAAATTTATTTAGTATAGTTATGTTAAATGATATTGAATCACTATTGTTTATGTTTAAGTTTTGTATATGTTTTAGTATTATTTCTTACCATACTTTGAATAAAAATTAAGAATATGTTATCTGCTTCTGGGCTGGAACCACGTCACTGGTATAACTGCCGACGTTTCGTATCCACTCATATGGGACATATTCAATGCTAAACTACTGCTACTGTCTGTCGCACTGAAACTGGTGATATACCAGTGACGCGGTTCCAGTCCGGAAGCCCAGAAGCAGATAGTATGGACCACGACCGCGGAAGTCTACGTGCCAGATTCAGAGTATGGTTTATAGCAATGTATATTTTATATTACTTTATTTCTAGAAAATAATTCGTTTATTAGATTATCGTCATGGGTTTTTCGCATATTTCGCATAGTTTACCTCGTAGATTTTACCTAAAATGTATGATTATTTCTAAAATTCTTTTATTGTCAAATTCAGACATACATTTTAATACGCCAATTCGAGATTATGCATTCTAAATCTTGTATTGTAAAACTTACACTGTTAAGTATAGTTGTCAGAATACTTGGTTCCTCAGTTTTTCCCAATTATAAATATTATTTTTAAGTGTATATGGTCATAAAGCAACTCAAATATATAAGTTGCGAGATTTTTCCATCGATTACTTAGGTATTTGCATCATACCAGACATCACTTTATATCGTAATTTAGGAAACCGCTTTAAGCGCCTTAATTATAATCAATTGTAAATACTTTTAAGTTTTATAATGTACGAAGTTGTATTATCAGAAAAGTTATCTAATAAAATCGATTCCAAAATCTATTTTATTATGGTTATGGAATATTATATATATATATATATATATATATATATATATATATATATATATATATATATATAATAATTAAATTAAAGAAAGAAATTATTCGTATTTTGCGCGCATTACTATATCTCTTCGAATACAAATAGACAACTACTTTCTAAAAATAATGCACGCTACAAGTTTTGTTTACATACCAAATACAGATCCATTCGACAGATATATTTTCATGTATGTCGTAAACCTTGTTGTGATGCCTACTGTAGGTATCGGGTGATACGAGGGAGCGTTGTTATATTCGCGGAATGAGCGGGTTGTAGAGGGGTGAGTAGGCGCATTGGGGGCGTGGCCTGTGCAGCGACTCATGATTAGTATAAATACGAAGTTTCATTGTTATTAGACAGTTAGTCTTTCAGCTATCGTCAACCAAGTAACATAATCAGGAGTGAAAAGTGAAATATGGAAAAAATCGAATATCGTGCCGTTATAAAGTTCCTTACCAGGCAAGGAAAATCAGTCGCGACCATAATGAATGAGATGTCATTGGTTTACGGCGACTCTTGTCCAGGAAAAACCATGGTGTACAAGTGGCATAGTTTATTTAAACAAGGAAGGGCATCCCTTGAAGGCGACTCGAGGCCGGGCAGGAGCATTGAGGTGACCACGCCAGCACTTATCCAAAAAGTTGAACAAATTGTACTCGAAGATGCTCGACTAAAGAAGAAACAACTCGCAGAAATGGTTGGAGTATCCGATACAACAATTTTTAAAATCCTACACGATCATCTCGGCATGTCTAAGGTCAGCGCAAGATGGGTGCCGAGAATGCAAAAACAACAGCGCGTAGAGTGTTCGCGTGCATTTTTGGACCTTTGTAATGAAGACAAGGATGGTGTACTGAGTGGAATTGTTACTGGAGACGAAACATGGGTTCATCATTATGAACCTGAGTCCAAACAAGACTCCATGCAGTGGCATAAAAAGGGCGCAGCACCTCCCAAGAAATTTAAAGTGTCACAATCAGCTGGGAAACTCATGGCAACAGTATTTTGGGACTCGGAAGGAATATTGTTGATTGATTATAAAGATAAAGGTGTTTCTATAACCGGAGAATATTACGCTTCAATATTAGAGCGACTAAAAGAAGCCATTAAAGAGAAAAGACGGGGAAAATTGACAAAAGGTGTTCTGCTTTTGCACGACAACGCGCCCGTCCACAAGAGCCGCGTTGCGTTAGCTGCTCTGCATAAGGTGGGCTTCGAAATTGTGAATCACCCACCCTACAGCCCAGACCTGGCCCCGAGTGATTATTACCTGTTTCCGAAAATGAAAAAAGAGCTGCGGGGTAAAAAATTTACTGCCGATGATGAAGTCAAAGAGGCAGTTTCGGCGTATTTTGCAGATAAAGAGAAATCATTTTTTCATGAGGATATAAATAAATTAATTGAAAGATGTGAAAAATGTATCCGTCTTGCAGGTGAATATATTGAAAAAGAAAAATAATTTGTTTTTTTTATTTCCACCCCTTGTCCCCCATTCCGCGAATATAAAAACGCTCCCTCGTACGTGCACATGTGTATCCCTGGACAGGGTCTGTTGTATCTGTGAACACTACATGTAAGGGGTTGTAGCAAAAACATCGACTGTCGATCGTGAACTGTGGACACTGCGGTTGTGTTTTTAAAAGATCGAGCTTTTTAAGGATTACTTTTACTTATTTTTCCTTGTGAAAGTAGATGTAGATCCTGTGTCGTAATGGAAATCATTTGAACATTTTTTTTAGTTATTATCTTTTTATGTAAAAATATAACAGCTTAACAAAAACCATGAATGCAATTTTAGGGCGCTATTACAATAAAATAACTGTAATCTCGTACATCGCTGATTTGCGAGTATATATTTACTAAGACTTTTTACATTATTTTCGACCCTAAAAATCTTTAAACATTATTTTAAAACAATCTGTATATCTCTAAGCAACATAATTAGTTGTATTTTTTCAGTATCACTTAAATGCGACACAACTTATGTCTTCTACTCCTACAATTGAAATCTATTTTTTACAATTCCAGTTAACCGAACAAATATAATGTCATATCAAGACGTACGAACATAGAAACCACCAGTCACAAATTATGTAGAAATTAGTACAATCTGTCAAAATAATTTTACAAACTCATTGATATACTTAGTTTATATTGTTGTTTAAGATTTTTAAAGTGAGTGATATTAATGACGAATTGGTCAACGATACTCCTCTAAGTATGCGTTTAATCATTAACAGTATACAGTGCCAAGTAATTAAGTTAACCCAGGTCTCAGTTATGATGACTGATACATTTTAAATACATATTTTATATTCTCCCGCAGAGATAAATGTACATGTTTCATAAATATACAGACTGATTGCCTACAATCTACACAGTCTGTCTCAGAGAAAACGGAATTTTTTAAAAATAAAAACAAAAGCTAAAGTAGTCGCCTTCGGCTTCAATACAACATTTCGCACGATCAATTAACATGTCGACTGAATTTTGAAGTTCATCTTCAGAGATGTACTTCGAGATCGCTGTCGACGCCTGTTTAATAGCTTCGTCATCTGCATAAGGCTCTCCTTTCAACGGCAAAGGTAATTTGTAGAAGAGATAGAAATCACAGGGGCAAAATCGACTCGTGAATGCGGTGAATGGTTGATGGTTAAAATGACATTTGTAATTAGAAAATCAGTGATGAGCGTCGAACGATGCGATGGTAATATCCATATTGTTAAGCCCCAAACTGGCAATAAGACGAAAAAACAGGTGAAGAACTAAGTTCAGCCTAAAGACATGGTTCAGGCACAAGAAAACATCGGCATAACGTTGTCCTTTCATCGGCAAATCTACTTTGGAGAATAGATAGAAATCACAGGGGGCCATATCTGATGAAAGGTAGTTTGTAGAAGAGATAGAAATCACAGAGGCAAAATCGACTCGTGAATGCGGTGAATGGTTTGATGGTTAAAATGCCATTTGTTGTTAGAAAATCAGTGATAGGCGTCGAGCGATGTTGCATTATCATGTATCAAACGCCAGCTACCATTTTCACGATATTGAAGGCGCACACAACGAATACGCGACAAAAGACGCTTCAAGATAATATACAGCATTGACTGTTTGACTAGTTATCATAAAAACAAGTCATCATTGTCTTCACTTTTGACTTCTCTAAACGGCTTTTTCTCGATCTTTCTTCGCTTTGATGCTTCCATTCAGAGCTTTGACGCTTGATCTCTGGATCATATTGAAAACACCACGTCTCATCGCCAGTTACAATAGAATACCTGAAGTTCTCATCCTTTTTTGAGTCTTTAATCAGATCTATACGATGTTGAATTCAGTTCGCTTGTGTGGTACAAACCTTGCACAAATTTATCTCAGTCCCAAATGCCGTGTCAAAATGCGATGGATTGAATCTTTGGAAATATTAAATTCCATTCCCACGTATCGCAATGAGGATGTGGACTCACATCTGATAAATTCACGCACAGGTTCGATGTTACTTTCCGCAACCACGGATTTTTTTACACCAGGATGTTCATCATTTATGTCCGTACGATCGTCTTTAAATCGTTTATACTTCTCATACACACTCGTACGTGACGTGGTGATGTGTACACCATACACTTGTTTCATCAAATTAAACATTTCAGTAAACGATTTACCGAGTTTAAAACAAAACTTGATATTTGCTCTTTGTTCAAAATACATTTTTCGACCAATGCCAAATACACACTGTTACTTTATGCGCAATTTCTCTGCTTCTAATGATGCAAATTTCATGATATTATACCATTAACATTGATGAAAGATCTACCTTACCAACACATATTGTTTTAATGAATGGCGCCACTAAGAATTACTATTTTAAAAAAGTTCGGTTTTCTCTGCGACAGACTGTATGCATATATAATATTTATTTATTATCACATACCATACCAAATTCTTAATCTTAAGGAGTGCTATAATTGATTTATACAAGTAAAATTTATTCAGAATTGTTAGAACCATCAAAAAGTGTGTTTATTTGTTAATTTTATACTTAATATTTTTATAATTAACTTATGCGCCATGAGCAAGACGAAAGGTATCATCAACAGTGGAAAAATTAGAATAGAAACTTTATTAGGGATTTATGTATTTTCAAAGCGTGGCAAGTGGCAAGAATGCAACACTTGTTAAAGAAAATGTGCTTTTATATCAAACGATCGATAATATTGAGCGGCCACGCATAACCATCGAAAGGGAGGATAGAAAAATTAATAACATTGCCTTGCAAAACAGGCAAACGTCCATCAGAAAGTTATTACATCTTCTGCGGTCCTTTAATATAAAGGTATCAGCAAAGTCGATTGCACGCTGCTAGATTAAATTGTCGCCAAATGCGTGGGCCAAAATGCATCATTTAACTGTTGGAGAATAGAGGAAGGTCTTTGTATAAAATTATATCGCGAATATTCTAAAAACGTTTTCTTATATTCCGTGTTAGTTACTGACGATTCACGACACGAAATCTACCAAATTTGTTAGATGAACACGTTATAGAAGCAAATGTGTAGCGTAAAGTTTTAACCATCCCCTGCTGTGACGGTATGGTCATACAATACTGGAGCTGCTACTCTCTGTACTCTATCGAAGGGACAATGAATTAGTATCAGTTCAAAAATTTAATAGAAATTATTCTTGTGCAAGATGGAACTCCGTGTCTAACGGTAAAATCTGTACTTTTGAAAATGCACTTTTTTTACTGTCAAATTCTATCTACACGACTATCCTCAGTTCACTTTTCTATGGCCTTTAGCTCACTTGTAACAGTTCTCTGATGGCGCTCATTTAGAAACTTTGGATGCCTACTTCTTGCTACAATTTAATTATGAAAACATAAAGCGAATTTGAAAGTATACCGGATCTTTGGACGGCTATGTCTCAGTACAGTTGCAACAGTTCAGGACATTTGGAATATTCTTTTTTCCAAAGTGCACTGCAGAACACGTTTTTTTCGATAAATTTGGCTATTTGACTAAAAGGTTTTCTTTCTTTGTGTGGTGTTGTTAACTCGCGCGTATTACCAGATATGTATTTACTTTTACAACTCATGTACTTGAAAATTTCTGATTTGAGATTAGCTCAAGTGCTGGGTGCCGATAATAATTATATTATGAAAACTCTGTAGTAAAGTTAATGTCTTTTGTTTATCATTTACAACAGCGTTTCTTAACCTTTGGGCCGCGCCGAAATTTTTATGGGTCGCGAAATGCTAGAGGAACTATATAAAAGAACTGGCGACTGGTATGTGTCTTAAACCAATTCAATCTGCACTGCAGAGTACGCTTATCCGATAAATTTGGCTATTTGGCCTAAGGATTTTTTTCTTTATATAATATTGTTAACTCGCGCATATTACCAGACATCGCAACAATTCGGGATATTTTGAATATTTTCTTTCTCAATCTGCACTGCAGAACAGGTTTTTTGATAAATTTGGCAATTTCAGTGCAACAGACAGTAGCAGTAGTTGAGCCCTGAAGATGTCCCATACGAGTGATTACAAAACGTCGGCAGTTGTACCAGTGACGCGGTTCCAGCTCGGAAGCCCAGAAGCAGATAGTATGGATCACGACCGCGGAAGTCTACGTACCAGATTAATTTGGCAATTTGTTCTAAGGTTCTTTTTCTTTGTATACTGCTGTCAGCTCACACATATTACCCATCAAGTATTATCTTTTACAATACATCTGTGTAAAAGCGCCAAATGTTTATTTTTCACAAATACGTAATACTATGAAGAGGAGTTACCGGATCGTTCTAAATTTGTGATTTGCAATAGAGAAATATCTTTTACAAATGAAGTGTACGGAAAGCTTTTGTGACATTCAATGTTAGAACATTTAGCAGTCTTTTGTAGTTGTAAGTATAAGACTGCAGAAACGAGTCCTTTCGCAGTAGCGTACGGCTCAGTTGTCAATATTAAAAATAATAAATGTAATTACTTACTATTTTAGTTTTTTTTTGTGTTGTTGATGTAGAATGACGCAAGAATTCGCTGTAGTATTGTGTCATTAGTATGCCTTCCAGTGCTGACTCAGTCATACTCCCACGGCACGGTGAAAATATGGTGGTGTATTTGGAAAAGGAGCGTTCTGTGTCTAATAATGTGATGTTCGCGAATTTAAAAAGGACGTTCGCATTATATTTGCACTCTCGGTTTTCAGTTAAACTCTTGTCTATACGCACTATAGTTTAAAAACCGGGATGCCTATTTATAACCGCACACAGTTATCGGTTGTTAATCTTTCTATACTATCTGTTAGATTTCCTGACGAGGCTTTGAGATAATATACTATATTTAGTGCTTCATGTAATGACAGCTTGGTGTTTTCTAACTTGGAAATAGTATCTACAAGAACTGAATAATTTTCGGGAATTTGCTCTGTTAGAGTATAGATTTCGTTATCTAAAACCCGCCGCTGACTTACTGAAATTGCTTGAGCATCTTGTGGATTTAAATTTAAGATACAAGGTTTAATAATGTGTAAAGATTTCTCATAATATAAAACAGCTTTAAGCGGCGTTCCCCAACTCGTCAGTACCGGCTGTGGTGGTTGAGGAATGTCCGGACAACCCTGCTTTTAATCTCACTAATGCGTTTTGGAGATTTAGTAAAAACTTTTTTGTTAGAAGCTATAAATTGGTTTACTTTTAGGTAACTGTTTTTAATAAATTCAGCTACAAGATGACATGCATGTGGCAAACAGGGTACATGAAGCAGTTGAGGATAAGATTGTTTTAGTAACTTTCCATCTTTAACCATATTCGAAGTCAGTATAGTATCAGTGTAGTGTCAGTGTATTCTAATGTCGAAAATCCGTTAAGAAATCTATTAACACTCGTCGAACATATAGAGCGCTGTCGATTCGCCATCATCAATCTAACTCGTCATTCATACACATACCTTACGTATATGAATCTCGACTTCGGGTATATCCGACCGCTATCGAAATACATATGTCATCGTCGCCAATGAGTACGCACTCGTTTCTGCAGGCTTGATAATATGAGTTTTCATAATATATAATATAATATGCTTTATTATAACGGGATATTCACATTTGATGATATTCAACATTCACGGGGTGTACACAAACACTTTTGTGACTGACTGTACATATGTATGTAGGTGACATGCAAAATTTATATTCATAATCATAACAACTTTTACAAAAATTCGTAGTAACTGATTAATCAATTTGTATTTTTTTTAACATCCAAGGTGTCTAGTATCAAATTTGTTTACACAAATGTACAGGTACTGTCTAATTTTATCACATGAATTTTAAATTTTTACATCCTATTATATTATGAAAATATACCTTACACTTTTGTACGTGCTGGTAGTAGCAGTGGTAAAGAATTCAGTTTCCGGGAAGTCCTTAATTTTCAACAAGTATTCTAAGGGGTAAGTGATTCAATATGACATACCCATGACAGTGATTTTTAGAGAATTGATTTCTATCAGCATAGAATTGCATTTGATAAAATAATGTATATAAGGTAGTTTACGAAAGGTTAAAAAATATTCTGATATTTTTAATAGTTGTTTTCCTATTGTCTCATTTAAATGTGACAGCGCATGACCATAACCGGATAGTATTCGTAGATTAAAAAGTTTAATTTCATTGTTTATTTATAAACATACAACCTAACCCTGTTTATAATTTATAGTAGTTTGGAACAGTCATTTTAAAAGTTCAATTATTGCATATTCTCCCAGCGGCCTACAACCCTACTACTTTATTATAGTTGTTAGGGTATAATTTTTCACACCCTACAACTACAATAATAGTTGTAGGATGTGAAAAATGTTATTTGCGTTTTATAAATATTTAAAGCATGAAAATAGAATTAGGAGATACCAAATTATAAAGTACAATTCATTTAAGGCGGATGCTAATTTTATAAGTTTGTAATCTGGGATCAATTATAATTATCTGAGATTTAGATTTTGTATTACAAAAACACAAATGCTATGTTCTTCAGATTTCGCTCTGTTATTTTATATATTAAAGCCTTATTGATTGAAATTTCATTTTATTAGGCCTCACTTTGATGTACAAAAGCAGGAGGACGTTGCTTTCGGCGATTCCAACGAAAATTTAGAAAAAGAAAATGTGGAGACGTTGATAAATTCCTATAAGAGATCCGCTGACGAAATGAATTTCAAACCTTTGAAAAGAAGCATCTTTGAGGGAGCCATTAGGAAACGTAGCCCCTATGGATTGGTATACAACCAGGGCAAACCGATTGGTATATTAGAGGTGAATTCGGGCATGTTTACTTATGATAATGTTCCAATTCGAGGTTTTGTTTGATTTTAGCCAATCGCTCAGTCTTTTGAATATTCAAATTACGGACCAAGAGACGCTTCCTGTCGTAATAGTTTGTATAAGTCGCAGTGGTTTCCCGTAAAAAGGGAATCCGAATTGGACATGGACGAAATGGAGAAAGACCAACTTGAATCGCAGACATCCGCTTTACACTCAAGCAATTACGCGAATGTTTTAGCCAAGTTCAAGGTGAACAACAAAGTTAAGCACAGACCCTATCAAGACTACCTCAATTCTCAAATGAAGCGTGCTACAGCTCAAGACATCAGTCGAAGGAAGGAAATAGATGAGTTGAAGAAACGCGGTGCTCTCGATATGGGAGATTTAAAAGCAAATATGAAAACCAAGATCAAGGGAAATGTAGCTATTGAGAAGTCCAACAAGGTAGGCACGAGTAAAATAGATGAAATAGAGGAAGATCTTAAAGACGTCATGGGAGACATGGGGTTGGTTGAAAAAGACAAAGAAGCACAAACGTCAGAGATCGACGATGGTAATGTTAAAAAGAGGGAAATTTATTTTGAAGATGAAGATTTAGAAAATGGATTAAATAAGATTGGTTTAACTAAAGAGTCTCACAGCGATAGAAACAAAAAAGAAGATTGTCCAGGAAAAACAAAAGTCGCAAAATCTAAAGGATCGCGAAAAATTGCAGCCGACAAGAATCTTCACAAGAAAGGAAAGAAAAAAGTACGAAAAGAGGATGAAAATAATTCGAAAAGAAGCATCAAAAGTGCCAGGAAACGAATTGCCGAAAAGAAGGATATGAACAGCGGCGATGTAAAAATGAAGGTTGCCAATTATCAGTATGAAGGCGAAGAATTCATTAGAAGAAAACGTCAAGAGAAGCAAACAGAAAAAGCGGAAGATTCAGAAATAATGAAAGGTTTAGAAACATCAGGTGATTTAACCGTTAGCGGGAATAAATCTCCTTTAGTAGCAGTCACAAATGCAGATGATTCCGATTCGAAGAAAAGTGAAGAAAAACGGGACAAGGAAGAACTAGAATATGAAAAGAGACTAGAAAGAAATATACAAGCGAAAATAAATGCTATCAAAGAAGAAGTAAAGAGAGAAATCGGCAAAATGAAGACAGAAGATGCCAAGAAAGACCAGCAACGAAAGAAACGGGAAATTACGAACACATTGCTGGACGAGGAGACTAGCATTTTAGATCCGGACTTGAATATAGATCAGAAACTAGAACCTCATATAAGAAAGCGAAGGGATTTGCCTAAAGGCGTCAATACAAATGCTGAAGAATCTAAACACAAACGCGAATCGAATTCAAATAAAGAAAAACAGGTTGCCGGTAAAGACAGTTCAAAAAGTAGCACAGCCAATAAGAAAGCGGTTCGAGAAACTGCTAAAAGTGCATCAAAATCGACTGTGAACGCACATCAAGCAAATCAAAAAGTGAAGAGGAGTGAAGCACACGCGGGAGATATTAAGAAAACTGCAGAAGGAAAATCAAATGAACAACCTCTTAACAAGAGGGATGACAAATTAACTAAAACCGCAAAGGATAATTTAAACCATGCAAAAGAAGGCTCTAGTAAACATTTAACTAAGCGAAACAGTGAAGAAGCGGTGTCTAAAAACGATGCATCTGAGGATAGTCTTCTTAACGCTAAGAACCTAGAAAAACGTAACGATGCTTTTACGGCTACAGATAAAGTCGAGAGTGATAACAAAGCAGAATTTGGCACAGATGCGCCAGAGAGTATTGTCAAAAGGAGCGACCAAACACCAGCACCGTTTAACGTGAACGAAGTAAAAATAG